>CM019152.1:18438460-18990638 GCA_009733165.1 Naja naja | reverse complement strand
TGTTAAAATGAATGTTTTGCCAAAGTTTCTTTTGTTCCAAATGATACCAATACTCAAGAAAGACACAAATTTGAATGAGTGGCAGAAAGGTATTAATAAATTTATTTGGGCAGGGAAAAGACCAAGGTTAAGCTTAAGATAATGCAAGATGTAATGGAAAGAGGAGGCCTTAAAATGCCCAATCTGAGATTATACTACTATGAAGCAGCTGTGTTATCAACAATCAGTGATTGGTTTAACATGACAGAAGAAAGAATATTGAATATAGAGGGATATGATTTATTATATGGATGGCATGCATTTATTGTATGATAAAAAGGTGGACAATGCTTTTAAGACTCATATACTAAGGAATGCACTGTTATGTGTCTGGAAAAATATCAATATAAATTAAATTATAAAATACCAATATGGGCAATACCCAGACATGCGATATAAATATAAATGTGGAACAGAAGGATGTAACTACCTATAAAGAACTTTTAGAAATGGAAGGGGGTATACTGCGATTAAAATCTATTAATTTATTAAAAGAGGAACAGATAGTTCAGACATGGTTCCAGTATGGACAGTTACAAGCGAGGTGGAAAGAAGATCAGAAAATTGGTATTATGAGAACCATGAAAATTTAGTAAAGCAAATTAAGGATCAAGGTCAAGCACATATTAAAAGGTTATATAATGCATTGATTGAAATTGACTCGAACGGAATTAGTTAAAGACTGGTAAAAATGGGCACAGAATATTCAGGAGCCAATAACAATGGATATGTGGGAAAAATTTGGGTGAGAATGTGAAATTTCTCAACAAAATTTAAGAGAGAATTTTTATAAAATGGTTTATAGATGGCATTTAGATCCTAAAAATTAGCATGTATGTACCAATCAAAACCTAAATGCTGGAGATGCGTAGTGATGATGCAACATATTTTCATATGTGGTGGACATGCAAAAAAATTAAGGCTTTTTGATAAAAATATGGTGGACTACCCATAAGATTTTAAGAAAAAAGATGTTTTAAGCAAGCAGTTGTTTTGTTGGGTATTATTACCGATTGTACTGTTTTGAAACTAAATTAATGTTACACTTAATAACAGCAGCAAGATTGTTAGCGGCACAACACTGGAAGAAAGAAGACGTACCAGCTATAGAAGATTGGATATTAAAAGTATGGAATTTAGCAGAAATGGCAAAGATATCAGCTTACCTGAAAGAACATTCACAAGAAAGATATATTTGGGACTGGAGAAAATGGATCGATTATATTCAAAATAGATATGGGACTAAAAAGTTTCAAATAGCCTATGAATGAAGATCAGAAGCTAAGAAGAGATGTTAGAGATATGTTATTATTTTTATTTTAGTTTGTATTAAGGGAGTTAAAGTGCAGAAGGGGGTATAAGTGTTTATAGTTTGTTAGTGTATGTTTGAATAAGATTGTCAGATATAACACCCTGTATTTTACTCTGGGTCCGGGGAAGGGTGGGGAGGGAGGGGGAGGGGCTTATTGTTTAAAAATGTCCTTTTGTAAAACTTTTCAATAAAAAATTCATTTTACTTTTCTTACTGTTAACATAGATCATTAATATTGTAAAAATTAATTCGTTGAGAAATACTTATTGTCTCTGGAAATTTCTTTTAATTTTTTTGTCTATTTCATCCAAAATAGCTGTGTTTTCTGACTTCTTTTCTTTTTTTTTAATTTATAGTTTATTTTATTATATAATCACACATAAACAAACATAAACTTAAACAACATATAACCACACACAAAGCATACATTAAATTTGAACAGGTATTGCTAAGTTCATCTCACTTATTGTCCAATGTAGATCAAGTCCGTTTAAGATAAGCTATTGGATCTTTCTTCTGTCCAGCCATCCGTAAAATTGTTCCATATTTTATAATAGTCCGTTTCTTCCTTGTTTTTTATTTCCATAGTCAATTTGTCCATCTCTGCTACATAATGATTTTTCTTAGTGTTTCTGCTTCAGTTGGAGTTTCAGTATTTTTCCAGTTTTGAGCAAAAGCCATCCTTGCTGCAGTAATAATATGAATCATTAAGTAAAAGTATCTTCGGATATGTCCTTTTGTAATTCCAAGTAAAAGAATTCTGGGGTGAATTGTATCTCCTTGCACATTTCCTGTAGCCATTTATGAACTTGATTCCAAAATTCCTGGGCCTTTCTGCAACGCCACCACATATGATAAGTGCCTTTTTCCTTGTTGCATTTCCAACAAGTTTCTTCTTCCAGTTTGGCCTCTAATAATACATGTAGTAGATCATCATCTTTTTATCCTGCCCTAGCAAAATTTCGTCCAATTCAGTCCTTGTTGTACTAATACCCAATTCTTCTTGTCTTTGTATTTAGATTGGAGTTGCAGATAGGCCCACCATTCCAAATCTATTCCTTTATCAATCAATTGTTGTCTAGTTAGTAAATCGCCTTTCACATCTAAAAGCTCTTCGTAGTGATAATTTTGTCATATCTTAATAAATGGGTGCATCAAGGCTTCTAGTGTCGATAGCCAGATTGGGGTTTAGATATACATTTGTTTCTTGATTTTAAACCAGGTGTGTAAAAGTGTCTAAGTTTGTGTTTTTGCACATAGCTATATCCTTTATATTGTCTTGTCCGAGAAAGGCATGCCAACCTGACTGAAGATTATATCCCTCTAATGTTAATACTCTTGTATTAGTATGATTGATCCAGTCTTTTAACCAAGTCATTATTGCAGCACTATACAATTCCCAATCTGGCAAACCCAATCCGCCTCTCTCTGTGGCATCCTGTAATAATTTTAATTTTATCCTCGGTTTTCTTTTGCCAAATAAAACTTGATATTATCTTGTTTAACCTATCAAAAAGCTCTATTATATTATAGGAGCGTTTTGAAAAGGAATAGTTTTAGGTAAGATATTCATTTTACCGTGGCTATCCTGCCCATAAAAGATAAATTTAAATTATTCCATCTTATTAAATCCTCCGTTATTCGTTTGATAAGAGGGTCATAGTTATCTTTCTTGAGAGAGCTGTATCTGGTTGATATAATAATTCCTAAGTACTTTATTTTTCCACAATTTCAATATCCATTGTTGTAGCCAATGCTTCTTTCTGTTTATTTGTCATATTTTTCGTGATCATTTTAGTTTTGTTTTTATTAATTTTAAGTCCCGCTACAAGGCCAAATTCCTCCAGTTTCTGTAACAATTTAAGTCCAGAGGTTTGTGGTTCTTCCAGAATAAAGAGCAAATCATCAGCAAATGCTTGTAATTTAAACTCTTCCTTCTTAATTTTTAATCCTTTTATATCACTTTCTTGTTGGACCGTCCTAATTAAGGCCTCCAGGGTCATGATAAACAGCAGAGGGGACAGTGGGCATCCTTGTCTAGTTCCTTTCTGTATTTGAAATCTTCTCGTCAGTCCCCCATTTATTAAAATTTGAGCTTCTTGTTTTTGATAAATAGCTGTAATAACATTTATAAATTTGGGTCCTAAATTCAGAAATTTAATTTGTTGTAGAATAAACTCCCATTTCACATTATCAAATGCCTTTTGGGCATCTAGAAATAGTAGCGCAGCTTGATCAGCACTACGTTCTTCATAATACTCTAATATATCTAATGTTACCCTAATGTTATTTCTGAGATGTCTTTGTGGGAGAAAACCATTTTGATCTGCAGAGATAAATTTATTAAGTATTCTTTTAAATCTTTCGGCCATAATGGTCATAAAATTTTATAATCCACATTAAGAAGGGAAATTGGTCTATAGTTACCTGGATCTGTCAAGTCAGCACCTGTTTTGGGATGATAGATATTCTGGCCTCTTGCCAAGATTGGGGCCTTATCAAGGACTTCATTAAAATCTTCAACAATTCTTTCCCTAAAGTTTCTTGTTGCGATTTATAAATTTCTGGTAGGCCATCATTTTTGCTTTATGATGGCCCCATATACTTTTGGAGGGTTATGTTTTGATTTAAAAATTCTTTATCCTCATCTAAAATTTCTGTAAAATCAACTTTCTTCAAATAGTTTTGAATCTGATCTTCTGTTACATGATTAGCTTCTGTATACAAGTCACTATAATATTTTTGAATAATGTACTTTTTTTCTTCCTCCTTAAAGCATAACTTCCCTTGTTCATTTCTTAGTTTGGTGACCCACCTCTTTTCATACTGTTTCTTAAGTCTAGAGGCTAACCAACACCCTGGTTTGTTTGCATTCTCGAATTGATATTGTTTCATTTTCTTTAATTTCTGGGCAAGTTCATCCTTATCAAGTAGATTTATTTTGTGATTAACTAAATCCAATTGTAATTTAATTTGTTTATCTTGTGGTGCGACCTGCAATTTATCAACCCATTCCTTATACTCTTGTTGTAATTTTGCTCTCTGTTGTTTTTTCTCCTTATTCTTCTTGGCCATATATTTAATGGACACCCCTCATTACAGCTTTAGCTGTATCCCAGTTGTTCTGTAGCGAGGTATCTTGGGGATTATTTTCTTGAAAGAAAAGTTCTAACTCACTTGTCAATAACTTATTAAATACTTCCTCTTTTAAAATAGACCTCTGAAGCATCCAATTTCTTGGTTGTTGTTTCCTTCCCACCTTAGCCTAATCATATTATGATCCGCTAAACATTTGGTTCAATTATTATGTCTGCAATTTCTGAGTTTAATCTTTTTGTCATCCACATCATATCCAGTCTTGACCAGGACATGTGGCGATTAGAGTAGTAAGTGAATTGTTTTTATCTAAGTTCCTTTCTCTCCAGACATCATTAATATTAAACTCTTTAGTGAGGTCTAAGAATGTTTTGGGTAACTTTTTCTTTTCCAGGTTAATGTTATTTCCCTTGTAATCTAGTAGTTTATCCGACCGCATTATCTCCTATGATAGATTACAATTCTAGTAAGCTTTTTAATCTCTCTTATTTCAATTTCTACCATTAAAATCCTGCCTTCTTTATCCGAATATATTAATGAGGCTGGGATCCTCTCTTTTATATAGAGTACCACTCCTCTCTTTTTCTTTTGGTCTAAGGATGAGAACAAGTTTCCCAATTTTTTATTTTCTAATAAATGTTTTTGTTTTGTGAAATGTGAGTCTCTTGTAAAGCAATAATGTCAGCTTTTTGTAGTTGTAAGTATTTGAAAAGCTTTTTTCGTTTTATTGGGGAATTTAAACCATTAATGTTCCAGGATATGCAATCACATACGTTTACATTTTTATTGTATTCTATACTTGGTACTTCTAGTGACTCTAACGTCTTTAGGTTCTTCTGTAGGTTCCCCTTTCCCATTGTCATCATCTTTATTTTCTATTATATTTACCTTTCTATTTATATCTGGGATTTCCCTTTCCTCTCTCCTCATTGATTCTCGATCTTCCTCTTCTCGTTCTCTATTCAATTGTTGATCAAAAACATCTCTGCTTTCTCTGTCATCTAGTTTATATTTCTTGTCTGCCCAAGTCCCTTCTGGGACTAGCCATCTGAAATTAATGCCTCGCTTTATAAGTTTGGTAGTTAAAAATTGATAGGGTCTTCTTAAATCCCTTATTCTCTTAGGGGTCTGTTTAAGTATTATAATTTGCTTACCAGCATACTCTACAGTATTGTCCCTAGCTCTGTGTAGAATTTCATCTCTAAGAGATTTCCTTACAAGTTTTACATGGACCTCTCTCGGTAGGTTAAGTCGTCTTGCATAGTTAGTTTGCACCCTATACAGTTCGTCAATGTCCTTTATCAGATCTTCCTTTTCTATTTCCAATAAATCAGCAAATATATTAGTGATCACCACCCATAAATTTTCACCTTTGTCTTCTCTCACATTTTGTAACCTCAGATAATGGGCCGCTTTTTTGGCCTCGAGATGTATTATCGCCAATTCCAATTCCTTATTTTCCCTTTCTAACTTGTCAGTTATTTCATCTACCCTCTTCTCCTCCAGGTTTACCTTTGTTTCAATTTCTATTATTTTTTCCTGGTTCTTTTTCATCTCTTGCTGGAATATCTCAAATTTTTTGTCTATCTTTTGAATGTTTTCCTTCAAATCCGTTCTCACCGACCCTATCTCTTTTTTTCATGTCCTCATGATTCTTAATCATCATGTCTTGCATTCCTAGTATCAGAGCCTGTAAGTCTTTCGGGGGATTTGGGCGCTCTTTTGGTAGCATCTCATCGATTGCCCTTTGCGCAGATGGGCTCAGCACAGTTGTAGTGGTCACTGATTGGGTGGGTGGTTTCCTGATTGCACCCGTTTTTGAAACACTAGTAGTAGTCGACATTTCTTCAAATTTACCCACAATTTTCCCCACACCAGTAAGTGAAATTTAACGTCCCCCCTGTGTCTTCGCTCCAGATAACTCCGTTCCCCGATTTCCTCCCCTCTTCTGAAGATTGTCTAAAATAGAAACTATGGCTAAAGTGCCTTCTGTGCCTGATCAAATCCCAACAATATCATTAAATCAACAAGTATAAATGTTAATAATAGAATCAGTTGATTTCTTCCACTCAGTAAGTAATTATTCTGGTCGCCTAATAGCTTATCTAATATCTTATCTTAACATATATAGGATTTATAACTATTTCACTGCTTTACTGCTATATCAATTAATACAGTTCTGAGTTAATTATCTTATCAATTGTAATTTCCCAAAAGTTTCAATATTTCAATATTTTAAATAAGTAAAGGTCTAACTACCAAGAAAAAAAAGGGGGGGGAGAAGGAAGAAACAGAGAAGAGGGGGGGAAGAGAAGAAGGAGGACCAAAAGAGGGGGGGGAGAAAAGGATATCCAAATTGATAGAGTAAAGCCTAAGGGGGGGAATAAAACAGGGAAGAAATATAGTGTATCACTTTTCAATCCACTCTTCAATCCAGATCTTTGGTGCTCTAACGTGACTCGTGAAGATTCTGTGCAACTTTCTCCACTTTCCTTCTTTCCTGTAACTGGTTGTCTTCCGGATCTGATACTGTAAAAAGTTTCCTGTATGACTTAGGGTTCCTCTATGACTCGACAGTTCTCTTGATTAGACCGGTTTCAAAGGGCTTCAAAGGGTGAAATCAAATATAATCTACACGTTTTAGTTAATTATCTTAAGAGATTTTTGAATCTGCTCTCCTTAGGTCTTGATTTAATTAAATCGCTTCCTTTCACTTTTGTGCCAGAACGTTGATTTGTAAAGAGTTCACAGCGTCTGTTTTAGCCAACTCCGCTGCTATCCTTAAATCCAGCAAGGGGAAGGACGAATCTTTACTTCACGAATAAATCTATTTAGGTCCAGCCCGTATCAAAATTTTCTTCCGACAGCCTGCAATCATATATAACTGATCAGTTAACTAAACTTCTTCTCCTTCAATCTTTATTTTTTTTACTCTCCTTCGTTTCAATTCTTCCGCTCACCATAGGTCTCGCCAGCCACCCATTCAAATCGAGCTAATAATTTATCTTTAGATAACTCAAAGTTGTTATTGGCGTCAAAATAGTTTTCAATAAAGTATACTTGTTGGATGTTCTTTAGGTTCGCAAAGCTCTACCTTGTTCTGTTTGGTCACCGCTAGTGTGGTCAGCTGTCAACACCGGAGGGAAGCCATTGCTGGCGCCTCGCTCCGCCGCCGTACTGGTTCACCCCGAATCCGCCTCAGATCGCCACCTGAAACTTCTCCTTGGGGGACCCCTCTCCTTCAGGAATCCTCCAAGCCCCTTCTGGACTCCGTAGAGCCCCTGCGACCGGAGAATGAAGATCTGTGCTCCGCAGAAGCCTCTGCTCGCACGTCTCTTCCCTTTGACAGCTGACCGGAAGTCTGGACTTCTTTTTCAAGTCACTATTATGTTATATAAAACCACATCTAATAGAAGCTTTATTTGCATCCCAAACCATTCTTAGATCATGTACATTATTTTAATGTCTCTTTATAATCCTCCATCTTCCTATAGCAATATTTAGTTTAGTCTCCAGAATTAGATTTTGTTTTATAAACAAAACTCACAGGATTATGATCTGAAAAATTCTTTGGTAATATATTTACCTTAGAAACTTTATTAGCCACGTTCTTTGAAATTCAAATTCAATGTCTATTCTTGGAAAGAATCTATGTCTTTCAGAAAGTTAGGTAATCCCTTGTCTTCTTACCAATAAAGTATACAAAAATATCCTTGGGAACACATCATACAATATTCTTACAAATCTTATATTTATTCTATATAATTTATAATTTTCTAACTTTGCATCCTGCTCATCCCAATTTAAAAAATGTACTAAAAGCTTTTCAGAGGAATATGTTATATTTCCTCTCTATACTGGTTGCTGTAGTGCTCCTCCTGTTGATTTTTAATGTGTGTCTGATGGTTTCCATTATAATATTATAATCCCAAAAATGAACGAGTGTCAAACAAAGGAAAGGAAAAGGCAAGCTCCCTCCTTTTTCTATTTCTTTTTGTGTTCTTATTACTTTTGACTCAAATGGTAACCAGCACTATCATATTATTTTTATCTTTTCTTTTGTAAGATCCACCAATTGTTTGCACGTTTTTGTAATAAATAAAAAACATTCCCATGAAGATCTGATTTATTTGTCCATTTATTGATTTTAGTTCTAATTTATCCAAAAGTGCTTTCAAAATAATATTTCAAAATAACTATCCCCTTTATCTTTCTTACATCCATTCCTAATTAACCTCTGACCAAAACTTTTTAAGTTTTTAAAACATTATACCCTTCTTTGTAATCCAGAAAGAATGATGACTCACAAAGTAGAATTTTTATCCTGCCTGACAGAAAATCTGTCCTTACATCCACAATCTTATTTCTGTAACCTTGATTGAAATCCCTTCACTTCTAGGCACTCAGTTCACAGGTGACCATAAAACCCTCAGTTTCTTCAGAATAATGAGGAGGAACTACTGTCCAGAGTACATGCAATACCACTATTTAACCTTTATCTGGAGAGAATGTGTTGGGTGGAATTCATTGCTGACCACTGTTCTCTGATATATTGCCATTCCCATTACTTCAGGGACATCTAATTCACCACAAATCTTCACCGTAAGTTTCATGGCTGTATAGCTTCTGATAAACTATAGTAAAAGGGAGACCACCACTGGCATAGGCACATGATTCCACTTTCCAAACTACTCTTATCAATAAGTTATTTCTAATATTTAGTAGGAATCTTCTTTCTTAAAACGTAATCAATTATTTCATTTCACGTAGTCTGGAATGAGAAAGATTAGATCTTGCCCTTCTTCTGTGTGACACCCACTCAAGTATTTGAAGAATGCTATCATATTTCCCCTCAAATATATTTTATCAAGTTTAAAAGCATGTAGCTTTTTAAATCTTTCTTCCAAATTTTACTTTTGTTCTATTCCTACTAGCATGACCATAGCTATAGCTATATCAGTAGCCTTTCAAAAGTTTTTATACAAAGTTAATATTAAATCTGACTGGACAGAAAAAGAAACTAAATTTAAGGACTATTAATAATATAACATTTATGGCAATTTGAATTCAATCATGAAAGTAGTTGCAGATACCATGAATTATTCCAATTTGATAGAATATTGAAGGGTGAAAAGAGCATTCTTACAGAAAATCAATGATTGTGCTAAATCAAGGAGACATTATTTAATAACTCTGAATTACTCACACACTAATAACCTCAAACATCTGTGTCTAGCTATGTACAGTAATCAGACACTAAATCAGAAGTCATTATCATATGTTATTGTGAACTTAGGGAAGATATTAATTTAGATATAAATATGGCAGGTAATATAATGTCAAAGCAATATGGAGAAACTTGGCTTGAAGGAGAAAGAAAAAAATATCATAAATGCTTGGGATTTATGCTTACTTGTGACAAATGCTTATTAAAATGAAAATCAACAGGCATATGAATGCATTCAAAAATCTTAAGAGATGCTGAGAGTCATCTTTACTAATACTGACAATAATTTCAACCACTTTCAGTGGACATAAACCTACATAAGTGTGTGTATACACACACACACATATATATTTGCAACTATACACATATACACAAAGGTATACATACAAAAAAATTCAGTGCAATCCTATTCCTAATAATATTAGAAACTAAAAATGGAGGTTATTATTGAAGAAAGCAAAAAATTAAAACAAATGTAGCAGAATAAATACAAAAATTAGGGACACTGACTAGCTGCCAATATTTATTTATTTATTTGCTTGTTTGTTTTATTTGTTTATTTAAATTTATATAGGTGGTCCTGTAGTGAACACAATTAAAAATATTAATATAGCAATACAAAATAAAAATTAGAAAATAAAAATGTGCAAACAACAAATTTTGGAATGGCACTGAAATCATTGGAGGTTAATAAAGATGGGGGAATATTAGGAGTGAAGATATGCAAAAAATGGACTCATGTGCCTATTAAAACACAATGGATAGCAAACAACACAATCATAAATAAATATTATTCATAATTTAAAGAGCCTTCCTTGTCTAATAATTTTGTAATCATACATAACTAAAGAATTTACAAAAATGTTCAGACATTTGACAAAAGGGAGCTAATATTCTATCAGCTTTCCACCACAGTGTCTTAAGAAAATCAAAGACCTAACAATAGAAGACAAGATTATGTTTCATTCAATGTCATAACACTCTTGATAACTATAGACCCAGAACTAGTGAAAGAATCCATGGCAGTTTTATTACAAAACACACCTGACTTAACCAAATAAACTAAAATCTAAATGCACTAAGATAAAAATATCCAGAATCATGGACCTTATCAACCTCTACTTCATTACCTACTTTCAGTTTGATGGACAAATATACCAACAAATCAGAGGATCACCACTTCTAACACACATAGCAGAGATGGCAGCACGGTGTCTAGAAACAATAGCACTCCTTTAGCATATGACCAAAAGTATGGTTCTGGTATGTAGACAATAACAGAAAAATTAACAACTATAAAAGACATATGACTCTATCAACAACTTTTTCAAAGAAACAAAATTCACAAGTACAGAAGGAAACACATACTACATTTTACAGATATCTTCAGTAGCAGAAAATGAAAGCAAATTAGAAACACAAGTCTGTCAAAAAACCCACTTAGGCTAACCAAGCTCCATTACCAAAGTAACAATTCAACTTCTCACATGATGAGCTGGGTAACATTAGTTAGATAAACACAAGCACACTGCTGTAATCCATAACACCAGAAAAAGGAAACAGACTATCTGTAGATTTTCCAAAATGTACACCCATGCAATGTTATCAAAAAAAAATGTCTGACTAGTCCTCTACAATAGCACAACCAGCACATATTATGAAAAAGATAGTACTTCTATATATAAAAGAACTTCTCAACATCAATCAACAAATTGTTATAGCCACACAACATCACCATAGTATATAAGTCAAATGAACCCCTCCAAAACATCTTAAGTAAACCAAACAATTCAGTAGCCCAAATAGAAGAAAAAAAGAAAACAATAGGAGTTATCCACAATATAGAGTATAAAGACTGCTACAACCACTATGTAGGACAGACAGATAGAAGACTAGCAGAATGCAACTAGCATACAGAAACAATGAAAATTTAAAATTTAATTTCAGAACATTTGAACAGATTTAACCATAGTTTAAACAGGGAAACTATGAGCATCCTAGACAAAACTAGAATCAAACACTAGGAAATTCTTGGAAGCTTCATATTCTTACATATCAGCTATTAATAGACAAATAGAGATAATCCACATTTATTCACCATACAAATCATTTAAAAGAGACAATGAAAAAATTAGCAATGAAACAAAACCCCAGAACACTTCCTTGCCAACAATCAACACTCAGATAAATAGGAATAACACCAGTCAAACATACAACTACTAAACAACAGCTTAATCAAAGAACTCTTAGGAAAAACAATATACCCTGCAACATTGACAGGACAACAGCATATAAACAGAGTGATAAAACCCTTTCTTCTAGTACTGAGGACATTACCTAACCTGGTAAAAAATGTGTGTAAGCATAAAACCAAGCTCAGTGAACATCAAGGACTTCACACTTTCTCTTTAATTTCTTTTGTTATTAATCTTTTAACATCTTCAAACTCTTTATGAGGTTATTCTGGGAATTATTTCTTTGGACAAATGTTCTTTAGATGCTTCAAAATAAATTTCATATTCCAAAACAGAACATCTATCTCTAAATTAAGTTTATTAAATTTTGCAGCATGAGAATTGTACTGTGATTTTGAACTCTGATAAGCGATCTTTAATTGTTGCCATAAAGTCAGACACCAGTTCTGTGTCCTTATAAGCATATATTTTCAAATACTTATCCCAATAAAATCATTTATTAATGCCTTTTCTGTCTTCACATGTTTCAACTGTGAAGCAAGCATGTTGCAATGCTTCCGATACAAAGTTTCACTTAAAAGATGAACTGATAATGTTAGGACTGTGTTTTAAAATGCTTCTGCTGGAAAACTTATTAGATGTTTTAGTTTAATTAATTGATTACAATATTGAAATATTCCATTAAGAGTCATTGGTTGCCTAATCATTGCAAGTGAATGCATCATTTTATTATTTGAAAATAATAAAATAATTTATAATAATAAATAATAGTTATTAAACTATTTGTCTTTTGATATATATTCTGCACCATTGCTTAACTGAAATCTAATAGATAATGTAAAAAGCTGTAGGTTGGACATGTTTGCAATATGTTCATCTTCTTTCTGCTTGGGACAGCTGGGTATAAATCACCAGTAGTAATGTTTAGAAACAAGATTACATATATCCTTTCATAATAAAGCACCATATGGAATATACAAAATCATTTGGCTTCCTGAATATGCACAACCTAATGCTATGCTTATTTTATGGTTCTGGGTCTGGGCAAATTATGCACCCATAGCTTTGATATTGCAGAATTAATTCAGAAAGCTTAGTAGCCTTTTCATAACTGCCAGCTGTATAACAGAAAATGACCACAACCTTAAGATTTCAAGGATATTGTTTCCTAAACTTTTAAAGTAGTTAAGCATTTGTCAAAACAATTAATTATATTGCATTTTATTGATTTCATGATTATTTTATTTTCTCTTTGAATTGGTACAGAGAAAGAATATTAATCCTTCAAGTTGAATTCCAATGTAATATATTCTAAATCAAACTGAAACATTTAATTGAATGATAAGCTATTTTCTATTTTAGGAATGAAATATTCTAGGGCTGGTAACAGTAGAAGTGCAATGCTTTTAACCTATACAATACAACAGCATACTGGTTTAGTTGGATGAAAAGTCTGTTGCTTTTACCCTTGGATTGTTAGTGTTTATATTGGTTGCCTGATACCTCTAATACTAAAAGAGAGAATTAGCAAGTTTTGTAAATTAATGTATAAATTTTTCCACTTTGTTTAGAGTAGTTTGATTAAAACCCTTAAATCTTCACATAATTTAATTGTTAATTTAAAACATTAATTACTAGGAGTGGGAAAACTTTAAAAAATGGTAACTTTGCCAAGAACTTTGCTTTTATGATATTGTAAAATTGTTCTGCATTTCTGAATTGAAAATCCAATGGTAAATTTTAAATAGGAGTAAATGGTTTAGGTCAATCATTCTCAAGAAATATATCAAATAGTATTTAATTCTCACTCATGTCATATTTACATGCTTTCTTTTCATCATTTATCTGTTTGTTGAAATATTTTAATGAAGTATTTAAATGTTTTCTCTAAAGAAACATGTTAATAACTTCATTTAATATATTTAAACTACTAGGGCAGTGATGGTTATCCTTTTTTGGCACCAAGTGCCCAAAGCGCATGCATATGCACCCCAAAATGCATCAAGCATGCATGCCCCATGCATGTGTGTGACCCCCACCACACCTCACATATGTGTGTGCAACCCCCTGCATGTGCGTGCAACCCGTGTGCACCCTGCCCCCCACATGTGCAGCAGAGACCTGAAGTCCAGCTGGTCAGTGGGAGGCATACATGGCAAAGCTGAGCTGCGGTGATGGCTCATGTGCCCAGAGAGAGCCCTCTGTGTGCACCTCTGGCACATGTGCCATAGGTTCACCATCACGGTACTAGGATATACTTATTTAATTCAGAAAAGTATGAAATTTATTGAGAATCCAACTTTTAATCCATCCAGGAAGTATAAAACCAGACATACAAATTTGGAAAGAACAATAGAATCATAGTGTTGGTAGAAACATAAGTTAATTTGCTTTTCAGTTAAGGAAATCCAGAAAGTGGGCCTTGAGAATATATGTTTTTCTTATGTCTGCAATTTTAGGCCTTTTTTGAGCAAAAAGTACATTATCCTACTCACCTTAGCATTCAGGTGGAAAATTGGTGCCTTTTTGGAGATCAGCATTTGGATGATAATTAGAACCCCAGTAAATAAGTCATTTCTTTGTGAAGATATCTCTTTTCTAGCATAATATTCATGGGTGTCAGAATGGCACAACTTGCCATGGCCAACTTGCTCAGCCAGTTTACCACTGCAATTTGCCTCTTGAGTTTTGTTGTTTGTTTGCAAACATTTAATTACCTAGTTAGGTGACATAATCAGTGCAAGTAAGTGTGGTATTTGCCTACTGTTTCCATACAGTGGCTTACTCTGTTACTTCTGGTGGGTATGATTTTCTGCTTGGTAGTTCCTTGATTACAATATTGTTTTCTTTTGGATTTATCTGGTGCCTGTTTATCTGAGTGTTGGCTGCTGACAAAGATGAGTTCTGCTTTTTTGTGTTTGTTTTCTTCTTAGCTTTTAAAAAAATTACACACCTTTGAGTGGTGTGTAAATGTGGTTCATCTCATTTGAATCTTTATAAAGAAAATAGGAGGAAGAAAAAGTATTAGGTTTTTCACTGCCTTCAGTTATTTATAAAAATAATAAAGGTGGGAAATTGATGATAGATGATAGATGATAGATAGATAGATAGATAGATAGATAGATAGATAGATTCCAGAAATTTCCCAGCACTTTTGGATTTGGCTTGGTCTAAGATTCTAACAGTTTCTGAGTTGAAATGCTGGTTGAATATGTCCATGTGTTTTGAGATTAATGAATAATTTTTACTAGATCTTCTAGCTGCTAATTGGTATTCATGGTTGTGGTCTGCTAGTTTTCTGCTTGTCTGTCCTATATAGTGGCTGTTATAATCCTTTATTATTTGTTGTAGATGACTCCTGATTTTTCTTCTTTGGCTACTGGGTCTTTTGGTTTGCTTAAGATATCTTGGAAGTTTGTGTCCTACAGTAACACCATGTGGTTGTAACAATTTGTTTGGACAAATCAGCCATCAATAGCCACAGACACATAGAGATAAACCACCATTTACACACCATTCAAAAGAGACAACAAAAAGCTATGAAGGGAACAAAAAAATTACATCTTCAATGTACAGAATCACAACCTATAATATGTAAACTCAGAGTTTAAGAAACTTTTCAAAAGTCTGTATTTATGTATGTAAGCAACTGAAATATAAACAGTTTCCTCTAATGTACACATATTTACTTGTTTTATTATAATAAATGCCATTGTTTGTTATTTTATTTATACTCTCTAAATTCAAAATTCCATGATACAAGAAATTTTAAGGAATTACATACAATTTATACAAATGCACTCTCTTCAAATGCAAATGATTTGTATACACATGGACACAAGATTCCAGTTTTATAATTCAATCAAAAGAGTTATATTTAATAAAACCACAACAACTTATTTCTTTCTTCATTTAGGTTATATTCAGTGTACAGCTTGAAGGCAGAAATTAATTTTAGGACCTAGATTTTGGATAATGTATCATCAGGTTAATCAGGTTAAATCAGGTTAATGATATCTTAGTCTATTTTACATTTCATGACTACTATTTGCATTGATACACTGACAGATGAAGGCTACAGAAGTGCATTTCAAGGTAATGAAGCCATACTTTGGCAAACAGAAGTTACTGTCCATGAAATGTAGTGTAAAGCTGGAAAAGAAATCCCTATGGATTTGTATCTGAAATAGTATAAAAACTGGCTTCAGGCATTTAAGGAGAAAATAGGGCTGTGCAGAGCTTAGAAGGCTTGCTTCACTTTGATATCTTGAGCAAAGTACCCTTCAAAATCCTTTGTGAACCAAATATCTTCCCACTTCTACCAGCAAAGAGAAGCTGTTATGTTACTTTATTTCACGTTGCTTCTAGGACCTCTAGCATGTCTAATAGATAAAAGAAAATTTTCTGTGCATGGACCACACAAATACAGAAGCCTCTTTGGGCTATTGTATATGTTGACCTCAGAAGCAACATAAAACACTTAATAAGAAAATTAATATCATAGACTGACCTTGTTGAGAAAAACTGTATTGCCTCTGTGGTGCAATGTGTTTTACTGAGATAAAACATGTCAGTTTTGTGCAGTAGGAAAGGAAAATTAAATAAATAAAATATAAAATAAAATGAAGCAATTCTGGGAATGTCCCTTTACTTCATGAAACTTGTTTGGTCTGGGAAGCTAAGCAGAATTGATGAAAACTTGGATGAGAAACTACAAGGAAAGCCCAGGACTGTAGACTATGATGGAAATGGAAAAACATAAATGAATATACTCTTATATATTAAGTGATAAAAAATCTTTTTCTTACTAATTACCCAAATATATATTCTACCTCATTCTAAACTTCAGCCACTGTTTAGTTTACTAAATTAGGAGTTAAGGAAAACACTGCTTCATCTGTATTTGCTTTTCTTTTAATTAGTGTATTGCGGTAATCCAGATGAAGGAGTTATAAGAGAATGACTCGTGCAAATAGTTATTCAAGTTTAACCTCCACAATTTTAAGAAACCGTAACACTTGACTGCTTAACCAAAGGACTCAACACTGAATATTAATTATATAGTATTTCAGTGGCATTAAATTTAGACAGTTTCAATGGATATACATTCTAACAGTTCTATGAAGTGTAATGATTAACTGGTAAAGTTGATCCTCAAATAGACAACACTATTTGGAGTCTTGCTTCATTTGTATTTATTACCAGCTTCCTCTTTCCATTATTTTGCAGTTCCTATTTTCACTGAGCTATCTTGATAACAAATTGATTTTTTTTGCCAGTCATGCTCACATCACTAAAATCATAAGCATTTATACTGCCAGACTCAATCAAAATAAATAAATTCAACCCTCTGCTTCTTTGATTCTTTATAACCATTTTGGTGAGAATTCTTCTAATTTACAAACGTGCATGTGCAAGTGTGTGTATGTATATGTTTGTGTGTTTCAGAGAAAGAGAGGGGGGAGAGAGAGAGAGAAGGACAAAATTTATATGAATACATATGTGCTTAGAATTTGGAATTTTTTTTAAAAAAATGTATGAATACACATAGAGATGTGTGTGTGGACCAGTAGTTCCAGCAATCAGTTGGCTCCGGCCACCCACCCCTTCCCTAGTCTGTCCTATATTTCCATGTTTTGCAGCTCAGCTGATTCGCACAGCACAGCAGATTGTCTCACAAATCAGCTGTTGTACTCACCAGGGCTGCAGTAGAAAGTGAATTTTATAGCTGAAAATGGGCAGTTTTCAAATGCTTCATGCACGTGTGAAGCGTGCTCAAATCATGCGCTCACCAAACCAGTTGTTGCACCAGTTGAATCTCACCACTGGTGTGTGTGTGTGTGTGAATTCAACTTATGCAGGATAAAATAAGCTTCAAAACTGAATATTTTTGCACATTAATTCCATTCTATTTCAACTGTGTGTCAGCTAGGTACATATTTCTTGTGCTTACAATTATAATTAATACTTTTCTTATCAATATAACAATCACATTTTCTTATAGGTATTATCTAATATATCTGTCATTTTTAACAATTTTATCTTATTGCTTTATATATTCATTTAATCCATATTAATTGTTCTATTTTCTAACCATTGATAAAATAAATCCCATGCCATATAATATTCTATTTCTTCTTTTCCTTTAATTTCCAGTGTTAAACTATTCATTTCTGTAGATTCAAATATTTTATCTATTATTTTTTCTTCTATCTGTATCTTATCGCTTTTCCAGTTCTGAACAAATACAATTCTAGCTGCTGTTAGTACATGTATTATTAAATATGTTTTTTCTTTGCTGTAACCTTCAGGTACCATTCCTAATAAAAATATTTCAGGTTTCAAATCTATGTGTTGTTTTTCCAACCATGTGTGTATTTTTGTCCAATATCTTTTAGCTTTTATACAAGACCACCATACATGGTAGTATGTTCCCAGTGTTTGGTGACACTTCCAGCATTTGGCTGATTTATCTTTAAACATCTTAGATAATTTTGCTGGTGCAAAGTGCCATCTATAAAACATCTTCTTATACAAGTTTTCTTTATATGCTGTTGACATTGTTAGTTTATAGTTCTTATCCCATAACTTCTCCCATTTATCTAGTTCTATAGCATATCCAACATTTTTTGCCCGTGCTATCATTGTTTCTTTAACTTGTTCTTCTTCTAATTTAACACCTAATAAATGACAATATAGTCTTTTAATCAGCTTATCTTCCATTCCTGTTAGTATTTTATTCAATTCTATCAACTCCTTCAGCTTTAATATCTTTCTCATATCTTGATTGTATTTGCATATATTAATACCAATGCATTTCCAACCCTTGTTCATTCAATTCTTGTTTTGTTCTGAGCTCACCCTTTTCATTTAAAATATCTTTGTATCTAGCAATAATTCCCATTTTACAAACATTTGAATGTATAAGTGCTTCCATTGTTGACAACCAAACTGGTATCTTCATATAATGTTGTTCGCTAGGTTTTTTCCTATGCTAGTAACAATGCATTTTGACCATATGCCTTTGAAATTACCCATGTATTTTGCTTCTCCCATACCACAAAAATGCATGCCAACCCATTTGCAAATCATGGACATGATTATATCCCATTTTTAACTGAACATGGCATGGTGACTCATCAGTTAAAATGTTGGGTTTGTCAGCTGGAAATCCGGAAGACCAGGTTTGAGACCTGAGTACCATGTCACAGGGTGAGCTTTGTTACTTGCACCAACTCCTACCCACCTAACAGTTTGAAAACATTCAAATGTGAGTAGATAAATAGGTACCACTTTGGTGCTGGCCACATGACCATGGAAATATCTTCAGACAAAGCTGGCTCAATGGCCTTGAAACAGAGATGAGCACTTCCCCCTATAACTGGCAATGACTAGCAAAGTAAAATCTGCAAGGACTCCTTACCCTTTTTACCTTAATTGAACATAGGAAAAAAATATAACAAAATAGTTTGAAAGCTTTTTGATGTTATTCCATTGACTAATGATCATGAAATTTGAGTAGAGACTTTTCTTTCCTGTTTTTTCATGAAATAGCCAATTCCATTTCATACTCTATGAATAGAAACCCATGTAAATCTAGAAGAAAGCAATCCTAGGGAATATGGAGTTATTTACTGAGAGTCCAATAATTCCTTTCTTGAAGCACAAAATTTCTTAATCCCTTTTGTTGTTTCTTTTTTGTTGTACATGTTTAATTTCCTACCCTCTTGTTAGATGTGACAATAATGTAATCTAATAGTTCTTTTATTAGTCATTTATCCACAGTCGCTCTTTCCTCCCAAAGTTGATGATATGGTATTTCTACCAAGGAAATTAAAAGATGAAAGTTATCTGTACATAGTATCTTTAATATTTTATTTTCAATTCAATGCTTCTTGTCAACTTGTTTGTGACCAGAATAAACTCTAGTAAAAGAAACATATTTTGAACTGGGATATTTTAATTTTATTTATTTGAAAGTGAATTTAGTGTAATTGAATCTGGTAATCAAAAAAGTCAGATTGTATTCATCCTAACCAAAACCAGAAGTATTATAGTAAGGCAAGTAGCAAGGGTTTTATACCAATTCCCATATCCAATGAGAGGCATTCATAGCATAGGTGGAAAAGATTATCTTTTAGTTCCATGTTGAACATGACATGACCTTTATATTTACTATGGATTCTTTCTCAGATCCTCATCTTCCTCACTGCTGTGAGGTTTGCTCTGTCTTCCAACTTGCATTCTTTAACCTCATCATGACCTATCCAACATGATTTTTTCATGTCTTTTAGTAATTCATCCACTTCCACATTGTTCTCCTTAAGGAAAAAATTTACTGCAGTTCTCACTGATAACCTTTAAGGCTTCAATATAGTTTGTCTGTTGAGACTAAACATGTACAAAAAGTGAATATCTGGAGTATTCTGTTTGGGGCTTCTAACCACTTTCAGCAGGCTGGACATTGAAAAAAACATCAAACCCATTTTCATTGTGTAATGCTAATTCAGGACAGAAGAGGAAAGGGCAGGTAAGAAAGCATGTTTATTTATTCTTTTTCCTATACATTTTCCGTTGCAAGATTTTTCAGATATAATGCTAAAATATAGGCATTTCATTTTTCAATTTGATAAAGAGAAACTATATATTTTTCTCTACATTGTTGTGACTGTTATGTTAATAGATGAAGAATGTGTCCATTTATTTATTATTGTCACTGTAATAAATTCATAATCAAAATCTTAGTGGATTAAATTTTCCAGTGGTCCAGATGTTCCCCATGGAAACATTCCATACTTCAGTTAAGGGAAGGGAAGAGACAACTTTGTATTTTGGAGCAGGAAATAGGAAATAACCATTGCCTATGCAGAATGATGTCAAGCAGAAGCAAGATTTCTTCCCCAGTATCTTTTGAATTTAAAGATCACAACCTTAACCAGAGTAGAAGTTCATCCTTTTAAACTTGCTAATAGACAATAAGTTCTGCTTCTCTATATCAGTGTTGATTCAAGGTGGACTCAGAAGAAGGTTATGGACCATTTACTGAAGAAAGGAAAGCTCACAGTCAACTATTAATAAACTACTACAAAAGCAAAATTCTTTTGGAATCCAGGGTTTGTATATGCTGGCTTTATTTTTAACCAAAGCATCAATTTCTAACATCTCCTTGACTACCATGATACATATTGACACCTTTTTCTTTTTTCTAAAAAGCCAGAATTCAAAAAAGCCATATTTTCAAGATAGCTCTTACAAGAGGCTGTCATATCATGAAAGGATATGTACATTGTTTTGTTTGACTGACAACTGTACACCCTCTTAGGCTTAAATACTTCACATTCCTACTTGAAACTACTGGCACAGATTGTTCTATTTACTCTGGGGTTCTAACCTATACAGTGTGAGCAGAACTACTTACTTGAGTGTTTGTCCCATGTTTTGTAATAGGATTGTTTCATTAGAACAGGGTTTTCAAACTTGTGGTCTGTGGGCCAGACCAATCACGTGTTGGCCGTGTCCACCCCCAGTTTAGTGAAGAGAGAAAAAGTCATGATACGTCACATGATGACATGATGATGCGAGTTTGACACCCCATTAGAAAATGTACTATTTGTATAAAAAATTGTGAATCAATTTTAATGTTTTATGAACATCAAATAATCATTTAACATCAAATCATTATTTTGATAAAGATTGTTTCAGTGTCTACCATTTCAAAATTCACTTTATACTGCTGTAAATCAATCAACCTATTTTTTCCTTGTTGATTGAAAAAGTAAATTCCGTCCAGTATTTCTTTACCATAGCTATAGATGGAAAAATCCAGCTGTCTGGATTTCAGTAATGAGTAAGTATGTATTGCACTTGTAATTATTTATTTTAAAAATCAATTTACGGAAATAAATGAATGTAAAAAAAAGGAGCCATAGTTAAAACAAAATATACCGTATCAATATGAATGAAGGTTGCAGGAAGTTATAAAACTGTTTGCAAGGAGCAAAGATAAATAATAATTCTATAAAAGTAATAAGTAGACAACTGATTCTGTTTTATAAGTATGAATATATATATTGACTCAAAAATTAAATAATTTGAGTAAAGACAGCTAGTTATTTTGTAGAAAGCCTTTTATTCTTAGAAGAATTGTATATAAAATTTCTTTGCTATAACCGCTTAAAAGAAATAAACAAATGAAGACTTCGAAATATCACTAAAGTAATTAAAACATTACAGAAATAAAAATTCATGAAACTGAGGATTATTTATTGAAACATCCATAAACTTATTCTATTTTTTAATTAAAAAGGTTGATTCTCTGATTATCATACTGGCTATAAATGCTTTTATTTCTTTTTCAACTGTCTTACTGAGCTCAGTGTTAAATTAGTTTCACTGTCATTCTGAATTATGGATTTCCTCTTAAAATTTGTGTAAAAACCAGAACAATTTATTTGAAGCTCTGGGAATTTAATTTCATACTAAAGAAATTTATTTGAATTTTTTAAAAAAACCTGTTGGGAGCAAAATTTGAACTCAAAGGATTGGTTAGTTTTTTGTTGTTGTTTATTTTGTTGTTGTTGGTGGTGTGTGTGTGTGTGTGTGTTTGTGTGAGTGAAGACAAAAACTAAAACTGGTTGCATTATTATACCATACTGAAGGATTTAATTTTGTAGGACTAAAAATATGTGATAACTTGACAAGAAATGAAAGTATAATCATTCAAATACATTCATTTGGGATTTGTATTAATATATTGAAGTATAGATTGAAAATCTGCATTGTGAATAGCTCGTCTTCCCAGTACTGCACAAGTAAGCTTTATATTAAACTTTTGGAAATATACAAGTTTATGATGCCTTACAATATGGCTAAAACTGGGAAAAACTCACAAACAGGAATATATTGCTTTTAATGCAAAAGACTTGTTTCTATAAATTCAACATGTTTATAATCACCGTCTGCAGCTATCACAGAGTATGTAAAAGAAACTTATTAGCTTGTATGTTCCAAGTGATATCTTATATCCATATTTACATCAGGCAGTGAGGCCAGAGCAAATGATGTCATCCACATGTTAGATAAATACTTGTCTGCATTTCTTTCCAGACAGTTTTACAAGTTGTGATTTTTTTTACATCTTGGGGCTTTTGACAGGCTTTATGTGATTAATGATAATGATGATGATGATTAATTTTAAATGCTTCTGGAGCTGGCAAGTGAGATATTGTCCTCTGATTGAAACTACTACCTCAGCTATTTTATGTTCCTACATGAAGTTTGGTCAATTTGGTCTACTAATTAAAGCACTATCAAGTCAAAGAGATATGATCCACATGTGAAGATCCAATTAAACTAATCATGCCTATGCACAGGAAACCTCAACTAACAGCACTTGCTTGGGGTTAGAAAAGAGTCAATGGAATTCAAGAGAGGTTACACTTGTGGCAACATAAGGATTGTAGGCTCATCTCCTTTTAACTCCACCACAAAGTACTGTCACTCCTTCTTTTACAAATATGAGGCTAGAAATTGGGACATCATGAATCTAGGCATAAAAGCCTACTGGGTGCCTTTGGGACAGTCATTGTCTCTTAGCTCAACTTACCTCACGGGTTTATTATCAGAAAATAATAGGAAGAGGAAGGAATGTCTGAGTTGTTTATAAAAATAAAAAAGGAGGAAAATAAATACTTTGCAACAAAACAGGGAGCAACTAAAAATTTAGCATGGATGTAAAAGGAAGAAAAGAGAATGAGAAGAAAAAACTATGTGGGTTTAGGGACTGTATGCTCAGTTGTGAAGGTTGAGCAGATCATGTCACTGATATTGATTGGAAGGAATATGTTCTGAAAGCTGCTAATTGTCCATTGGAGTAACTGAATATGTTCTTCCTGCAAAATTGGCTTTCCACATAAATCTATGACAAAGTTTTAAACTATTTTGTTCCATCGAATTTGTTTTTTGTTACCCTCACAGTTACAGACATCTCAAATACGGTCTCAAAATGGATATATATGGTACCCTCCCTTTACATATTCATTGTGCATGTACATTTCTGAAACAAAGCATTGAAGCAGTGTTTGTAAATATATTGTGTTAGTTCTACAAACTTCCGATTGGATTGTTATTTTTTCCTATCAAATTAATTTGCAACGATCAACATTAAAAACATTGGGAGGTTTTTTTTTGAATGTGCTTAGAAATAACATAATATGACAATAACAACCATGTACCTCAACCTATATTTCCTACAGTTTTTATTCTTTTACTTGGTATTTTTTTGTCATTGTCGCAATAAGTTACTTTGCAAAGCAAACTAAGAATTTCAGACAATTAATTTAAGTGAATTTATTTTAAAATCACATAGTTAAGTTTATTGGCTACAACGGATGCATGTAGACTTTCTGTACTCATCAATCTACTCTGAGGAATGTACTATATTCCATCCTGTGCCTATAAACAGTCTTATGCTTGGATATTGTTTCTGGATCTAATTTCCAAAGTTAATTTCTAAAGTTAACCTTTTCTGCTCTACTTTCCTTTTTATTGTAACTTTTCATGTATATATGCATGTAAAGAACTATTGTATAACTACTCTGCAGCAACTCAATTACCTGGTAAGTTTATGAACTTGATATTGATTTTTTTCACCCTTTTTCCATAAAAAGAAAAGTTCACTCACTTCGAATAACCTCAACTGAAAAGAGTGAAACATTCTTCTGGGTCAGAATTTTAATACCATGTTCAGCTTTCACAATTTATTACCTATGTTTTCTTTCCAGGACTTGGGTTTTGGTATTTTACTTTGATTTTTAGCCTTACACAATAAAATAAGAATCATTTTCAGATTAGGCAGGATTTGGCATTTTTATCTACCTATCAAACCCTTGCTAAGGACCTGGCATATGCTGATATTGTAGTTTGAGGTGATAACAGGACATCACATCTACATCATCACAGGATGTAGATGTTCCTTGTAAATCTGTCTTTTGCAATTGACAGATGGTGACAACAGATGCCAACAGTGTTCAAATGGTACTCTAGAAGTTTGAAATAGAACTCTAGGCACCTATTATGATTAGTACTATCTATGTTTTCTTTTGCCACATTTGTTCTATTTGCAGTTTTTGTGTTTTTGTGATTCTTCCAGTTCTTCTTCTTCTAATCTATTGTCTCCAAGTTCTATCCAGTCTTTTTTATTTTTCTTATCAACAATTGCTAAGTCTCTCACACAGCATCTGAAGCCTTGCAATTTGTGCTGGGCTTCCAAACCCTTCTAAAGTTGTGTTAGATTTCTGGAGCCTTTAGAAGTGTGATGCAACTTAGAAAGCATTTGGTGGTCTGTGTGAATTTTTGCAAAGGCTCTGAAGCCTTCTGAAGTTATGCCAAGCATCTAAAAGCTTTCTAAAGTTGAACCTGGCTTCTGGAGCTTTTGAAAGCCCTATATTATTTGGAAAGCCTTTGGGGTTCTGCACAAGCTGTTGTGGAGCTTCCAAAGGCTTTTGAAATCCTGTACAATCAGGGTCTGCCTTGGATGAACTGCATGGATCTTTTCACAGCAGAAGAAAATGCCTGAATGTATGCAGTATGTGGCAAATCCTTGGAAGCACCAGATGGTAAAGGCATTTGCATTGTTCTTCAAGACTCACATGCTTTGGAGAATGATGCAAGGTGACATTCATGTGCAGCAGCAGTGCCACTAGGGTTGAAGTAGAGGTCTGGGGTGGCAGCTGCTGTCTAAGTTTGCTGAAGGACCCAGTCTAGAATTGTCACGAGTACTGCAATGCAGCTGGGATTTCTGCAGCTTTGTACTGAACTGCATAGCCTGAGTCAGGCACTCTCATGCTCCACTAATTCATGTGATTGCTCAATGAGTGCAACTGGGAGGGCCAGGATTGCAGTCATTGAGTGAAGTGATCATGTGAACGTCTCAACTTATTACTGCAATGACATGACCAAAATTTTGGTCACAATTGTGGTTATAAGTCAAAGACTACCTGTAGTGGTTAAACAGAGATAGAAACAGAGAGACTATGTGACTCTAGACCAGGGCTGTCAAATTCATGGCCCATGGGCCAGATGTGTCACAAACTGGCCACACCCATGCGCGGTTTAGTGAAGGGGAAAAAGTCATGATAGATCATGTGATGATGTCATGATGATGCGAGTTTGACACCCCTGCTCTAGATCTACTTTGAAGCATAAAGCCAGCTGAGTGACCTTGAGCCAGTCATTCTCTCTCAGCTCTAGGAAGAAGACAGTGGCAAAACAGTTCCGAAATCTTTCCAATAAAACTGCAGGAACCTGTCAGACAGTCACCTAGATATTAACATTGACATGAAGGTATATTTTTTAAAAAATTCCTTTTTGGGGGTAACTATTTTCTTTATTTTTATTTTACTTTCTAACTCTTATAAATAAAGTTTGTAATATAGGGCAATTAATGAAATAAGAAGTACCTCCAAGTACATTTACAGAATTCATCAAATCAACTAAAATGTTTTTTAAAACAATTGATCTAAAGCACATGCCATTATACAAAAAGCATAGACTCTAGGAAAAGTACAGAGAAGAGCAACCAGGATGATTAGGGGCCTGGAGACTAAAACATATGAAGAACGGTTACAGGAACTGGGCATGGCTAGTCTAGTGAAGAGAAGGACCAGGGGAGACATGAAAGCAGTCTTCCAATATTTGAGGGGCTGCCACAGAGACGAGGGGGTCAAGCTATTTTCTAAAGCACCTGAAGGCCAGACAAGGAATAATGGATGGAAACAAGGAGAGATTTAACCTGGAAATAAGGAGAAATTTTCTGAGAGTGAGAACAATCAATCAATGGAACAGGTTGCGTTTGGAAGTTGAGGGAGTGCCATCACTTGAGACTTTCAAGAATAGATTGGACTCCCATCTATCAGAAATGGTGTGGGTCTCCTGCTTGGGCAGGGGGTTGGACTAGATGACCCTACAAGGTCTCTTCCAACTCTGATTATCTGTTATTTGTTATACTGCATTTATTTTATTTATTTTGTAATACAATGAAATGGAAATATATTTATTTATTTATTTATTTATTTATTTATTTATTTATTTATTTATTTATTTTACTGGCAGTTGGAATGCCTTCATCTTTTTTTTTCTTTAGTGAAATACTAGTCCTCCTTTTCACTTACAACATAAGAGAACTTTTTGTTGTGATTTTTTTAAGAACCAGTGGAGTTTTTAAAGAAGAAAATTAATTGGGTGTGGACCCAAACATGTATGAGACTTTACAGCATGGCAGAGAGATAGAGTATAAGTTGGGCTCTATTGTGATATGTGCTTTAGCTCAATTGTTTAAAAAAATCTGATGGTATTGTAGGGAATAGGTAGTAGGTTGTACTTTAAATTGCTCTTCAGTATGTGATAAGAGTTGAAAATTGGATAGAAGGAAAAAAGTAGGAGTGTAAAAAGGTTGCCAGATTTTAAAAGGTTGACCTTTTATTTCAAGGATGATAGACATCAACAGAATGGGGGGAAAAAAGTTCTAATAGAAGGATTGCATCCAACCTTTGCTATAATTTCTTGATGGGATATTTCAAAACTTAGTCAGTCTCATCTTCACTGAGCGATTTTTTTAAAGAAAGCCAACCCAAATGTAGCCTTACCATTGGCCGTGAGTGACAGAAGCAGAGCCAACATTAATTCACACATTTTTCTCTTCCTTTCCATATTAGTTGTATAGAATAAATGGATGGTACATTGAGTAAATACTAACACACATATATATTCCCTGAACTTACTGACTCCAGAAGTGCAGACATACATTGATGTATCTTAAGTCAAATATATACCACATTGACATAAAATCATTTTTAAAAGAATGTTTTGTTGTTATTTAATGTAAAGCCCTATTTTTTTTAAAATTACATTTATATGCCGCCCTTCTCCAAAGACTCAGGGCGGCTTACAATTTTTGGGGATACAACCCAGTGTGCTCAGCAATAGCCTTCATTCCATTGTATATGCCTGCTTATTACTAAGCAAGGTCAGCTAATTGCCCCCAAAAATCTTGGGTCCTCAATTTACCTACCCTGAGAGGATGGAAGGCTGAGTCAACCTTGAGCCTGGTGGGATTCGAGCCTACAGTAATTGTAGGCAGCTGGATCTTAAGTGCAGGCATTTAACAGCCTGAGCCACCAATGAGATTCATTTGATCTATTATAATGCTATGAGTTTCATTCAGGCTTCATCACTATGTAATTATACAATAATTATAACAAAATAATAATAGGTAAAAACCCAGTTGTAATATAATGGTTCCCAATAGTAGAATAAATTGTGGCTATTTCTTTTTTTCTGAAAAAGAGTGACATCTCTGGTATTAGTATACAAGGTGTTTAGGTGTTAATAACAATGAGATTACTATATATTCTATTTTATATACACCACTATTTAATTTATTTTACACCCCTGCATTCATTGAATTTAGACAATGAGAAGCAAGAACTGATTTTTAGTTCTTACATGCAGCTGAAATCAATATTATTTTCATCCTTCATTTACAGTGCTAAAGCATAGCACTAAAAAAAGTGGGCAGATATTTGATTCTAAAGTAGGTTCTTAGCCAGCTATTGCCATTATGTAATATGCCATTGTTTTATAAATCCCATATGGTGCAATATTTTATCTCTGATAATTTAGGCATATATATTTAGGGTTATCTACATCATCAACTTTCCTAACTTACATTTCCTTTCCTCATTGACTGAATTTTTATACATCTGCAAAAAATCATCACTCTACCTCGTCTTTCCCTCATCCATTTCCCCAGTAAAATCTCTAACTATTTAGTCATCTACTTGAAAAATGACTGCTGGTAAGTCAGCTCTTTATTAAAATGGATGAAGCAGATATGAAAAGTGCATAAACACAATCAGAAAATATTTAATAAATTCACTGAAACTGATTTTTAAAAGACTGCCCAGCCTAGAAACATCAGCCCTGAAATGAATATAATAGAGGCCAGGAAGAGAAAGGACGTGGTTGGAAAAGCAAATAAAACTTTTTGTTATTGTAGCAATAAAGCCTCTTAGAACTATCAGATAGGACAACTGAGAAAAAATTACAATGAAATATATTTATAAAGAAGCTATATTAAATAAAAGAAGATCTACAAAAATCTCAGAAGGAGAACATGAGTAAGCAATTGGTACTGAGAAGCATATGATATTGTTGAAAGACAGTTTGTATAATGATTTAGGGATACTGTAACTTCCAGTCAGGATTACAGCTTAGGCAGAATGCCAGCTAGATGACCTTGGGTCAGTCAGCCTCTCTCAGTGCTATGAAGGAGGCAATAGCAAACTACTTCTGAAATATAATGAAGAAAACTGTGTACGTATGTATGTATGTACCAGTATATACAATATCTAATAAACATGATCTCGATTTTTAGTTTTATTACAAGTAGAGTTATACAATTCTATATAATAGTCCAGTTGCCTTTTGAAAGAAAGAAAGCACCTTTGAGACGACTATGACCTATGGATGACTGAAAATTTCCATTGACATAATTCTCTATACCTCTATCATGATCCCTTGCTCCTTTTAATATTAAAAATCCAAACAATGCATTCCCCACCAGAGGAGAATTCTGTTTTTTTTAAGTTTCCTTCAGTCTGACAACATCCTGAAAATATGGTGATCCTACTTTGAACGATCACTATAGCAAAGATATTACAATGTTGGAAATTTTATTTACAATTTCTTTTTCAACAACAAATTGCTACTTACAGACTAGTTGCATGGTCATCAACATTTTCAGTTTTATATACCAGAACTCCAAATTCTGTTACCTAGTCAGTGTCAGTTTGGACACTTTCAGTGCATCTGTGAAGTATACTTTATAAATTGAATCAATAAAAATTAAATCTTATCTTTTGATACCATAATTTGTCTTAGTTCAAAATCCATCCTGATAATATCAGTTCAGGCATGTGCATCTTCTGTACTGAAGATAAATGAAAAGTAGTAATTCAACTTTTTCTGCTATCATCCAAAGATTTCTTCAATCAATTATTGCTTAAACACTTCCGATTTACAAAAGTATTATTATACTATGAATCTTATTAATTATACTGCTTAAGTCTCTCTCTCTCTCATTTTTTTAGTTCTTATGTATTTCTTTTGGGCAACATTATACTTGTTATGTATGTAGGTTTGAATGTTATTGGTTTATTTGAACTGTTCTTGTAAAATGTCAAATGGTATTGGTTTAAATAGTGCGGGAAGAATCCCTGCACTCCCATTGGCTGGCAGCTACGGCTGCAGGCTATAAGAAGCAGCCGTAGCCAAGCCAGGATGGGTCCATTCGAGCTGTAGTCACTAATAAAGTCTTTTGTTGGAACTCCTCGCGTCTGACTCTTCATGCAAACTTAACAATACTCTTATTTCTTTCTGAGTCCTTGAGCAGATGTTATGGTCTACTATGTGGAACAAGTCCTTATAGTTTGTAAATGATGGTTTAAAAGTAAATGCAATGTGAATATAGCCATATTAGCTTTGTCACAAACTATGGTTAAAGCAAACTTCCATATAATCTATGAATCTCCTAGACATAATAGGAATGGCAAAAGAACAATAGAACATACAATAATAGAGTTGGAAGGGAACTCAGATTCAAAATTCAATTCAAAACCATATTTTGAACTGCTTTGCTTTGGCTATTAAACAATTAGAAGCACAAATAGCAACCAAGAAGTTATTTTGTTCTTTTCTTGTTCTACTCTTCCCTTATTAGAAATTAATATGCAATTTCATTATTAATCCTTTTTTTGCCCTTCTGGACGTTAAGTATCTGATTCTAATTACTGTATATTTAATGGTACATATATAATATATGTTCTGCTAAATATGGACTTTAGTGAATATATTGGAGGATTCTAACCAGGATTACTTCAGCACCCTTTTCTTGTCTATGCAACAACAACAGAAGATAAAGAACTAATCAGCAGAATCAGTATCAAGTTTTAATTCCATAATTCCTTAGAGGATGTAGCTAAAATACCTATGAGATTTACAGAACTGAAGTTTCTCTGCTTCTGAGAGGAAAGATATGTAAAGCATTACTTTTATTAGTAAATAGTAAAGTTATGAAAGCATTACCTTTATTTATTTATGTTTATATCTCATCCAGTTCCAGACTCTCAAGACAGCTAGCATTCAAATAAAAATTGCCTTAAGTACACAACAGTAACAAAAATATAACACTAGTAATATAAAAATGAGTATGTGCACATGCAGAGCAGATGACTGGATGCTTATTATGGACTAAACTTTAGATCATAGATAACTGAAAGTTTTTCCCCACCCTTCAATGTGCATTCTGGCATTAATTTCAGTTATGCAAACAATATGGAAAAATGCTAAAGAAAAGACTGTTCATGTATAAACAATATTTTGTATGCCAAGACTAATTCTTAACAGCTACCTACTGTGCTAATCAGCACAAGTTAAGAATTTAGAAGATCATTCTTTTTATTATTATTTTATTTCTCTGTCTCTAGACAGTGGACATTTGCTGTATAAAGTCGATTTCTTTTTTCTTTTTTCTTTTCAGGAGAATTATTGCTTATTAAGAAACCTAGGAATGCAAGATAAATTCAATTAATTAGGGTAATAAAAGTAAGAGGCTGTGTCTAGCAGTAAGAAAATTGGCTGTAATGCATTTGACATACTCAACATTAGCTATTTACAATGAGTAAGAATAGAGACTACGCACCTTGCTGATAATAAATCTTAAACATTTCAAGGACAGGCTTGTGTTATGTTTGCATGAAGAGTCAGACGCGAAGAGCTTCAGTGAAGAGTTTATTAAGTGACTACAGCTCGAATGGACCCAACTTGGCTGGGCTACGGCTGCTTCTTATAGCCAGCAGCCGTAGTTGCCAGCCAATCAGAGTGCAGAGTTTTCCCGCACTATTTAAACCAATCCTATTTGACATTTTACAAGAACAATTCAAACTAAACCAATGACATTCAAACCTACATACATAACACCCCTTCCCACTAGGTTCAGTCCATACCAAACCCCAACCTATCTAATGTATTCTTTTAAATAGGTGGGGCTCTTATGCGTTGAGACCTTCGTGGTTCAGAAGTTTTAACATTCTCACCCAGTGAGAGAGGAAATGTGTCTGCTGACATTTCCCCACTGGGACTTCTTGTGAAAGAAGACCCTGTTTGATTGTTAGAATCTGGTCTCTCCTCCCAACCCATCTCCAGCCCAATGTCAGCACCCAAGTCAGGTAGTGATGTACAATCTTCCACTTCTAAGGATGGATTTTGGCACTGTGACAGATTTTGGAATGGTTCCTGTCGTAATGGCTCATTACACATGGGGTTGATTCTTGCTTTCTGATTTTCCTCCTGTTCCTCCCCTTCCCCCCTAGAATTGACATCAGGTGAGGGAACTAGAGAGGAACAAGTGCGATGTTCCTGAGAGAACCTGGATCTAAGTTGATCAATGTGCCTGCTCCAGAGGAGTCCATACTCTGTTTGCACCCTGTAAGAATGAAGGCTGTGATCTGAGTTATCTCAGCAGGAATCCACAAAGGTTCACCTATAAGGTTCTTAGCATAAACAGAATCACCCACACTGAATGTGCGAACTTTGGAAGTGGAATCTAGTGGTGTGTTGGGTGCGTAAGTGGGATGAAGGCGTCAAGGGAAGACCTTTTCCTACCCATCAACAACTCTGCTGGGGATAAGTTATTAGATGGGTTAGGAGTGATGTGCTGAACACTAAGAAGTTTTTCAACTTTCTCAGTAATGTCCCCAGGACCCAGTTGCTGAAGCTTCTCCTTGGTAAAACGTACCATGCGTTCAGCCCGGCCGTTAGCCGAAGGGTGCCCAGGGGCAGTCAGGGCATGTCTGATACCCTGTTGTGCTAAATAGGATTCAAAAAGGTTGCATGTAAATTGAGGGCCATTGTCAGAGACAAGAACATCAGGTAACCGGTGGGTTACAAAAAGTTTTTTGAGCTGTTTGATGACAGCATCAGTTGCAGTGGATGCTATGGGGATTACCTCTAGCCATTTGGAATATGCATCTACTATAATAAGCAAGGTGTGCCCTCTGGTAGGGCCAGCAAAATCAATGTGAATCCTGGACTATGGGCCCCTAGGACATTCCCATTCCTGTGTGGGGGCGAGAGGTGGTGCAGGCCTGACTACCTGACAGTTGGGACAAGATGCAACCCAGTTTTCAACCATTTTGTCAATACCTGGCCACCATACATAACTCTTGGCCAATCCCTTCATCCTTACAATACCAGGATGACCCTCATGTAACATTTCCAAAACCTCTCTTTGCAGTTTTGCAGGAATAACCACCCTGTTACCCCACAAAATACATCCTCTTAATACAGATAATTCAGTTTGCCTGGACTTAAAAGGTTGGGCAAGGTGAGGTAGATCTTAAAGAGACCAACCTTTCTTAATCCAGCCTATAACAGGAGCCAACACAGTGTCTTTGGCAGTCTCTCTGGCAATTTCAGCAGCATGAACTGGAAGCTTGGCAACAGTTTCTAGGAAAAGGTGTGTGTTTCAGGTTCAAAGTCCTCCTTGTGGCAAGGAAGTGGGCAACGACTCAGTGCATCAGCATGTCCAATGTCCTTGCCAGGCTTGTGGATAAGTTTGTATGAATAAGCAGCAAGAAATTCAGTCCACCTCAGCATTCTTGGTGACAGGATAGTAGGTGTAGGCTTGTCTCCTGCCACAATGCCTAATAAAGGTTTGTGATCTGTAACAATGGTAAATGTTCTCCCATACAGATATTCATGAAATTTCTTAACAGCTGCAACAATTGCCAATGTCTCCTTGTCCAATTGGCTGTAATTCCTCTCTGCTTTGGTCAAAGTGCGAGAGTAAAATGCAATAGGGGCTTTTCTCCCACTGGGAAGCCTGTGGCTCAAACCCCCCCACTCCAAAAGGGGATGCATCACAAGTCAGTACAACAGGCAAATTCTCAGAGAACTGTATCAGTACAGCATCAGATGTGATTAGTCTTTTAATACTGTTAAATGCTGATTGTTCCTTCCTCCCCAGACCCAAACAGACTTTTTCAAGTAATCTGTGCAATGGTTCAGCAATGGTTGCCTTCTGAGGTAGGAACATGTGATAAAAGTTAATGAGTCCAAGGAAAGCTTGCAAATCTGTTTTGCATTTAGGTCTAGGGGCTTCTTTGATTGCTTTAACCTTGGCATCTGTAGGGTGGATGCCATGCTTGTCAATCATGTAACCCAGGAACTCAACCTTGTCAGTTTTAAGAGTGCATTTTTCTTCCTTGACTCTTAACCCTGCTTTCCTGAATCTGGTAAGGACTTCTCTGAGTCTTTCTTGTAACTGAGTGTCATTTTCAGCAGAGATTAACACATCATCAAAGTAAGGCACTACCCCTGGCAGTCCTTGGATCATTCTTTCCATAAGGCTTTGGAAGATGCCTGGTGCCACGCTTACTCCAAATTGTAACCTTTTACATTTGAAAGCACCTCTATGAGTCACAATGGTTTGGGCCTCTGCAGTGGCATCATCAACTGTTAGTTGTTGATATGCCTGGGCCAGATCCAATTTGGCAAAGACTGTACCCCTGCCAAGTGAATGTAACAGATGATGCACCACTGGAACTGGATATGCGCTCTGCTGCAGCGCATGGTTCAGTGTCCCCTTATAGTCTCCACAGATTCTTACTGACCCATCAGTCTTGACTGGTATGACTATGGGTGTCTCCCATCTGGAGTGGTCAGTGGGCTCTAAAACCCCTTGAGCTATTAATTTGTCTAATTGTGCATCAATTTTTTCCTTTAAAGCAAATGGGACCCTTCTGGGCTTTAAACGAATTGGGGGCACCTTGGGGTCTAGGTTGAAAGTGATAGGGGTCCCCATATACTTGCCCAATCCTTCACTGAAGACCTCTGGAAACTCAGACTTCAAGGACTCCTCCCATTCAGAATTGCTCACGTGATTGATGCCAGTCACCTCGATGCCTAGTGGCTTGAACCACTCAAGTCCCAGCAAGCGTGGGCGATCCTTGTCCACGATGGTCAGGGGCAAGCGTTTGGTGTGGCCTTTGAACTGCACGTTGAAATCTCCTGCTCCAACTACTGGAATCTTGTTCCCTTGGTAGTCTTTAAGAGTCAGTGCTTGCTTCTGGAAATGTTTCTTCTGAATGTTGGGAAGCAGCCTGTGAATAGTGTCCCATGACACCATAGATAAATAGGAGCCTGAGTCCACTTCCATTTGGCAAGGCCTTCCTTCAATGAGTACCTTCACATGTACTTTTCTGCTTCTTAAGGGTGAAGAATGACCAATGGTGACTGTTTGATGAGTTTCATTCTTCCCATTTGCTTCTGTGTTGCGCCCAATTTTCTCACTGAAGTTGTTAGGCTTGAAATCTTTGTCAGGAAACTTCTTTCTGCTTGGTGGAGTTCTGGATGATTTGCAGACTCTTGGTAGGTGACCTCTTTTTTCACAACGGAGACAGATGGTATCAAGAAACTTGCATTCAGTGCGGGGGTGGCCCCCCCACAACCTCTGCAGTAAAAGTCTTGCCTCTTTCTTCCAAGGTCTTTTCTTTTCTTCTCCATTCTGAGTCTATAAATTCCTTCCTCCACCTCACTACAGTCTGAATCAGAATCTATTTGCTTGCAATGGGTTGTTGTGGATTTTTCCACATCAGGATGGCTTGAGGCCTTGTTAATTTTCTTCATGGCTGCTGCTGAGGACTTGGTTGCTTCTGCTGAAACAGCTTCCTCCATGGCCTCCTTAAACGTGATCTTAGGTTTCAGTAATTTGCTCTGTAAGACCTTATCTTTAAGGCCTAGAACAAACCGATCACGCATGGCCTCTTCTAAGTTGGTAAATTCACAAGCACCCCCAATGTCCCTTAAACTTGCCTCGAAGTCATTAACATTTTCACCTTCCCCTTGATCCCGACGATAAAACTCGTGTCTCTTAATGAGGCACGATACTTGTGGGGCGTAATGGGCTCTTAAAAGCTTTTCTAAATCAGGCCATTCCATTACCTTCAAGTCTGCAGCTCCCGCCAATGCCTTCGCCATCTTGAAGACTGCCGGACCGCAGTGCGTGAGAAATACCAGCCTCTTCCGCTTCTCGGGGATGTCGGCGAGGTCGTTTTCTTCCAAATACATCTGGAAGCCATCCGCATACGATTCCCAGTCTTCTGCCGCCGGATCGAACGGGGCTGGGGGGGTGTTCAGCGCAGCCATCTCGCTCTTCTGCTTGTCTTCCACGTCGTCTCTTCTTCAGGGGAATCCCACCCTCGTCGCCAGTGTTATGTTTGCATGAAGAGTCAGACGCGAAGAGCTTCAGTGAAGAGTTTATTAAGTGACTACAGCTCGAATGGACCCAACTTGTCTGGGCTACAGCTGCCTCTTATAGCCAGCAGCCGTAGTTGCCAGCCAATGAGAGTGCAGGGTTTTCCCACACTATTTAAACCAATCCTATTTGACATTTTACAAGAACAATTCAAACTAAACCAATGACATTCAAACCTACATACATAACAGCTTGTATTTGTAACTTTTTGCTGCCAGTGTCTCTACCTCTGGGAACTATATAAGTATGATGGTTGCTGACAAGAATTTCTGAGAGCAACATTTCAGCAGCTTTTTATTGGGAAGATCTACATGGCTCAGTCAATGAAGGGAATCCCAGAGTTCATTTTGATTTTCTTTCTGCTAGTTGTCCCTTTCTCCCTCTTTCTCTGTGGGTTTTCTTTTCTCTTGTCTTGTCTCTCTCTTTCCCCCCTCTCTTTCTCCTTCTTTCTCTTTCTCTCTCTCTTCCCCTCCTCTCTCTGTCCAGGGGAAGGACCTCTGAACTGGTGCTGGGTGGTGGGATTCTGATGTCCAGAGGACGACGAGCCATGTGCTGAAGACCAGGTGCCTGGCAGGGAGGTGGGCAATCCTGCAGTCTCCCTAGCAAACCCATGTCATGGCTGTTGCCTCCTGCCTCTGTGCATGGAGAAGGCAAGCAGCAGCAGGAACAGCATGGACCTCCTGAGCCACAGGAAGCAGCTGCCAGTGATGCCCTCAGGTGAAGATGTTGCGAGGGGAAGGCTCCACCCCTCCCCTCAGGAGCTGCAAAGCACTTGCCACCCCTCTGGCACCTGCCAAGCCTCCTCCTCCTTCTTACTGAGCACATGAGCACTTCTGGTGCGGAGAAAGAGAAGCACAGTGGGAGGAGGCTTGGTGGCTGCCAGAGGGGTGGCAAGCACTTTGCTGCTGCTGAGGGGAGGTGCATGGGAGATCATGCCCTCCCCTCGCAGGCCAGGGAACACAGGGAAGGGCTCCAATGCCATGATCTCCCACGTGCTATCCTCCCTCTCTGTGCACAACAGTACATCTACTGCCAGTATCACCCCTGTTGCAGACACAGGTGAACTGCAGACCACTAAAATTTTCTCATGGACCACCAGTGGTCCGCAGACCACCGGTTGGTGACCTCTGATATAGGGTACGAACAGAAGAGTGTAGTACTCTTCTTGTGAAATACTTGGACTCACTCAATTGTATTAATGTCTGATATATAGTGCAGATTCCACACAGATGAGCTGTATTCGAGTATTGGTCTAGCAAAGGTTTTGTAAGAAGTTCCATATTTCTGGGGAAAAGCTTCGTAAGATTAGATTTACAACTTTTAATGCCTTTTTGGCAATGCTGTTACAGTGAGTTCTGGTGCTTAGGTCATTAGATATGAGTAGTCCGAGGTCCTTGACAGAGTGAGGGTTGTCAATGAGGTCATATCCACCTAGCTTGTATTTGGTGTACTGATTTTTTTTACCAATGTGTAGGACAGAGCATTTGTTGGTTGAGATTTGGAGTTGCTAATTGTTTGACCATTCAGAACATAATCAATCATTATTTTCAAGAAGCCCACTGATACCTTTGTGTCAGACAAGGATTGTATCTTATAATCATCATCTCTCATTGTATCTATGATTCATTTATATTTATATGTTATATTATTTTTACTTATAAGAAGACCTCAACTTACAACCATTCTTTTAGTGGCCATTTGAAATTTTGGCAGTGCTGGACAAAGGCACTTATGACTGATCATCAAAGTTAGGGATATCACATGACACATGATCAGAATTTGGGCACTTGGCAGACCACTAGCACTTACAACTGCAGGGGTGTTTTAACTCCACCCACTCACTTTCCTTTCATCTATGCCCTACACTCCATGGTCCCTGCTGCTATAGGTGGCTTCCACCATCTTTCTACTCCTGCTCTTCACTGCACAAGACTTTGTGCTGAACTGTTGGAGATTCCCATACTGTGACTTCTTTGTACTATGTTGCCAGGGCTTCCCAGGATGTGCCAGCTTTGCCCTTTGCTGCTAGGCTGGGCCAGAATGGCTGAGGCTTCCAGGGGCAGCTAAGGCTCCATGCTTCACCATGGTACAAAGGCTTCTTGCAACTCCAGAGCCATGGCACATGAAGAAGAGCCAAGCTATTGCAAGAAAAGCAGCCCCAAAGCTTTATGGTTCATTATTATTTCTGACAAAAAAGTAAAGATTAGAGCAAATAGACAATTGGAGGGGGAGTTGAAGGGAAGATAGTACCTTATCTTGGAAGAATCATTACTTTGCGACTAGTAAAGTCCAAACCTAGAATGGCTTTGATTGGGGTGGATATGCATTTGATAGAATTCACTTAACAATAGCAGCAGACAGTGCTGGGATTGATGTCACTAAGTTATACATAACACGACATTGCACTTTAAAACTGCATCACTTAGCAATAAAAATTCTAGTCACAACTGTACTCATAAGTCAAGGACTACCTATATTGTAATAGTTGCTTGCTGCATATCAGCTTATACCTTTTAAAAGTTTTAATTCCATTCTTTTTTTTTTAATGTATGCATGGTAGTCTCCTTTTCTGTAGCTTCTCTATCTTACATTAAAAATGCTGGGCTGACAAGTAAAATATACTCATTCCAATCAAAAGAGCCAAGGATATCAATGGTATATATAAATAGGATAACAGAAAGTCTTATCAGAATTTTGGAGAACATAATGAAAACAATATTTAGATAAATGGTCCAATGATCTCAGCAAACATATGGCAACTTCCTATTTCCTGTGTCTGTGGAAAGTTAAATGCAAGCTTCAGTTATTGTGTGGTTGACAGTTTTCTAGGATGACATGACATTCACAGATCAAACTCTGATTGAATACAAACCGAATGTCCAGGTTAAATTGTAAAATGGCAAGAAAAATGGCATTTGAAATGAAGCCAAGAATAAAAAAAACAATAATGGGGAGATCATGCAAAATATTAACAGGTTTATGACAGTGAAGTAAAATAAAATGTAATGCTTTAACTGCAGAATAGAATACACCATTATTATGAGCTATTGCACACCCATCAGTAGCAGTGGCAGCAGCTGAATTCCTTTGCTTAAAATATTTAAAAATCTGGATGGTACTCTGTTCTTTTACAGGGAAAGGAAATGGCTTTACAGAATCACCATAATATTGTAATATTTTGTTCACTGGCTATAGAGGATTTAATGACCACTGCTTAGACCAGGTGTTGGCAACCCGTGACTCCGGAGCTGCATGCAGTTCTTTGGGCCTTCTGCTGTGGCTCCCTGTCCCATCACTGGCTGGCCCCACCTCTCACTATCCCCTCCCTTCCCTTGCCTGGCCTGAGAAGGTGAGGGTAATGGTGGGGGTTGTAGAAGTGGCTGGGGCTGATTCTCTGGTGCCTCACTCTTGCTGGAGCTTCTTCTGGCCTTGTTGGGCTGGGCACATCTTGGTTGCTTGAGGAGATGCACAACCTACCATGATTCCCTGAAAATATATATTTTTATATATATTATATATTTTATATTTTTTTTCACCAAAAAAGGCACCAGGTCTTATTTTCGGGGGATGTCAATTACTGACTAACCTCACTTGTGTGTTTGCTCCCAGCCTCCTTTTCACTGTCAGAGGCCTTCAGGAACTTCTTCTGCAGCTGGCAAGGGTTCCTGAAGGCCTCTGCAGCTGATAACAGAGCTCCAGATCGATCCGATCAGCTACAGAGGCCTTCAGAAAAGCCTTGCTGACTGCAGAAGAAATGGACTGGCAAGGAAGGTGTCAGGGTGTGCAAGGCATGGCTACAACTCTCCAAAGGTAAGTAGTAGGGCAGCTCCAGCCCCCACCCCCACCCTAGCTTCATTTTTACCTGTCCACTCTGGAGTGGACAGCATTTTAATTAGGGCTTATTTGGGGGGATAGGGTTTATATTGGGCACATGTGTGAAAATCAAGCTAGGACTTACTTTCAGGGTAGGTCATCATATTTTCAGGAAAACAGGCTACTCTTTGCCCTGAGACACTGGCCACCCTAGCTGCGACCTATGCCAGCCTCGCTAACACGAGAGCTGGCGGGGGGAATGGGATCTGGGAGAAAGGGATGATGGAAAGGGGGATAGGCCCACAGTGCCCAGTCACAGTTTTAATAGGTTCAGGTCAGTGGGGAAAGGGAACTGGCCCCACCAAACCTTGGATGCCCACTCCAGGGTCAGGCTTGGAGAAAGCAGAGTGCCCTCACCAAAGACGCTTGCCCATCAGCTGGTCTCCCCTCTCTCTCCCTCTCCCTCTCTCTCTGTATGTGTGTATTTCTCTCGCTCTCCCTCTCTGTCTCTGCATCTTTTTTATCTCTTGGAAAGCCACGGTTGGGCCAAGCCAGCAAGCTGTCCTTGGAGCTCCTTGCTACTCTTTTTATTTTTTATTTTTGGAAATACAGGCTGGCTGAGGAACAAGTGCCAGCCATGGCAGAGGCTTTCCTTTGTGTGACCCTCCTCCTCTTGTGACCCCATATCAGCTGTGGTGGGGCTGGCAGGGTACACACACATGGGGAGACCCTCCTCAAGTGAGCGACTGCTCATCCCATTTGGGCCTTTCCTTTGATTTTGTGCTCACTTAAGGAGCAACTCCCATGTGTGTGCAGCCTCCTGACCCCGTCACAGCTGGCCAGGGGGTCGCAAGAGGAGAGGGAGGAGAAGGAGGAAGGGGAGGAGGGTTGTCTGAAGGAAAGCCTCCACCACAGCTGGCGATCATTCCTCAGCCAGCCCAGATTTCCAAAAAGAAGAAATAAAAGGTATAGCAAAGAGCCCCAGGGAGAGCTTGCTGACTTGGCCCAGCCATGCCTTTCCAAGAGAGAGAGAGAGAGAGACTCTCTCTCACACACACACACAAACACACAGAGAGACATAGTCACACACACACACATACAGAGAGAGAGAGAGAGATACACAGAGAGAGATACAGAGAGGGGTGGAGGGAGACAGAGAGAGATAGAGAGAGGGGAAGATAGGAGTAGAGAGAGATACAGAGAGAGATACAGAGAGAAATACAGAGGAGATACAAGAGAGACACAAGAGAGATATGGACAGAGAGATGGGGAGAGAGATACAGAGAAATAGATGGGGAGAGAGAGCTATATAGAGAGTCAACACAGAGAGATACAAAGAGTGGGGGAGTGGGGGAGAGAGAGAAGATAAGAGGAGAGAGATACAGAGAGAGGAATAGGATAGGGGCAGAGAGAGAGAGAAAGAGAGAGACACAGAGAGAGATACAAAAAGAGGGGGAAAGAGAGGGGAGAGAGAGATACAGAGAGGATGAGGGAGGGGAGAGAGATACAGAGAGAGTGGGAGAGAGAGGAAGATAAGGAGGGGGCAGAGAGAGAGATACAGAGAGAAACACATAGAAAGAGATACAGAAAGAGAGGGGGAGAAAGGGGGAGATAGGAAGAGGGGAAGAGAGAGATACAGAGAGGGGGAGAGAGAGAGAGGAGAAAGGGGGGAGAGATAAAGAGAGAGGGGAGAGAGAGGGGAATTTGTTTATGTGCACTAATAAATAAAATAAAATAAAACAAAAATACAAGTAAATAAAACAAAAATACAAACTAATAAAAATTTGCTTTCCATGTTCTACCCTTGTATTCCTGATTGACACTTTGATCTTGTCAGTATCTGAAGACCTTCCTGAATTTTCTTTTAAAAAAAAACTTGTATTAGATTTCAAGCATTAACATTTAAATAGAAAATTACAAAAAAAAAATCTAGTACGGAAAGGGTCTATGCTTTCCCCCCCAAGCATGTTAATTCCTAGGAACAAGGCTATTCCTTTTGTGAATTGGGCAGGAATTTCACCCAATTAACTTTCAGCACATTGAAATGTCTCCAATCCATCCTTCCCAAGCTGGGAGAAGAAGCTTCTATTTCCATTTCTGGGCATCCTGCATCTTTCATATCACTGCCTTTTCTAGTTTTTCCTCTACTACTTTCATATATCCAGTAATTTGTCTGTCCAGCTGAGCAGCAACAATAATGTCTGGTCTCTGGCAAGCAATGAGGACAGTATTAATCTCTTGATCCCTCAGACTCTACTTAGATCCAAATCTGTATGATTTCTATGTCTCTATATGTGTATCTTTCTTTCTTTCTCTCTCTCTCTCTCTCTCTTTCTCTCTCTCTCTCTCTCACACACACATATATATTTCTGAAAGAGAGTTGAAAACAAGAAGAATCCTGCTATATTCAGCCAATGGTTTATACCATATAATCCAATATTCTGTATTACACAATATCTGATTAGATGCATTCATGAAGCTTATAAATAGGGGCAGGAGATTAAATGGTCTATCATTGCTCCTTAGTAGCTGAATTAGCTACTATCTGCACTCAGCAAGTAGCAAATAACCAGATCAAGTGATAGCTTGCTCTTATGATTCTAATCACTTTTTAAAATCACCTTTATTCTTGGTCACTATCATATTCAAATTCTACACTTTAAATATGTCTTTCCAAGTATATACACTACAAACATACACATTCCAAAATATACAATTGGGCAGGAATTTCACCCAATTAACTTTCAGCACATTGAAATGTCTCCAATCCATCCTTCCCAAGCTGGGAGAAGAAGCTTCTATTTCCATTTCTGGGCATCCTGCATCTTTCATATCACTGCCTTTTCTAGTTTTTCCTCTACTACTTTCATATATCCAGTAATTTGTCTGTCCAGCTGAGCAGCAACAATAATGTCTGGTCTCTGGCAAGCAATGAGGACAGTATTAATCTCTTGATCCCTCAGACTCTACTTAGATCCAAATTTGTATGATTTCTATGTCTCTATATGTGTATCTTTCTTTCTTTCTCTCTCTTTCTCTCTCTCTCTCTCTTCTCTCTCTCCCCCACACACACATATATATTTCTGAAAGAGAGTTGAAAACAAGAAGAATCCTGCTATATTCAGCCAATGGTTTATACCATATAATCCAATATTCTGTATTACACAATATCTGATTAGATGCATTCATGAAGCTTATAAATAGGGGCAGGAGATTAAATGGTCTATCATTGCTCCTTAGTAGCTGAATTAGCTACTATCTGCACTCAGCAAGTAGCAAATAACCAGATCAAGTGATAGCTTGCTCTTATGATTCTAATCACTTTTTAAAATCACCTTTATTCTTGGTCACTATCATATTCAAATTCTACACTTTAAATATGTCTTTCCAAGTATATACACTACAAACATACACATTCCAAAATATACAACTGCCAACAAAATGACATAATGAAATACCATTTAAGCCAAGCATATTAATTCATACCTACATCTACATCTGATTCAGAGCAATAAAGCAATTATTTCTTTAACAATCTGTTAATCAGCAGAAATACTTTCAGCTTTTTCTTTCTGTGAACAAGGATTTTTTATCATTATTGTGTGGAATGAACTATTTTGTGCATTTCCTATTGCTTTCTGAAATATTAATGTTATTCCAATACAACTCCATTTCTGTTTAATTAAAAAAAATGTAAACTATTCAATAACTCTGAGAATTTCCTGACAAAGTTATTTGATTATTACAATCACATTTTCTTTCTGTATTATTGCCCCTACTGATGCTCATAAATCTAGGATTAGTAGCAATTGCATTTACCAAACTACTTTGTATCTATCTTACACGCTTTCCTAAAGTTAATAAGACTTAACCAATTAGTGATTCAGAATTCAATTAGTAGTGTCTAGACCAGGGGTCCACAACCTTAAACACTCAAAGAGCCATTTGGACCCATTTCCAACAGGAAAAAAAAACACCAGGAGCCACAAAACCTTGGTGGACATGGCCAACTTAATACCACTTTCTCCCACCCAGTCACATGACCCCCCTAGCCACGCTTACCCAGCCACAAAACCCTTCTATCTCCATGTCAATCTCTCCGCCTCTCTCCCCAGTCTCTCTGTATCTCTCTCTCCCATTCCCTCTCTCTCCCCCTCTCCCTATCTTCCCCTTTCCCCCTCTCTCTGTATCTCTGTGTGTGCCTCTCTCTCTCTGTATCTCTCTGTCCCTCTCCCTAAACCTTGGATAGTATTCTATAATGTTTCTATATCCTTTTTCCTTACACTATGCTTAATATTACAGTCTGAAATTTAAATAGCCTTTTCTATATATTGTGAATCTTTCCAACCTAGGTAGTATAAAGACATTTTTTCTTATAATTTTATTGCATCCTTACATGCAGTATATGAACGAAAATAGGTCTTATGTTCTCCTTATATCCTAATATTAGCATTTAACAGTTAATGGGACAAATTTATTCTATTTATTTCATCCAGAAGCCAAACATCTCCCTAGTTGTAATTTCATTTCATTGCAAAGTCATCTCAACTATTTTGAATGAAATAAATATTCTGAATGAAATAATTCTTTTGGAATTACACTAACTTTTTGGGATGAAGTAAGCAGAATAATAAAATAAGTAGCAAGATGGATGCTTTCTCCATGATTGCTACCATGGATGAAAGAATTTTGAATAATAATAATATCTGCCAACCAACACATTTATACAAACAGAATTCAAATTTCTTTCTTCCTGTTTTTTTCTTTTTGGTGTCTGGCCACTTTAACAGTTTTTAGTTGAAACAGGTAAATCTGTTATTTATGTAACATAATTCATTAGTTCATTTGTAGAATAGTTCATTTGTTTCCTATGTCTATCTGGTAGAATAAATATGCAAGTATAACTGCTACAATAAGAACAGTAACAAAATAAAATAAAATATATGTTAACAAAATTTCAAAGACAAAAATAATGTCATCAATAAGGCATAACACTTTTCTGAAATGATTTTACTTCAAAACCAGATAGAGACACATACACACCACTCATCCACCCTTCCTACTAAGATATTCCAAACAACTCAAAAAAATGTCCTAATGTCTCTATAATGTGTAATTATTCTGATAGGGTCCTAGATATATTGAAGCTAAAGTAGTATTACATAAAAAGTACTAGAGATTTACCATAGAGATATATCTTTGTAATATACCTTTCTTAAAATAATGATTTGTATGCTTCAACTATCACAATGAATAATAATTGACACGTTATAATATAATATAATATAATATAATAATAAGTAATAATTGACACATTTACATTTGGAATTGGCAGGATTACATACAGTTTATTGTTTACACAAGTGTGTGTTTTTGGTGAACTTTTAATACATGGAATCTATTATTTTCTCCAACCAAAAAATAACTTGACCCCTTTTTGGTTTCAAATGTACCTGTAATTTTTTGTAATATACAATGTAGAAAGCATAAAGTCAAGGATATTTTTCGATACAGTTTTGGTAAATCATACAAATGCTTTGTCCCAGACACTGTTATTCTTGAAGATATTTTTATGTTCTTTTTCATAGCCCTAATAAAAACCAAAATTTTTCTAATAGTCTAATAAAATATTGCATGAAACAAACTAACTGGAATTCCTTAATCATTGTTGTTACTTTGAATTTTTGACTGTCTGAGTGTTTTTCAATAAATAAATGCAGAATTACTGACATTGTAATATGAAATGGAGGTGAATCCCATAATATTATAGGACACTACATTTATTGACCTTTCTTAATCAGATGATGGATATATGTATTTATAATAATAACAATCATACTGGTGGATATAAAATTACCAAACATATACAATGCCTTGTCTTGAACAATAAAATCTTTTTGTTTTCTGAAGGGCCACATCTTGATTATATTTTAAGACTTGTCTGAAAATGTAGATATATATACCATGTTTTCCCAAAAATAAGACTCTGTCTTATAATTTTTTGCCACCTAAAAGTACCAGGTCTTATTTTCAGGAGGTATGGGTTCCATTGACTCACCCCCTTGTGCGTGTTATCCTCCGCCTCTTTTTCGCTATCAGAGGCCTTCAGAATAGAATAGAATAGAATTCTTTATTGGTCATACATGATTGGACACACAAGGAATTTGTCTTGGTGCAAATGCTCTCAGTATATATAAAAGAAAAGATACATTCGTCAAGAGTCAAGAATAATCAGGTACAACACTTAATGATAGTCGTAGGGTACAATAAGCAATCAAATCATACTAGGATATAGTCAATATAGATCGTAAGGATACAAGCGACAAAGTTACAGTCATACAGTCACAAGTGGGAGAGGATGGGTGATAAGGAGTGATGAGAAGATTAACAGTGTTGAGGGCATTATTTATTTAGAGTGATGGCTTTCGGGAAAAAACTGTTCTTGTGTCTAGTTGTTCTGGTGTGCAGTGCTCTATAGAATCGTTTTGAGGGAAGGAATTGAAACAGTTTATGTCCAGGATGTGAGGGGTCTGTAAATATTTTCACAGCCCTCTTTTTGACTCGTGCAGTGTACAGGTCCTCAATGGAAGGCAGGTTGGTAGTAATTGTTTTTTCTGCAGTCCTAATTATCCTCTGAAGTCTGTGTCTGCCCTGTTGGGTTGCAGAACCAAACCAGACAAATATAGAGGTGCAGATGATAGACTCAATAATTCCTCTGTAGAATTGTATCAGCAGTTCCTTGGGCAGTTTGAGCTTTCTGAGTTGGCACAGAAAGAACATTCTTTGTGCTTTTTTGATGACTTTTTAATGTTAGGTGTCTATTTTAGGTCATGTGATATAGTAGAACCTAGAAATTTGAAGGTCTCTACTGTTGATACTATGTTTTCTAGTATTGCAACAGGTGTAGAATGGGAGGGTTTCTTCTAAAGTCTACATTTCTATGGTTTTGAGTGTGCTCAGTTCCAGATTGTTCCAGTTACACCACGAGGCAAGTTGTACAACCTGCTATCTGTATGATGATTCATCATTGTCTCGAATGAGACCAATCACTGTTGTGTCATCAGAAAACTTTAATATTTTAACTGATGGATTGTTTGAGATGCAGTCATTGAATATAGGGAGAAGAGAAGTGAAGAAAGTACACAGCCTTGGAGGGGCCCTGTGCTAATTGTACAGGTATCAGATGGGTCTGCCTAGCTTCAACTGCTGCTTCCTGTCTGTTAGGAAGCTTATGATCCACTTATAAGTTTGTTCAGGTACTGCTAGTTGGTTTAATTTACTTAGAAGAATGTCTGGACTGATTGTATTGAATGCTGAACTGAAGTCTACAAAGAAGACCCTTGCGTAGGTATTTGGAGATTCAAGATGTTGTAGGATGTAATGCAGAGCCCTATTAACAGCATCATCTGTCGATCTATTTGCTTGGTATGCAAACTGCATGGGATTTAACAGCGGATCCATGATGGTTTTCAGGTGGGATAGCCACAAGCCTTTCAAAGATTTTCATAACTACAGATGTTAGAATAACTGGTCTGTAGTCATTCAGTTCCTTGATGGAAGACTTCTTTGGCACTGGGATGGTAGTAGGGTATTTGAAGCAAGAAGGAACATATCACATCTCTAATCTATTGAAGGAACTTATTCAAGAACTTATTCATCTGGCAAGGCCGGCAAGACTTTTCTGAAAGCCTCTGTAGCCAATAACACAACTCCAAATTGATCCAGAGCTGTGTTTTTGGCTAGAAGAGGCCTTTAGGAAAGGCCTCTTCAGCCAATAAAAGAGCCTTGGATTGATCTGGAGCTCTGTTATTGACTACAGAGGCCTTCAGGAAAGCCTTGCTGGCTGCAGCAAAAGAAATGGGCCACGGTATGCGAGGCCTGGATGCAACTATCCGAAGGTAAGTAGTAGGACAGCTCCACCCACCTATCTCTACCCTAGCTTAATTTTTACCTGTGCACCCTGGAATGGGTGGGGTCTTAATTAGGGCTTATATTGGGCACACATGTAAAAATCAAGCTAGGACTAGCTTTCTGAGTAGGTTGTATTTTTGGGGAATCATGATATATAGAAAGAGATAACTTAGTAGATATTGCTTATTTAGAGTTAGAAAACATTAACAAAAGTGATGTTCTCTAAGAATACAAATAACCCAGTAAATAGCTGAAGAATAGAAAGAAGGAATAACTGAAAGTCCTTTTAATATTATTATATTACCCTAAGGAACTTATTGAAGCAACAAAGGGCTTAAAATTGATTGTTTCATACTTGAGTAATAGGTATTAAAATAAAAATTAGAATGGATTGTTGTAGATTGCTCAGTAAGATATTGATTGAATTTCATGGAAGATAAGACTATCAGTGGCTATTAATCATGATGGACATACATTATCTCTACAATTTGAAGCACTATTCTTCTGAGTATCAGTTCTTTTGAAAAGTAAGTGGGAGGAGCAAACATATCCATTTCTTAGTTTTGCTCCTATAAGCAATATATAGATTATTATGGTGATACTATCCTGAGTTTCATAGGTCTTTGATAAAACTGCAAGTTCCATGTGCATCATTAATCCTTAAACATCTGATATGCCTTTTGAGCTATATTTGGCTTCATTTTGACATTTTCTTCACTACCACACACACACAAACACACACACACAATTCTTGCAACCATTACTACATTAAGGACACGTGTCATTTTCTATAAAGTAAGATGCCTTTGCCACTTATTTAAAAATTGGCCAAATATAAAATGGATAAATTTTTACTTTCCCAGCTATGATGCATTTTATGAAAAAGAGTCTGGTATTTATTGACCATATAACTTTTCCTTTGGAAAATGAGGAGCACCTTATAGGCAATACTTTTGGCCAGATGAGTGCTTGTTTAAGCTCCTGGATTGAAAAAAAATTCTACCCCTGGATGGATTAGTTGTGGAATTTGTTTAACATCCTAAATAAACGGTCTGTGTATTTTCAATTGATATCACATAGTCTTAAATGTTTACTCTGTCACATGCATGCAAGTGTTATATCTTTATAACAAATCAGATAATCCAAACTTCAAAGATATATGGAGAAATAGCAACACATTAAACATATATTGAGCCTTTGCTTCAGCTAAATTGAACAGCACTAGAAGCAAGTTTAAAAACATGTCACTGCATGCTTTATTTTCGTTATCTAGAAAAATGCAACAAATGACAATTTTTTCATGGTTTGTTACTTCATATTTGATTTGTACAGATTGTTTGGCCAATTGTGACACAGATACAGATGGCATAAAGTATTACTAAATAATTTTGATACATTGTTTCATGAAAATTCCTTCTATTTCAGATGCAATACATAATTGTTATGGAAACAATCATCCTAGGATAATTTTTGATTTGAAACCAGTATCTACTTTAATGTTTTTCTTTTGTTTATCATTGCAGTGGAAAGAGAGTAATTATATGCCATTAGCAGCAGTAAAAACAAGAGCCAATTAAGACCTAAGAGTTTGACTCTGGAGTTGGTGTGGCTTAATATTTTATATTTAACAAAATACTGTATATGTTGAGTTTCATAGTTCGTTGCCTGGTAATTTTTTTAAAAAAAACACAGAATAGTAAATCTATATATAAAAACACAACTGTTAGTACTAACAAACTAAGTTATCTATGATTATTTAGAAAAAATAATTTTAAAATCTTATTGTCCTAGCCAGTTCTGAAGTAGCTTCCTATAAAAACTATTGTTTTCCTATAAACTTGCATTTAATTTTAGATTTTTATCTTATCTTAATGTCTACTGTCCAGGAAAAAATTTGGATGCTACACAAAAAATATAGTTCCCTTTCCATAGAATTTTGTGTTTTTAGAACTCTATCCCTATTATTTCATATTGGTTCCATGAAAAGCTGCTTTAGAAGTTACAGTATATATGTGTTATTGACCAGCATTATTATTGACTTACCTGGTTAAAGAATGCTTGGTGGGTTTTTTTTTACTTACTTTTACTTAATTTAGCCTATCATGCAACTCAGATGTGTTAAAGATATTTTAAAGAAAACGGAATTTCAGAACTGTTTAATACTGGCAAAAGAAGGGACGGGAATAAGTTATTTTCTATACACTTGGAAACTAATATTAGGTTCATTGTTTATTGACAATAATAAAAAGAATAATATTGTGGTAAAATATTTCTCTGATTTACTGAGAACAAAAGCTTCTCAATTCAGTGAAGAGGTCTAAGTTATAGAGGGAAAGATTCTTCCATAGAATAGGAAATTATTAACTGTCCATTACTATTTTACCGCAGTGGTAGTAAGGTTCAAATTCTTCTAGTTAATTAATAGGAACTAATGCATAGAAACATGATATACATGATATATATTAACTAAACATTTAGTATTTCTCTTACAATCTGAAGTTTTGCTGAAAATTGGCAAGTACATGTTGAAGTAAAATGATATTTTAGAGTCTTGGTGGTGCAGTGGTTAGAGTGCAATACAGGAGGCCACTTCTGTGGACTGCCAGCTGCCTGCAATTTGGCAGTTAAGAATCCCACCAGGCTCAAGCTTGAGTGAGCCTTCCATCCTTCTGAAGTGGGTAAAATGAGGACCCAGGTTGTTGGGGCAATATGCTAACTCTGTAAAACTGCTTACAGAGGGCTATAAAGCACTATAAAGCAGTATATAAGTCTAAGTGTAATTGCTATTGCTGTATAGATTGTCTTTTTTAGAACAAAATTGTACTTCTGAGGAGTAAGCACAAGGGTTGAGCATGTTTCCTTCCGGAATGACAAAAACAACCAACTTGAGAAAAGCAAATGACAAAGATACATTAGACTTGTATTAACCTCAATCATTGAGTGTAGCAGAAGGATTAAACAATTTAGACAGTGGTACATATTCAACCACTTAAGTAGCAGTTTATGTAAGGAGAATTAGATTAGTTTTAATCCGGTACATTGTGTCACTTCACAGTGTCAACCATCATAAAACCTTCTGGAAGGTAATTCTACATACCCTGGCTATTGTTTCTGAATTCTAGCCACTGAAGGTGATAGATAAGACTACAGGAAAGAGATAAAGCAAAGCAATTCAATTTTTAGAATTGGGCTGCACATTATTTTGTGAAGTAACCATCAGAGGAACAGTGCACTCAGGCTTTTGTAATATAAAGGGCCCACTGAAAAATCTGCACATTTTAACAAGTGCTCAATAGTTCTTGTTTCAATGCAAAACTGATCTGGTACATTACTGCCATTAGTCAGGGCTTTCGTGAACTGAGATATTGCTATAGTTTAGTGTTTAAAAGGCAAAATAAATCTGCAGTGTTTGATTACAACTATAAGTTCTGTAACAACTGAAAGGCATAACCACAGGGAGGTTATATTTGGAACTGAATGTCAATAATGCAGACTATAAAAGCTTTTTAATATATTTATTTGTTAAATTCTTATAATAATAAAAAACTGATTAAGAAAAATGACCCCTATGAAAAATATTTTTTATAAATGAGTAAGTGGGCATGTTTTGAATATTCAGGCTATCATTTGTCTCAGAAATGTCAGTTTCTGTAGAAATACATCATACATTCAAATACATTTCCTTGGTGAACTACATATGCATTTGATTGATTGATTTAATAATATTTATGAATTATCTCATCAATAAAGACTCTAAATCATTTACCAGAAAACAAGAAAATGAAAAAGATCATCATTAGTAACTTATTAATTCCTAAATTTTTATTACTTACTACTAGAACCAAAGATACTTTGAAATTATTACTAATAATATTAATGGTTTTATTAATTCTCTTTCAAAGGAACAGTCAGTTTAAATAAGTTCTACATGCACTTCAATTTACTAAGAGGTCATGTTGCAAGGATCTCTCTCTCTCTCTGTCCTATCTATCTATCTATCTATCTATCTATCTATCTATCTATCTATCTATCTATCTCTTCTATCTATCTTTAGCTCTGTCTATCTATATATCTGTCATTAAGTTGTTATGCAGAATGTACCAACATTCCTCTAAAGATTATTTATCTGTCATCATTTCAGAACATGATTCAGCCAGAGTAGATATATCTAGAGCATCTGAATATAGCAAGGAGCTGACACAATCAATGTAGTTAAATTATTTAAGCTTCAGTAATAATATTACTTGAATTAAAAAAGAAGGGAGGGTGAGAGGAGGGAGGAGGGAGGGAAGGAGGAAAGGAGGAAGAGAGGAAAATAAGGATATCATGATTCAGTGATGATGATATTCTATATTAATATAATTTATGCAATAAGCTGTCCTAAAATGCTATTTTCACACATAGTATAATCTTATTTTAGTGGCCCTTTAAACACAAGGGCCGCTAAAATAAGATTATATTATTTGTATAATCAGAATTGTAGTATCTATTAATAATAATAAACTAGAATATGAAAACATCAAAAGGATACAGATGCAGAGAGAGAGAAAGAGAGAGAGACACATATAGAGACACATTTTTGCAGATAAGCTAGCATATTATAAATGTATGATTCATTCTAACATTTGACTTCCTTCTCATTTGATCTGTAAATTCAACTCTGTTTAAAAATGGAAAAGCCATTCTAATACTACAATCTTCGATACACTCATCTAAAATTCAGCCTAACTAAATATATGAAGACTTCCTATATATGGATAAATTTAAAAAATTCATGAGTTTGAATAGCTTTTGTAGTAGATAATCTGAATCTTGAAATAATATTATATTTATATAACATATCACACAGTTAATATGTTTCCTATACACAATGTTTAAGTTCCTGCAAGTTTAAATATAGAAACACTGAAGCATCCAGAGCTATAATTTTAAAAAGTATAAGCTTGTTTATTCTTCCTTGAAGTATAGCTTAAAGACATTTTATCCATTTGTTCATTAAACTATATATGATTTTACATATATAATGAGAAGTGCTGCATATAACAATTTCTTACATGCAACAGAGAAACAAAAGCCATGGAATTAAAGCTTTTAAAAATATTTGTTATAATTATTCTATAATGATAATAATATGACATTATTTAGATTTTAAATTCATAAATGGTTAAATTTATATTCTACCTTTCCTTTCTGATTAAAAGTGATAGCCCTAATGAATTTTATTTATTTTCCTCATTTACAATAGCTAGATATGCTAAAGTGCAAGAGAACATATGCCTTTCATTTGTTATAGGTCCACTTGCATGAATCATTGACAGTTACTCCTCCCATTTTGTGTCTATGAGCTTAGAAACATTATGGATATGAAATTAATAATATGGAAAATTATTATAAGGGAGATTATGGTCACAAAAGTTTGAATGGAATATGTGGCAAAGCACCTGGATAATTTGAAATGTCTGTACAGCCTTACACACTTGTGCCTCATTGTTTATCTTATGCTACTTTTCTGCCTTGCTTTTAAAGTATTTGTGCACAGGTGGCTAATAAACAGAATTGGTTTCTGAAAACAGCTGTTGGACACTAGAAAAGGCCGCCAAATGCTTTGTTTAGCAGGGCACAGAAAAATGTGAATATTTTGGACATTAGTAAATGTTCTAGATCAGGGGTGTTAAACTCAAGGCCTGTGGGCCAGATCTAGCTTGCAGGGTGCTTAGACTGGCCCATAGGGCCAACCTGGAAACAGTGAAGGACTGGTCTGCAGTGCCTCTGCCAGTGAAAATGGAGTTTGGGAGGGCTGCGTTTTCGCTGGAAGAAGGTTGCAGGAGACTGTCCCAGCAAAAATGGACCTTGCGAGGGGCATCCTGAAGTCTGCTTTTGCTGACAGAGGGTTGCAGGAGGCCGTCCCAGCCGAAAATGGAGCTCAGGAGCCCATTTTTGCTGGCAGAGTGTTCAGCCCTCCACAGGTGCCCTGACACAAGTGACATCAAGCTGGCCATGCCCACACTGGCCATGGCCCCTGTCCCTGCCCCTGAGATAAAACACTACCCTGATGTGGCCCTCAGTGAAATCAAGTTTGACAACCCTGTTCTAGACCCATTAATGAATCTGAAGAAGATCAGAGCTCCAAGCTCTGGAAGAAAAGGATCTGAGAAATGGCAACACAACCCCTCAGTGGAGGTTTATCTGGCAGGATCATCAATGAAGAAATGGCAATGAGTACTTCAGCAAGAACAATAGCTGATGGTGAAAGGAATAGATAACAGACAAAAACAGAACTGGCTGAAGTTCATATGATCCTCTTTTGCAATTTTCTTACAAGCAAAGTTAATGGAGAAACCAGATTCACTTATCAACTGTGTTACTAATTTAACAATTGCAGTGATTCATTTAACAAATGTGGCAAGAAAAGTTATAAATGCGACAACATTCAATTAACAAATTTCTTACTTAGCAACATAAATGTTGAGCTCAAGTATGGTTGTAAGTTGAGAACTACCTGTAATTATTAAAAGAAAAGAAAATGCAATCAGTACATATATACCAGAGCATAGTGTGAAAAGTTTCTTAGAAATGTTCATTGTAAATAATGAGAAACATGCCTCTTGATGCTGGACTAACAGAGTAGGAAAAGTGATGAAGAAGGAGGAGGATGAAGAGGAGAAGGAGGAAAAAGAGAAAGTAGAGAAAAGGGAGAAAGGAGGAGAAGGGAGAAAGGAGAAGAGAGAAGGGAAGACAGAGATTACAATAGAACAGCTGAACTAGAGATCAGCAGAATGTTTTACAGAGATAAAATATTCAAGGAGCTATTTCAAGGGAAGGCTACCTAAAAGACTTAAAATTTTATCCAGAAAGGATGAGACACTAAGCCTTTCCACAACATGACACATACAAATGTAGCTACAAGCTGATAGAGAAGAGATTAAATTTCTTCACAAAAATAAAATATAGTCTTTCACACAGTTAGCAAAAAGAAAGAAGTTGTTCTTTGGATGCAAATGAGTCTTCACAATTAAACAAGAGGCAACAGGAAATATCAGGTGCTATAAAGCCTGATAAGGATATTTTGCAAATATGTAGAAATTATGCTAAAACCTTTGTATTAATAGTGAAACACACTTTAATGAGAATATGGCAGCTTCAAGAGAAACACATGTTTAACATTTAAGTATAAAAATAGGTTTCTTGTAAGGGAACATAAAAACAATAAAACAAACAAGAAGTGGAAGGTTTTGTCAAAAACAGAAAAGACAAGAAAGATTGTCTTGGACACTTAATGACCAGTTTAGTTGATTTGTTATTGGAGATACATTTTTTTTAAATACAAAGAAACCAATAAGCCTCTTTAGGTCAATTGGTATACAGGACTGCAAAATCAAAACCATGTGAAGTATTATTATCGCTTTATAAAACCTTACTAAAGCTACACCTGGAATATTGCATCTAGTTTTGGTCACCACATTACAAAAAAGATGTTGAGACTTTGGAAAAAGTGCAAAGAAGAGCAACTAAGATGATTAAAGGTCTGGAGGCAAAAAGCACATGAATAATGGTTGTAGGATTTGAGTTTGGCTAGTCTAAAGAAAAGAAGGACTAAGTAGGACATAATAGCAGTATTCCAATATTTGAGAGGTTGCCACAAAGAGGAGGAGTCAACTTATTTTCCAAAGCATCAGAGGGCAGGACAAGAAACAGTGGATGGAAACTAATCAAGAAGAGAAGCAACCTGGAATTAAGGAGAAACTTCCTAACAGTGAGAACAATTAACCAGTAGAACAACTTGCCATCAGAAGTTATGGGTGCTTCATCACTGGAGGTTTTTAAGAAGAGACTGGACAGCCACTTGTCTGAAATGGTATAGGGACTCCTACTTGAGCAGGAGGTTTGACTAGAAGACCTTGAAGGTCCCTTCCATCTCTATTCTGATTTAGGTAAGCTCCTATACATATCAAGAGTCACTAGGCCATACATTGAGGTAGTGACACTGTGCAGGAAGATGAATATACCAAGAAAGAAAGACTGGAGTACACTCAAGAGATTAGAAGTATACTTGATCAAATTACAGAAATATAGCTAATGTAATTTACATAGTAGTCTACAAATTACATTAATTTTATTTATGTAATTTTATTAGGTATTTCACCATCAATACCAAATATTGATTAGGTATGTTAGACTATGGGTGTAAACTGGGGTAAAGATAGAAAGGATGGAAAGTACAAAAAATGCCATACTCTACAGATGTTATCAGTTGGACCAGCAAAAATCAATCAATAGATTTCTGTTCATCCACAGAATATGTATCTGAAAAATATTTTAGGTGATTATGCAATCTGATTTTACACTACAATATTGAAAAGCAAATATCCACAAGTACCCTGTTTCCCGAAAATAAGATCTATCCTGAAAATAAGTCCTAGCATATTTTATGTGTGTACCTGATATAAGGCCTACCCACAAAATAAGCCCTACTTATGAGCCTGCACAGCTGACCGCCCACTCTTTCCATCTGGTTGTTTGTGGTGCCATGGCCACAATATGAAGCAGGTCTCAGGGCATGGGTGACCTGGCTATGGGGGCCCTGAGCTAAGCCGCTGTAGGGCATGTGGGGCAGCTCTACCCCACACCTCACAGTGGTAGCACACCAGTGCACTGCATGGCCTCCTGCCCCATCACAACCAAGCAGAAGAAATGGGTCTCCTGTACATGAAAAAAAAACAAGACATCCCCCCCAAAATAAGCCCAATCCAGCCACCTTGATTCTACCACAGTCTTTGTGGCAATAGAAATACCAAAAATGGAAAATCAAAGGGAAAAAAATAATTCAGTTTTGAAAGATCTATAGGAAACTCAAAAAGACTATAATAAAAATGGTGAATGGTAAGATAATTTGAAGTTGAATTTAGTAAAAATAAAATAGAAGAACTAATAATAGCATCAGAAATATTTGAAAAATGAATAAAATAGATTAAAAACTAGACATATCCTGGAAATGAATAGTTGTATGGCTCCGGGTTCAAGGTAAAATAATCAGCAGTAATAGAACAGAAATGCAAATGACCAAACAAACAGTAGCCATCAGGATGAAGCTTAAAAATACCTGGGCATTTTAAAGTTAGATAACATCAGGCATGGACAAAGTAAAAATGTGATTGATAAAGAATTTATCCAAAAAGTGAAAAAATTACTAAGGACAAAATTGAATAGTGGAAATACCATCAAAGCCATCAATATCTGGGTCATACATGTCATGCATGGATTATATGCCTACTTCTTGAAAATGCTTGCCATTGCCCTAGCTGAACTTCTATGCACAATCTATGAGGTATCTTTCAGAACCAGCTCCTTGCCCGACTTATGGTCATTAGCCACAGTCATACCTATTTTTAAAAAGGGATACCCTAGTCTAGTAGAAAATTACAGACCAATCTCACTGTGTTGGGTCACCTGTAAAGTCATGGAATTAATTATTAACCAATCCATCAACCTCCACTTAGAAACAAACAACCTGCTTTCTAACAAGCAGTTTGGTTTCAGGAAAAATTGTCCTGTAATTTGCAACTCCTACAGTGCAGAAACATTTGGACCACACATCTTGACCAGGGCAAAGCAATGCACACAATTTACATAGACTTCTGCAAAGCCTTTTATTCAGTGGTGCACGACAAACTACTGTTGAAACTAAGTTCTTATGGCATCTCTGGAATCATGCACAAGTGGATGGCTGCGTTCCTGTCAAACAGGCAACAAATAGTCAAAATAGGGTGGGGCCTATAAAATCCAGCACCAATTAACAGCAGTGTCCCCCAAGGCAGCATTTGAGGACCCACACTCTTTCTGCTTTACATCAACAACCTATGCGATCATATTAAAAGCAGCTGTGTCCTCTTCACCAATGACGTAAAATTATTTAACATGACTGACAATGCTGCTGCCCTACAAAGCGACCTTGACTATGTGTCAGTGTGGTCGTGTAATTGGCAACTCCAAATTTCAACTAATAAATGCTCTGTCCTACACATTGGCAATAAAAATCAGAACACCAAATACAAGTTGGGTGGAAATGATCTCGTAGACAATCCTCACTCTGTCAAGGACCTAGGAGTACCATCTCAAATGGTCTAAGCCCCAGAACTCACTGTAACAGCATTGCCAAAAAGGCATTAAGAGTTGGCAACCTTATTTTGTGAAACTTCTTCTCCAGTAACATTGAATTACTAACTAGATCATACAAAACCTTTGCCAGACCAATTCTCAAATACAGTTTGTCCGCCTGGAACCCACATTGTATATCGGACATTAACACAATTGAGCAGGTTCAAAGGTATTTCTCGAGAAGAGTACTCCACTCCTCTACTCACAATAGAATTCCCTATGCTTCTAGGCTTGAAATGTTGGCCTTGGACAATCTTGAACTGCACCACCTGCGCTTTGATCTAAGCATCATTCACAAAATTATCTGCTATAACATCTTGCCCATTAATGACTTCTTCAGCTTCAACCACAATAATACACAGGCAAACAACCGATACAAACTCATGGTAAACTGCTTCAAAGTCGATTGCAGAAAATACGACTTCAGCAACAGAGTTCAGCAATGCCTGGAATGCTCTACCCAACTCCGTTGTTACAGCCTCAACCCCTCACAGCTTCAACCTCAAACTGTTTACCATGAACCTCACCCATTCTTAAGAGGTCCTTAAAGGAGGTGTACATAAGCGCACCAGCATACATACATACATACATACATACATACATACATACGATGCATAATACTACTAGAATTATTAACTGGACAGTTAGCTGAACTGGACAATTTATACCCAAAAAACCTAATGACGATGTATTATGCATGACATCTCCATAATGATATTGATATAAACTATACCTGCCCCTCATAAATCGAAGCAGAGCTTTACTTCAAGTCAGACAAATTTCAAAGAAGAAAAATATGCACTGACTGATTAGGTAAAAGATATAGAAGAACTGATCCAGGTAAAAAATGAAACTATTGAATGTACAGGAAACAAAAGAGTAATATTGAAAAAAATGTAACAAAACATGAATATTTAGGCAAGGAAACATACTGGCAAGGAAAGCTTTATGTGATCAATGAGGAAAAAAAGTGTCTAATTCTCATATTCAGTTAGAACAAAAGAGAAGCTGCAATTCCTTCAGTGTGGTAGTAAATCTCTTTTTGGCTATTATATATATTCAATCAACTGTAGCCTTACTCTTAGAAACGGAAACATACCACTCTCTACTATATTAGTAGTATTCATGGCTTATTTTTTTATATGATAAGATTTGAATTTTTCAATATTCAAATTTGTACCTCTAATAAAAATAGGAACATAACACATTAATTTAAGGATGAGATTTATTTATGGCATAGATACTTTAAGCTATTTCTTTTGCAAATTTTTCATAAAAAGTGATAATGATGTTTAAACCAATGCATTTCAAAAATATACATTTTAAACCACCAAGACACATTTTGCTTATATTTGGCATTTTGTTCATTTTTATTTGACTTTTATTTTATTTTAAAGCCAAACATATATCTAAATTAAAAATTTAAAGATATATTTATGCTTATATGCCAGTGTGATCCTTTAAACTCCTGAAATGAAAAATGTAGAAATACCTATTTTAATTCAAATTGGATCAAAATGGTACAATAAAATATGGTTTACTTTATTATTACTTTATAAGTATTTCTAGGAAAACATCTGAATGATGGAAGTGAATTCTGGGAAAATATCTGTTTACTTTAAAAAATATAATTAAATGAAATTGTATATTTAATGTGTTTTTAATGTATGTGTAGTCTATTTTTTAAAAAAAATTCTACTTCATTATTTTCATTGAAGTACAAGGAAGGGTATGTTCTATTTTTTTCCCTTCATTATTATCTTGTGGGACAGAACAGACTCAAAGAGAATTATAGGTGGTTGAAGTCAGACTAGAATGTTAATGGTTTTTTTTTTCCAGTTACTACCCAATACTTGCAACATAACACCACATTAGTTTTTGACCACAGCATGGAAGTTGTTTGCCATTGTGTTCTTTAAGGATTATTTTTCAATTCTTGTGCATCAGATCTGGCATTACCTGATGGTCACTCATCCAAGCATTAACAAAATTGATCATGCTTAGTTCTAGCCCAAAGTCACCCAAGTAAATGTGTTGGGCTTTCAGTGAACTAAGGAACTATACATATTTAAGTGTATAAAGTGAATAGTAATGACAGTAGGAAGAAATAATGTAGACCTTAGAGCACAAATATTGTTCATATGTATACATAGTCCTACACAATTAAATCTTTATTATATCAGAGCAGAATTATGCATAGCTGAGGTTTGATTGTAGATGTCAAAATAATGCTTTGATAGACATCAAATGGATTACTTCAGAAAGGGATGAAAATCTCATGCCTAGCTCAAATCCTTTCTTCATATTTAATGTTCAATAATTTATGATCGATTGCATTCATTGTCCATGATGATTAGGTGTCATCTCTCAACAGACTATTTTTGTTCTTAATCTACCTCCTTTTATATTTTAGCAGTCTCTGTTTGACAATCTTAACTTTGGAATGTGAGGACAAAGTATTTTCATTCATAATTAAGAAATTTGCTAAACTTATTGTCAGCTAGACTGGCAAATATGAAAATCTGATTGATTCTTGGGAGGGATGCATTTTCACAACTGAGTTCATTTAAATCACACACACACACACACACACACACCATGAAGAAAAACTTTAAAAGCAAGCGAGAGCTGGAATACCAATAAAAATGTGAATTAGTTTGGTTATCTCTAAGTAAATAAAAGCGTTAGCTGAAGATTAAAGGAAAAAAATTGTTCAGAAGTTCATTGCTGGCATTTTAACATTCAATACGGATTTATAAAATCTTTAAATATTAGCACAGAGCTGCCACATGAAATAGTCTGTAGGTGTAGTTTATTGCCCTAAAAACAAGAGCTTAAAGCAGGTATACACACCCTTTACCCAATCCCTATTCTGTCAGCTTTCAAATCTTAAAACTCTTCCAAATTCACACACACACACAGGTGTATATGTATATATGTATATATGTGTATATGTATATATGTGTATATGCACATGTACATGTACATACATATACATATACATACATATATATGTGTGTGTGTATATATATACATTTTATAAGCTTTTTATATTCTTTGCCTGTGATGTAATATTAACTAATTTTTATTCTGTCTCTAAGATTGAATGGACATATTTACAGTTGAATATACAGACCTACTTCATGAGACAGAATTAAAATCCAGGTACTAGCAGTCACATTGGTACATGAGACTACATAATGGAGGCCATCAAAATCCATTAACATTCCAACAAATATGATACAAAGAAGCAGAGCTTGAAAACTATGAAATCACACAAAAAATTATCAAGTAATAAAAAAGGATATGAATCAGTCTCACCAGAATGCATTAGCCTCAATATCCTGACTTAACAGTCCAATCAGGAACAGCCTCTATTTGGTATTCTTGGAAATCAATTAGAAGTTCACAAGGAAGCAACTGGCTAAAAGATGCACCCGTAGTCTTTGAATTCCTTCAAAATAGATCTATTAAAAGGTCTAGGTAGATGAGGAACCAATCAGGAATGAACTTTCTCGGATTCCCATGAGATAGTCTTATCAAATATCAGCTTGCCAGGTTCAAATATAAGAGCTCAATCAGTCCACTTCAGTTAACTATGAGATGCCAGCTGATATATCACAAAGCAGGTCAGTCTGCTTCTCATGTTACACATAGCTGCTGTCAGCATTCCAAGTAATGCACCCATAGAAAACAAACTCCGAGGCACTCTACTTTCTCAAAGAACAGTTTATTGGATACATCATATTGGCACAAACTGGTGAAAGCCGACTCTCAGGTTTCCCATGGCTTTCACCTAATTAAAAGTAAAAGTTTTTTCTCCCCACCAAGTCACTGATCATGCTGTCCATTCCAGGTGCTGGATGATTGCTGCGTTACTTATTCTACCTCTGGCCAGCCACTTGTGAGAATGTCATTGGTTCCCACAGGAAAACTTTATTGTTTTGGCTACAAAACCACATCTAACTATTCTCCCCCACCACTGCTGTGTAGTAACCCTGAAGCCCCTAAGATGACATCAGACAGGTTCCCTTCAGGGTTGACAGCTGCTAGTGAAATGTAAAACAAAAACCCAAAACCCCACAACCAATGCCATTTATCCCAAAACCTCTTCAGTGTTCAAATATTTATGTCTGACTCCCTCCCTCCCTCCCTCTCTCCTTTCCTTCCTTCCTTCCTTCCTTCCTTCCTTCCTTCCTTCCTTCCTTCCTTCCTTCCTTCCTTCCTTCCACAAAATAAGAATAAATCTTAGTACCAATTGCAATAATATTTTATCAGCTCTTGAGTTACATATATACTCAATACAGCCTAATACTCCTGCAACTGTTTTCCCCTCACAACAATCCTGTGAGCTGAGTTGGGCTGAGTGAGCGAAATTGGGCCAAATTTCCCAGCCAGCTTTCATGCTTAGTGAAATCTTGAAACTAACAAAAACTTCTGGTTTCTAAGCCTGCACCTTTACTACTAAAACCAGAGATAAGTTCACTTTTCTTTATGAACTCAGACAAAAGGAAAAGAGAAGAGAAAAGAAAAAGTAATTTAAGCCCAACCATTGATGCAAAGTAGCTTTTTCATCTTTCCCTATCCCTGACTACAGGAACAACAAACATTTATTAAATGTATGCATATGTCAAGTCTAACTCTTGATAGATATCTGGATGAAGCAACAAATTAAATAATAGATAACGTTGATACTGGATAACATTTCACAAGTGGCAAATTTATGGGTTACTTTATCACCTGGCTTTGTTTCTTTTTCAACACCTGTAAGAGTGTTCAAAGACCTCAGGAATACACTCTTCGTGTTTCATTTCTCCACTTCAAAGTAAATAGCTTTTGGTTACAAGGAAAAAGAAACTGGTTTCCTCAAATTAAACAAAAACCCATAGATACCATCTTTAAAAATCTAAAAATGAAGCCTAAAATTATAGGTAACAATATTTTACAGGAAGAAATGTAGACTTAAAAATAATTATTAAAATTGGAAAGATGCCACATGCAAGTAGGCTGACAGTTCAATAGTGTATTAGAAAAAGTTAAAGGAAGAACTGATATGAACAATGAACAAAACAGAGGTAGGATTCAGCAGTTTCTGACCAGTTCTGGAGAACCACTAGCAGAAATTTTGAGTAGTTCAGAGAACCAGCAAATACCCCTCTGACTGGCCTCACCCCATCTATTCTCTGCCTCCCAAGTCCCAGCTGATCAGCTGGCTCTTCTTTTGTTGCCCTGCACAGGAGAATGGAGTTGGAAAGTAGGTTAGTGGGGTGGGGCGGGAATGGGATTTTGCAGTAACCTTCCCCCAGGAGTGGGGTAGGGATGGAGATTTTACAATATCCTTCCCCTGGAGTGGGGTGGGAATGGAGATTTTATAGTATCCTTCCCTTGCCACACCCACCAAGCCACACCACAGAACCAGTAGTAAAATTTTTGAATCCCCCTACTGATGTAGCATTCAAACAGAACAAAAACAGGGGGAAAATACTGGGAAGCTTAAATGACTTAGAATGTTTAAGGTCTCACAAAGCTTCAGAAAACTGTAGAGGGAATAAAAAATAAAGGTGCTGAATTTCAGGAAAAAAATCGGTTGACATCGCTGACTATTACTGTTTCCTTGTGCAAAACCGTTTTGAAAATACTCTGGATGAACAGACATTTTTTATCTCCTTTGGTTCTGTAACAGTGTAACAGTAAACTTAACTTTTTTTGCATTTTGTAGTGAAGTATAACCATATTGGATCTTTATCTACATAAATGTATACATTGCAGGTAGTGAAAACAAACATTAAGAAGATTTTAGCAGAGATAAGCCTCTCACAGCTTTTGCAAATAGAACTAACTATGATTGAACAGTAATTAAGAATGCATATTACAGCATATAACTATTTGTTCATTTGTTTGCTTTAATTTATATCTCAATAGTGCATGATACTCAAAACAGTATCATATTGTTGGACAAAGAACATGAATTTTTTGAATCACCCTAAAGTACAGGGAAGACAACACAAATATAAAAAACATGTCAAATAAGAAACTAGAAAATAAATTGAAATAATTGGATTGTTTATAGCAAATATCATTTTATAATTTTCACAAATTATGTCTGGAAGAATACTTACATCAATGCTGAAAAAATCATGTTCAAGGTAATTATAAAAAAGAAATTTAAATTGACAAAACAAGAATTATTATTCATTTATTTATGTAGATTAAGATATAGTATAAAACTATTTGGTCTGATGACTTACTTTTAAAACAATTATCTTATGACCATGGACCCTAATCCAAACTCTACCTTAGATCAGAGAAGCTACATCAGACTCTGACCTCTCTTCCACAGATCATATTTTCAAGGATATACTCATCTTGGAAAGTTTTACCAAGGGTCCTGGCTCGGGAGGGGGAGGGCAATAGAAAAGTTAGAAATGGAAAACAGAAAGGAAATTTACCAGTGATGGTATGCTGCCGGTTCAGACTGGTTCTAGTGATTTGGTAGTGCCAGTCAGCAGTTGGTCCCACCCACCTGGCCCCACCCTTTCCTGTCTTATATTTCCTCTTTTGTAGCTCATCTGATAGGCATGATAGAGTGGATTGCTGCACCTCAGTTGTTTTACTCACCAGCACTGATGGTAAGGTAAGTTTTCAAGCTTAAAATTGCCCATTTTAGAACACTCCCCACGCACCCACAGAACTGGTTGTAAAAAATTTTGAATACCACCACTGAAAATTACATCCATTATTAGGATATGTTAAATAATTTTTCTTCCTTTGCAAGAGGCAGGGAGGCAGGCAGGGAGGCAGAAAAATATATATTTATTATAGATACATTATATCAACTTCAGGATCTCTCATTAGGTGTGGCCCTCTAGGTACTTTCCAAAATCTCAGAAAATGTAAATCTCAGAGCAACTCTTTGAAAATTAAGAATCAATTTCTAAGAATTAAGAATGTCTTTGATTGGAAAGCCTGCAGAAATATTCACATAAAGCTGGTCACTGTGTATATGCATAATAATACCACATATAAAAAAAATTCAGTGTCTGACAAAAGTCTTAAAAAACAAACCATAATATGCACATTGATATGAATAGCTGGTTTTTATTAAAAGTGCAGTAGATCTCTAATTTATTCAAAAAATGAGAAGATATGAGTAGTTCTGCTTAATGTAAATCCTTAGGTTATTAAGGTTCTAGGAAAAAATTGGGAATAGAATGAACTAATGCATTGGGCTTTTCTTGGCTGAAGTCCACATGAAAAGGACCTGAGTATTTTAATAGATCACAAATTAACAACAGCAAAAAGTGTGTGGCAGTTGGATGTATTAATTGATGTATAGACTCCATTCCAGATCATAGGCAATAAGTGTTGCACTTACTTTATATTGGTCAGGTCCCCATTGCAATACTGTGCCAAGTTGTGGCTAACACAGTATTAAATGTCATTCACAAACTGGAAAAAGTTCAAAGATTGTGAATTAGAATCCAAATCCTATAAAGAATAGTTAAATTAACTGATTGTCTTCAGCCTGAAAAATAAAAGAGTGAAAAGGCACATGGTAGTATTTTCAGATATTTAAAAGAAGGGGTGCTCTTGAGATATATATTAATGTTAAGGATCTACCAACTGCATAGATAGCTTAATGACTTGGTAGGTTAATGTTCCCTGGAGATCTTTAAAAAGACAGTGGAACCATCTGTCCAAAATGCTTTAGCAGAATCTGATGAGGTTTGGTGGATTAGATAACATTTAAGGTTCCTTCTAAGTCTATGATTCTGTAACCCCATAACTTCATTGCTCATTTCTACTTGTATTTTACAGGACTGAACATCTTAAAATTACCATTTACTCTACAGTAAATCTAAAATGAAAGCTAAATTAAAATATTGTTGTTGTTCAGCCACTAAATTGTGTCTGACTCTTTCTGACTCCATGGACCGTAGCATGCCAGTTTCCCCTATCCTTTACTATTTCTCAGAGTTTTCCCAAATCATGTTCATTGCATCGATGACACCATATAATCCTTTCATCCTCTGTCACCTTCTTCTCCTTTTGCCTTCAATCTTTCTCAACATCATGGTCTTTTCCAATGAATTTTCTCTTCTCATTTGGTAGCCAAAGTATTTGAGCTTCAGATTTGGTATCTGTCCTTCCAAATAACAGTCAGGGTTGATTTCCTTTAGGATTGACTGGTGTTATTTCCTTGCAGTCTAAGGGACTCTCAAGAATCTTATCTAATCTCACAATTTGAAAGCATAAATTAAAACATAGTCTGTGTCAAACCAAGTAAATGTCCTTTAGTGACCTAACTTTTAAACTAAGATGAGAACATATCGCTATCATTTGTTAATAGAATTGACTGCTTTCTGATTTCTATGATTTAATTTTAAAATCAATTCCATGGACATCATTTTCTTCAAACCTGTTTTAAAGGTCTCTCTCTCTCTCTCTCTCTCTCTCACACACACACACACTTCACATTTAACAACATTATCTTTCTTATCACCTTAAAAATACACAATGACTTTTGAGGTTGAAAATAACTATTTCCCTTAGATAACCAAATCTAATTCCAGCTGGTGTAATCCTGAAAGCAACTAGGATGAAACTATTACCCAGTATTCATAGAAAATAGCTGAAAATTTTATTGTCTTGACTGTCAATACTATGAAAGTATTAATTTGTGAATAAATGGGGAAATCATATTCAAGTGCACAGCAATGGCAAGGAAGATTTCTTCACTGTTTCTCTGAAACTTCTTTTTAATTTACTATGCACAACGTTACTATTATTATCCATGCCATTGCTATTATGATTAGTTTTTGTAAGACTTCATTTCCTTCAACAATTTGGGTACTGAGAAAGCTGTGAGCCATGAACATTCATTTATAATTGATGCTTGTATTCTGTTGTTCTGATACTCTTTTCTGACAGTTGCTAGATATTTTGGATCTGGAGTAGCTGAGAGTGTAGGGATGATGTTTTATGTAAATGTAAATAGGTTTTGAAGAGATTTGATAAAAAGAATCTTTTGATTCATTTTAAAACAGGAAAATGAGTATGCTTAGGGAATCCTAAGGAAATCCTTAGGAAAACTGTATTACTTTTCCCCTCTGTATTTTGAAAAATTGATGGCTTTTCCATGTTCTATACCAAATACTGGACAAATTTTGTTTGGAATCATTTGTGAGCTTGCATTGAAAAATATTTTCGAAGAAACCTGATAAATCAAGCCAACTTAGACCAGGATTTGAGTTATTTCAATAGCTAATCATATGCTTCTGGGATACTTGCAAGCAAGAGATGGAAATGTAGCTCCCTTGCATTGTTATTCCTCTGATTCTGCTGTTTGGAGGCAAGTATTCTGGTCTTCATCATGACAAGCCAACATGTTTTTATATATTACTGAATTAAAAACAAAATAGGAAACAGACAAGTCTTTGTGGAAAGTTAATGACCCTTGTTCCATCTTGGCTCAGACTTGTTTATCTTTGCTTTTCAGCATATTGCATATCAAACACCAGTTAACAAGGCTAGGAAGGATTTTTATTTGTATGTTTCTTTGCAATGGAATACATGATTACTGTTTCCTCGCCACAATATAATTCTTGTATTTCTTCAATGTTGTCTTTTCTAATAATAGTATTTACTCCTCTGATGTTGTTTATGTGATGCTAGCATATCTGATTAAATTCAATTTATTGAAAAATCAGTATACATGTGATATCACACGAGTTGTGCATGATACCTCTCATAAACAATTCTTAGGTGATGTTCTAGCCAATACTAGCCAGTGGCGCTGTGCCAAGAACCTAATTAGTAGGATAGATTTCTGTGTAGCATAGTACAGGTTTGCCATTCTAAGAGTTGCCCAGAAGACAATATTAGATATTCCAGGCTCAATTAGAATACTTTCATTTTATTTCTTTTATTAAATGGAATATGCATCAAAAGTGAGGAACTTGAGTAAAATTTTTTGACCCTGTTGCATTTTTTAAAGCTGTTATTTGCAATTCAAGGAAACCTCTTTTCTGATTCCGAGAACAACATTTTTTTCATAATAACTATAAGGATATTAATTATATTAAATTGTCTCTTGGATTTCTTTTTTATTTCTTGAAAGACTTATTAGATTTTAATCATAAATAATAGATAAGATAAAGGAAAACAAACAGGAACAAGCAAAGAATTAATCTCTTCCAAATTATAATTATTTTTCAAGTGGAAATAAGGGATGAAGTTACTATGCAACTGAGGTCCTTTCCATCTGATCATTCAAAAAGGACTGTGAAGTCATTGCTTGTAGCTACTACCAGCCACATTTCTTATGAGTGCTTTGCTATTCCTGTTGTGTTGTTATACAAAAGGGGAAAATATGTTCTGGAGTAATGTGCTCCTTGGTTGTTTAAAACATTTTTTGTGGTGAAATCAAGGAAAGTTTATAATTCCATACTGCATTTTTCATACCTCTATAATTTAAGAGTGTTTGGCAGTCCTGAGATACAGGTTAAGCATTGCCTTTCAAAATGAATGAACTACTGGAAAGGCTAACAAAGTTTAACAAAAATGGTAGTCTACTTATCATATATATGACGAAGTAGTCATGGATACCATCACCGGTGGCTTGCCATTTCAGGGATTGACACCTAAATTGCATTAACAGAAGGATACAATTAAGATCAAGTGAGGTACTAATACCACTCTATAAAGCCTTAGTAAGACCACACCTAGAATACTGATCAGTTTTGGTCTCCACACTATAAAAAGATGTTGAGACTCTATAAAAAGTACAGAGAAGAGCAACCAGGATGATTGGGGGACTGGAGACTAAAATGTATGAAGAATGGTTATAGGAACTGGGCATGGCTAGGCTAGTGAAGAGAAGGACCAGGGGAGACATGATAGCAGTGTTCCAATATTTGTGGGGCTGCCATAGAGACAAAGGGGTCAAGCTATTTTCCAAGACAAGGAATAATGGATGGAAATTAATCAAGGAGGGATTCAACCTAGAAATAACGAGAAGTGAGGATTTGCAATCAACCAATGGATTTGTGGGAGCTTCATCACTGGATGCTTTCAAGAAGAGATTGGACTTCCATTTGTCAGAAGTAGTGTAGGACCTCCTGCTTAGTTGGGGTTTGGACTAGATGGCCTACAAGGTCCCCTCCAACTCTGTTAATCTGTTAGTCTTTGTTCCCTGCAAATGAGAAAGTCTTCAAGGAATTATTCCATGGTTTTAGAAAAAAATATAAGTCCTGTAGCATTCTTAATTTTCCATAGTTTTCCATGTATATACTTTTACATAATAGCATAATTGATCTCTTCAAATTACTGACTATGAAAGGAAACCAGCAATGGAAAGAAATGATTCAGAAAAGTTCCCTACAGTACAAACAAACAAAGCCATCTCTTTTCCTTTCTTTATGCAGGGCTTTGCGTGCCTTAGAGACTTTGATATTAAAGCTGTTCGTACTGAATGGATGGATTACTTTGCAAAAGATAACTAGTTGATTATCATTCTACAAGGAAAAACAACAACAACAATAAGTTGATAACAAATGTATTCAGTAACATATTGTATTTTTTTCTAACATATTATATTCTTTTATTAACCTCTTCACAATTATTATTTCCTTTCATTTGCTTCAATGTATGTGGATGAACCAGTTCTGTTGCTAAAGTTACTATTCTGACTTTGATATAATTCTGACTCTGTCATAATATTCATGGGATCAATATTTTTCCTCTTCCACAATGACAATTTCTTTACTCTTATTTAGAATGCTCAAAATCTTACTAGTTTAACTTACTCGTCCAAGATAATTACATTTATGGTGCTGTGAAATCTAAGAAAATAAGGAGAAGAAATGTTAGAGATTTATCAAATATATAGGATTTTCTTTTGTTCCAAAAGGAGTTACAACGCTTAACGTTCTATATTATCAATTTTTTTCTGCTGGTTGATAAAAGATATTTATTTTGGGTTGTTTTATTCTGTTTTAATTGTTAGCTATCCAGAGCCATATACACAAGATAGTGGCCTATGAATTTGTTTTTAAAAAAAGTTGCCCACTGTTAGTTTTTATTTAAAGTAGTAAATATACAGTATATAAGCATGAGCTGAAAAAAGAAAATTATCTAAGTCCTAGATTCTCAAAGTGCCTAAGACATTTTGATGCCAACCAAATTCCCTCTCCCAATTGTATGGCTTAGATTGTTTCAGTAAAAAATGGGAAATAAGCATGCTGTGAATCAAACAGACTTCATCTATTTAACCAATATAAAACCAATATACCAATATAGAAATGATGAATGGATGCTGTCCACTACTTTTTTTGCTTTCAGTAAATGATTATTTTGTTATTATAGAAACTTCTTAAAAATAGTACTTCAAAATTCCAAATGTGCAAACTGTTTGTAACATTTATAATTCCTGATTTGTGTTAGATGGCTATGGAAAAAGATGGTTGGTTAGTTCACTTGTTCATTTATTATTGGTTATGCAATTGTATCAAGTCATGGCACAGTACACATCATAAAACACAAGTATTACTAATAAATTCAGTAAATGTAACTTCGAACTTTTAAAAAATTAAGATTAAAACAACCAACACAACAGTAAAATATTTAAAACTTCCCTTCCCTTCTTTCCTTTCCCTCTACTATGATATTTTCATTCATGTTGAAAGTCTGGCATTTGATTTCAGCTTGTGCTTATGACCTTTTCAAAGACTTTTTATCTATTTCATGCCCTTACCAGAGACATGGATGAAATTTGGACTGTTTCTATTAATGGGATGAATAGGATTGTTCATTTTCAGTATGTGAACATTTTTGTATTTGATCAAGTAGCTGCATGGGTAACCAGGCAAGGATATTTTGGGTTTTCTAACTCAGAGAAATTCTTAACACTTAAAATGCTGCTGCAGAGTTTTTATTTACCTGCTCAAAAATGGTCTGATTCTGGAAGCCCTTCCTCTTTGTTATTCTGGACTTTATTCAGTGTGTAACTCAAAGGTGTTTGCATTATTACACCTTTTGGTGTCACTTACTCTGTTTTATTTCAAACATTTCAATCTGGATTTAGATGTTTATACATTTTTAAGGTCTGCCCTACAGCAGTTTTCTGGCAGCATTTCAGCTACTGTATGAAAGAACCTTTCTAAATTCCACTCCTGACTTTATGCTTTCAATTAAAGCAAAAATATGGCTTTGAAGAACATTTCTAATATACACAGTATTAATGAGAAGGGAGAGATAGGATGGTAACCATATGGATACATAGAGATGAGATTTATCTTGGTGAAAAAATATATATGATGTGAATATGTCAAAAGCAAATAAAAACATCTTCTAGACTGGTACCTGATTTCAGAGGATATTGTAGAAAAATCTGCCACCTTCACTCTTGATTGATGCAATCCATCTCTTTCCATCCTGCTATGATGTCATCCTATCCCATACTTATGATGAAATAAACTTCTTTTTCTCTGCCCATTTGGGAAGCCATTGTACAATTTGTTAGCATTTAACATTACCTTTAAGTAAAAGAATAAATGGGAAAAATGAAGGCACATTTACTAGATCTATTATTAATGTTACTAAAACTTTTAGCATATCCCTCACAATGCAGCATCTGAATTAAGGAAGGCCTTTATCACTAATCAAAATTGTGTTTGGTTAAAATTATTGTGCAGGAAGAAACTTCAGCAAATTGGATTTAGATAGAAGCTAGGTTTCTTCTCCTGAATTTTTCCATTTTTAAGTATTTTGAACTGAACAAAACATTTCAACTTCAGAATCTGGAATGTGTCTTATTTAGATTATTTTTACTAGCTGAATAATCATATCTACTTCAATGTGCCTACTCCAGTTTTTCTTAACACTAATGATAAAATAAATGACAGGTTTTCTCCTCTACTGCATTGTACTCATTATATTGTTTCATAAAGCAGTTCAGTAATAGAGCACTTAATTTTATTTATATCATATATATTGATTTATCCAAATACTTGTCTGGATACTTTTAAAAGTTTTCATCTTAAGAATTTTGAAAATGGCTAGTGGTAAGTTCTTTTCTATCTATATTTCATTGCATATAATTTCATATAATTTTGGAAAAGTTCTAAACTAATATATTGATGATGATGGTGGCGGAGGTGAAGATGATGATATTAATGTTATAATAATTATATTATACAAAACTTCATTTTTTTCTTCTTCTTTACTTTGGAAAAGTTGTACTCTGCTATTATGCCTCTCAATCAAATCTTACTGAAACTTTAAGTATGAAAAAACCAAAATTGCACTGCTGTGATTCATTACCAGAAAATTTAAAGCATAAAAATAATATTTCAGCTTCAAATGAATTATTGTATGTTGCATCTCAGTCCACTTGTTTCTTGTTGCTATATGTGCTTCTATAGAAATGAAATTAAAACAAACAGCATGACAACTATTTTAGACTCAGCATGGAAACTATAATATGTTTCCAAAACTGGTTTGTCTACAAGAAAATCCAAGCATATCAAGAAAAAGCAAAATTAATAGAATATAATTCCACATTTGTTCAATCATACTTTTTTTTAAAAAAGCTGACATTATAAGAGAAGTTGGCTAAAAATTATATATTTTAATTAACAAATATACTAGTAAGACAATGGAGACTATTAAAATAGCTTGTAACATACTATTTGTGAAGGTAAAGCAGCAAAGCTTGATTCAAGATAAATAATAATAAATTTTAAAATTTTTAAAAGTACAGAATTTACATTTAGACAAAGACAAAGTACTCTGCAACTAATGACAATTAAAATATTCAAATAAAATAATAATTTAATCTTTTCAAAACTTGGTTATATTGTCTGGGTTTAGAAATTAAATAATCTTGGACTTCAATACAAGTAAAGGAGACTTCCAAAGAATACCACATTGCAGGGAGAAAAATCCTCCCAATAGTCCTTTTTTTTCAAGAAACTATATGGGAATTCACCAGGTATGATCATTGAACAAAACCATCATATTTTAAAAAAATAATCACCCTTTGAACTTTGGAAAGTAAATTATGCAGCAGCATCAAAAGCACATTTCAGATAAATTAATGGAAAAGTAGGTTTGTAACTCAAGCCCCAAATCTTTCCATGGTTAAATTCAGTTTTCAATCCAATTCATTTTGCAGAACTAATTTTAATTTAAATATCTACCGAATCTATCTAAAATAACAGTTCAATCTTTTGTAAAAATTTCTAAAAAATCTTAATTTTTAAAAAAGATTTGGTGAGGAAAGCATTCCACAATTTGATAAATACTACTACAAATACATTTCCCTAATATGCATCTGTCAAATCACTGTTAGATAAAATAACTTAAAGATGATGTCAAGTAACCTGGTCCAAATCTGTTAGGACAATATATTTCAAGAACATGAAATCAGGAGTCCAGGAAGTTCAAATGAATATATAGTATTATTGTACACTAAAGCTCTGTAAAAGAATCTGAACTACTAATGGTCACAGCAAATTGGCAGTCGATAAAAGTCAATGGAATTTGATTGATTTGATTTGATTTGATTTATTTGACTTGTATGCCGCCCCCTCTCCAAAAAGACTCGGGGTGGCTCACAACTAAAAACAGACAATAAATTAATTACCTAAAACAATATTAATTACTACAAGCCAATTAATCTAAAACCCATATAAAATTTCTGAATTAAATTAAAACCATCCCCCCAAGAAGTCAGCACAGCCCGGCTTGTTCAAAGAGCAAGGTTTTCGGATCGTGGTGGAAGGTATGAAGGTCAGGGGCCAGATGGAGTCCCAGGGGTAATTGATTCCATAGGGTGGGTGCCGCCACAGAATAGGCCCTTCCCCGGGGCACTTCCAAATGACACTGGGTTGCGGACTGCACCCCGAGGAGCCCTTGCCTGTGTGCTCGCACAGGGCGGTTGGCACTCGATGCTGGCAGGAGGTGCTCCCGTAGATATCCCGGACCCATGCCTTGAAGGACTTTGTATGTCAACACCAAAACCTTGAACCTCGCCTGGAGGGCAACTGGTAACCAATCCAGGTCACGCAGGAAGGGTGTAATATGGGACTACTGGGAAACTCCCATCATAACCCATGCGGCTGCATTCTGCACCAGCTGAAGCCTCCTGGTGGTATGCAAGGGCAGTCCTAAATAGAGAGCGTTGCAGTAGTCGAGTCGAGAGGTAGCAAGGCAGGGCATCTGTGCGCAGGGCATCTCGGTCCAGATACGGGCATAACTGGTGAACCAGCCGGACCTGGGCAAAGGCCCCCCTGGCTGCGGCTCCCACCTGTTTATCTTATTTGAAGATAATTGATCTTAGATCATTTATGGATATGAAGGGTCTCAAGACTGATGACAGATTTGACTCCTTTGGGCTCAGCTTGTTCACTCCTATGGAGTGAAAATGTCAATTGATCTTTAAGTATGAAAAGTAATTGACATTTTAGTTAAATTAATATTAAATTAATATCCTGCAGCAGCCAAAATGGATATAAACTAAAATAGCAATAGACCTCTTTATTCCATGATAAAATTTTATGGAAACAAAAACTATAATGCAAAAGACAAAAAGTTCAAGCAATTTTAGCAATAATTAAAATTAATACTTAATGTATTCAGAACACAAGGCATGCACATCTGTTCTCATGTGTGAATCACTGATTTTTAAAAGTTACTCTGAGTCAGCTAAAGCAAATAAAAGAATTAAAACTCATATTGTCTATTACTACAAAACTCATAATTTGAGTATTTGTTGAAAATATATTTAATACAGCACTTTTTTTATAAGTTATGTCAAATGTCTTCTTTTGATAGCACATTTAAGATTTATTTTGCAAGTTAGCTCACCTAATTCATTGGTTACTTTGCAAGAAAAAAAGATTCAATAAAATCAATGTATATCATGCTGTGTAATAATCTTTAAAGCTGCCTTTGCATCTGTGTCTTATATTATAATGACTATAATTATCTATCTATCTATCTATCTATCTATCTATCTATCTATCTATCATCTATCCATCCATCCATCCATCAACATAGGAATAGATCATACCATTCTGAGGTGAACATTCAGGTGAAGGCCATTCTTGTTGTGATATATATATATATATATATATATATATATATATATATATATATATAAATTTTTCTGTTTATAAATGGTTTGTGATGCTCTGGATTTGATCTGCCCCCATACCAGAAGAAAATTATTTCTTCTGAAATACCATGTGTAGAATGCTTCAAAGTCATTCTAATTTAGCAAAATAACTTCTGGAAAAGTTCTAGGTGAGACTCATGATGGCTAGATTCACAAGTGTGTTTGTGCTTTCAAGTTATGGTTATCTCTTGATCAAGTTTCTGCAGTTTTCTTCACAGGATTTTAGAAGTAGTTGATCATTGCCTTCTTCCTTGGACTTTGAAAGAATGACTGATCCATGCTACCCAGCTGGTTTTGTGCCTAAGGTAGGTCTAGAAGTTGGTCTTTTAGTTTCTAACCAGATGTCTTAACCATTGTACTAAACTGTGGCTTTATAGATTGACATAATCCACGGAAAACTAAAATAATTGGTTGTGCTTATTAATTTCATTTATTCATTCTAACTCGTACATAAATCCTAAATTTAGTATTTTCTTTTTGTAGTGTTCTTATGCTAATATCTTTATTTTATAATGATAAAATAGTGTTGTGAAACTATTCCATCTGGTCAGGTTAATAATTTATCCATTTTGGACTGACCTTTTAAGTCAAATACACTGCTCAAAAAAATAAAGGGAACACTTAAGCAACACAATGTAATTCCAAGTCAATCACACTTCTGTGAAATCAAACTGTTGTGATTCAATCAACATGCTGTTGCAAATGGAAGAGACAACAGGTGGAAATTATAGGCAACAAGAGCTGCAGGTGGTGACCACAGTCCACTTCTCAGTTCCTATGCTGGCTGATTTGGTCACTTTTGAATGCTGGTGGTGCGTTCACTCTAGGGTAGCATGAGATGGAGTCTACAACACACAAGTGGCTCAGGTAGTGCAGCTCATCCAGGATGGCACATCAATGAGCTGTGACAAGAAGGCTTGCTGTGTCTGTCAGCAGTCCAGAGCATGGTGCTACCAGGAGACAGGCCAGAGGAGATGTGGAGGAGGCGGAGGGCAAAACAGCAGCAGGACTGCTACATTTGTGCAAGAGGAACAGGAGGAGCAATGCCAGTGCATGACCTCCAGCGGGCCACAAATGTGCATGTGTCTGCTCAAATGGTCAAAACAGACTCCATGAGGCTGGTATGAGGGCCCGACGTCCACAGGTGGGGGTTGTGCTTACAGCCCAACACCATGCAGGATGTTTGGCATTTGCCAGAGAACACCAAGATTGGCAAATTTGCCACTGGTGCCCTGTGCTGTTCACAGATGAAAGCAGGTTCACACTGAGCATGTGACAGACATGACAGGGTCTGGAGATGCTGTGGAGAACGTTCTGCTGCCTGCACCATCCTCCAGCATGACCGGTTTGGCAGTGGGTCAGTAATGGTGTGGGTGGCATTTCTTTGAAGGGCTGCATAACCCTCCATGTGCTCGCCAGAGGTAGCCTGACTGTCATTAGGTACCGAGATGAGATCATCAGACCCCTTGTGAGACTATATGCTGGTGCGGTTGGCCCTGGGTTCCTCCTAATGCATGACAATGCTAGACCTCATGTGGCTGGAGTGTGTCAGCAGTTCCTGCAAGATGAAGGCATTGATGGTATGGACTGGCCTGCCCGTTCCCAGACCTGAATCCAATTGAGCACATCTGAGACATCATGTCTCGCTCCATCAACCAATGCCACGTTGTACCACAGACTGTCCAGGAGTTGGGGGATACTTTAGTCCAGGTGTGGGAGGAGATCACTCAGGAGACCATCTGCCACCTCATCAGGAGCATGCCCAGGCATTGTAAGGAGGTCTTACAGGCATGTGAAGGTCACACATACTACTGAGCCTCATTTTGACTTGTGTTAAGGACATTACATCACAGTTGGATCAGCCTGTAGTGTTTTCTTCCACTTTAGTTTTGAGTGTACCTCCAAATCCAGACCTCCATGGGTTGATGAATTTGATTTCCATTGTTAAGTTTTGTGTGATTTTGTTGTCAGCACATTCAACTACTGTACATTGTGTTGTTTAAGTGTTCCCTTTATGTTTTTGAGCAGCTTACATTGTGTTGTCTAAGTGTTCCCTTTATTTTTTTTTGAGCAGCTTATATAAATGGTCTGCTACTATGTGTATTACTTTCAATATGTGACAATTTTCTTATTGCAGCAAATTACAGTCCACATGCCTAGTGCTTTAAACTATATTTTTAAATAGTGTTATTTAATTTCTCATGGTACTGAAGAAAACAAAAAGGAAATAATCAAATATCCATATGTCTTACATTTTAAGTGTATTTTTCAAGTAACGATTGTTATGTATGTAGGTTTGAATGTTATTGGTTTATTTGAACTGTTCTTGTAAAATGTCAAATGGTATTGGTTTAAATAGTGCGGGAAGAAACCCTGCACTCCCATTGGCTGGCAGCTACGGCTGCAGGCTATAAGAGGCAGCCGTAGCCAAGCCTGGACGGGTCTATTCGAGCTGTAGTCACTTAATAAACTCTTTGCTGGAACTCCTCGCATCTGACTCTTCATGCAAACATAACACTGGCGACGAAGGTGGGATTTCCCTGAAGAGAAGACTACGCGACGAACAAGCAACTGAGCGAGATGGCTGCGCTGAACACCCCCCCAGCACCGTTCGATCCGGCGGTGGAAGACTGGGAATCGTATGCGGATCGTTTCCACATGTATCTGGAAGGGAACGATCTCGCCGGCATCCCGAGAGGCGGAAGAGGCGGTCTTTCTCACGCACTGCGGTCCGGCAGTCTTCAAAATGGCGAAGGCGTTGGCGGGAGCAGCAGAGGTGAAGGTAACGGAATGGCCCGATTTAGAGAAACTTTTAAGAGCCCATTACGCCCCACAAGTATCGTGACTCATTAAGAGACACGAATTTTACCGTCGGGATCAAGGGGATAGCGAGAATGTTAATGACTTCGTGGCAAGTTTAAGGGACATTGGGGGTGCTTGTGACTTTACCAACTTAGAAGAGGCCATGCGTGATCGGTTTGTTTTAGGCCTAAAAGATAAGGTCTTACAAAGCAAACTATTAATGAAACCTAAGATCACGTTTAAAGAGGCCATTGAAGAAGCTGTCTCAGTGGAAGCCACCAAGTCCTCAGCAGCGGCCATGAAAAAGATTAACAAGGCCTCAAGCCAGGCCTCAAGCCATTCTGATGGGGAAAAATCCACAACTGCCCATTGCGAACAAATAGACTCTGATTCTGATGGCAGTGAGGCAGAGGAGGGATTTTAGACTCAGAATGGAGAAGAAGAGAAAAGACTCTGGGAAAAACAGGCAAGGATTCTATTGCAGAGGCTGTGGGGGGCCACCCCGCACTGAATGCAAGTTCTTTGACTCCATTTGCCTACGTTGTGAGAAACGGGTCACATAGCCAGAGTCTGCAAATCATCCAGAACTCCACCGATTAGGAAAAATTTCCTGATAAAGACTTTAAGCCCAACAATTTCCTTGAAAAGATGGGGCGAAATTCAGAAGCAAATGGCAAGAATGAAACTCACCAAACAATCACTATTGGTCATTCTTCACCCTTAAATAGCAGAAAAGTACACGTGAAGGTGTTTATTGAAGGAAGGCCTTGCCAAATGGAAGTGGACTCAGGCTCTTATTTATCTATGGTGTCATGGGACACTATTCACAGACTCTTTCCCAAAATTCAGAAGAAGCATTTCCAGAAGCAAGCACTGACTCTCAAAGACTACCAAGGGAACAAGATTCCAGTAGTTGGAGCAAGAGATTTCAACGTGCAGTTTAAAGGCCACACCAAACGTTTGCCCCTGACCATCGTGGACAAGGATCGCCCAAGTTTGCTGGGACTTGAGTGGTTCAAGCCACTAGGCATCGAGGTGACTGGCATCAATCACGTGAGCAGCTCTGAATGGGAGGAGTCCTTGAAGTCTGAGTTTCCAGAGGTCTTCAGCGAAGGACTGGGCAAGTATATGGGGACCCCTATTGCTTTCAGCCTAGACCCCAAGGTGCCCCAATTCGTTTAAAGCCCAGGAGGGTTCCATTTGCTTTAAAGGAAAAAATTGATGCACAATTAGATAAGCTCATTGCTCAAGGGGTTTTAGAGCCTACTGACCACTCCAGATGGGAAACACCCATAGTCACACCAGTCAAGGCTGATGGGTCAGTGAGAATCTGTGGTGACTATAAGGGGACACTTAACCATGCGCTGCAGCAGAGCGCATACCCAGTACCAGTTGTGCATCATCTGCTCCATTCCCTTGGCAGGGGTACAGTATTTGCCAAACTGGACTTGGCTCAGGCATATCAACAATTAACAGTTGATGATGCCACTGCAGAGGCACAAACAATTGTGACTCATAGAGGTGCCTTCAAATGTAAAAGACTACAATTTGGAGTAAGCGTGGCACCTGGCATTTTCAAAGCCTTATGGAAGAATGTTGCAAGGACTGCCAGGGGTAGTGCCTTATTTTGATGATGTATTAATCTCTGCTGAAAATGACACTCAGCTTCAAGAGAGACTCAGAGAAGTCTACCAGATTCAGAAAAGCGGGTTTAAAAGTCAAGGAAGACAAATGTACACTCAAAACAGACAGAGTTGAGTTCCTGGGGTATATGATTGACAAGCATGGCATCCACCCTACTGATGCCAAGGTTAAAGCAATCAAGGAAGCCCCTAAACCTAGATGCAAGACAGATTTGCAAGCCTTCCTTGGACTTATTAACTTTTACCACATGTTTCTACCTCACAAAGCATCTATTGCTGAGCCTTTACATCGCCTACTTGATAAGAAGGCTGTTTGGATCTGGGGGGAAGGAACAGTCAGCATTTAACAGTATTAAGAGACTAATCACGTCTGATGCTGTGTTGATACAGTTCTCTGAGAATTTGCCTGTTGTTCTGACTTGTGATGCATCCCCTTTTGGAGTGGGGGGGGTTGAGTCACAGGCTTCCCACTGGAAGGAAGCCCCAATTGCATTTTACTCTCGCACTTTGTCCAAAGCAGAGAGGAATTATAGCCAACTGGACAAGGAGGCTTTAGCAGTTGTTGCAGCTGTTAAGAAATTTCATGAATATCTGTATGGCAGGTCATTCACCATTGTTACAGATCACAAACCTTTATTAGGCATTGTGGCAGGAGACAAACCTACACCTAATATCCTGTCACCAAGAATGCTGAGGTGGACTGAATTTCTTGCAGCCTATTCATACAAACTGATTCACAGACCTGGCAAGGACATTGGACATGCTGATGCACTGAGTCGTTGCCCACTACCTTGCCACAAGGAGGACTTTGAACTTGAAACTCACACCTTTTTCCTGGAGACCGTTGCTAAGCTTCCAGTCCATGCTGCTGAGATTGCCAGAGAGACTGCCAAAGATGCTGTGTTGGCACCTGTTATGGGCTGGATTAAGAAAGGTTGGCCTCTTCAAGATCTACCTCACCTTGCCCAACCTTTTAAGTCCAGGCAAACTGAATTATCTGTATTAAGAGGATGTATTTTGTGGGGTAACAGGGTGGTTATTCCTGCAAAACTGCAAAGGGAGGTTTTGGAAATGTTACATGAGGGTCATCCTGGGATTGTAAGGATGAAAGGTTTGGCCAGGAGTTATGTATGGTGGCCAGGTATTGACAAAATGGTTGAAAACTGGGTAGCATCTTGTCCCAATTGCCAGGTAGTCAGGCCTGCTCCACCTCACGCCCCCACACAGGAATGGGAATGTCCTAGGGGCCCATGGTCTAGAATCCACATTGATTTTGCAGGCCCTACAAGAGGGCATACTTTTCTAGTTATAGTAGATGCATATTCCAAATGGCTAGAGGTAATTCCCATGACATCCACTACAACTGAGGCTGTCATCAAGCAGCTCAGAAAATTGTTTGTAACCCATGGGTTACCAGATGTCCTTGTTTCTGACAATGGCCCTCAATTCACATCTAACATTTTTGAATCCTTTCTAGCTCAACAGGGTATCAGACATGCCCTCACTGCCCTGGGCACCCTTCGCCAGTGGCGGGCTGAACGCATGGTACGCTTTACCAAAGAAAAGCTTCAGCAGCTGGGTCCTGGGGATATCACTGAGAAGCTGGAAAAACTTCTTAGTGTTCAACACATCACTCCTAGCCCATCAAATAACTTGTCCCCAGCAGAGTTGTTGATGGGTAGGAAACTTAGGTCTTCCCTTGACCACCTTCATCCCACTTACGCACCCAACGCACCACTGGATTCCACTTCCAAAGTTCGTTCTTTTAGTGTGGGAGATTCTGTCTATGCTAGGAACCTTATAGGTGAACCTTTGTGGATTCCTGCTGAAATAACTCACATCACTGGCCCTCGTTCTTACAGGGTACAAACAGAGGATGGACTCCTCTGGAGCAGGCACATTGACCAACTTAGATCCAGGTTCCCTCAGGAACATCGCCCCTGTCTCTCTCTGGGTCCCTCACCTGATGTCTCTTCTAGGGGAAGGGGGGAACAGGAGGTAAATCAAGAAACAGGTATCAACCCCGTGTAATGAGCCATTGCGACAGGAACCATCCCGAACCCTGTCACAATGCCAAGATCCATCCTTAGAAGTGGAAGATTGCACATCACTACCTGACTTGGATGCTGACATTGGAATGGAGATGGGTTGGGAGGAGAGACCAGATTCTAACAGTCTAACAGGGTCTCCTTTCACAGGAAGTCCCAACAGGGAAATGTCAGCAGACACATTTCCCCTCTCACTGGGTGAGAACGTTAAAACTTCTGAACCACGAAGGTCTCAACGTACGTAAGAGCCCCACCTATTTAAAGGAATACATTAGATAGGTTGGGGTTTGGTATGGACTGAACCTAGTGGGGAGGGGTGTTATGTATGTAGGTTTGAATGTTATTGGTTTATTTGAACTGTTCTTGTAAAATGTCAAATGGTATTGGTTTAAATAGTGCGGGAAGAAACCCTGCACTCCCATTGGCTGGCAACTACGGCTGCAGGCTATAAGAAGCAGCCGTAGCCAAGCCTGGACGGGTCTATTCGAGCTGTAGTCACTTAATAAACTCTTTGCTGGAACTCCTCGCGTCTGACTCTTCATGCAAACATAACAAGGATGAACTAATCCTGTCTATTTCAATGTAATTTTGCTAAAAGCAAAAGTGCTGTTAAAATATTTTTTAAAAAAAGAATCAGTGCTGATATTTTTACATTAAATAATGCCTTATTGCAAATAAAATGTATTTATGTAACTAGCTTCTTCTTGGAAGGAGTATGTCTTCTTATTTACGATTCCTATGAAATAAAATTATGCCTCAAAAAATCTTACCACCAGCTGATTTTATAATTAGCTAACACTAGAGGCCATTTTCAAGGATATTAATAGTAAAATAATAAACTGGTATAGTTTGGAATCAGAGAATGAAAAAATCTAATAAGAAAATGCAATAGTAATAATGTAATTCTGGGTAATATTTTTATAAATATATTTTTTATCATTTCAAGATAATTTTCAATGTATTTACACTGGTAAATCAAGGCTTCTTAACATTAATCATAGGGAAACTGGAAATTGAGAGCAATATACAGTTGAGTAATTTGAATTATACTAAAACAGAAACATTTTGGAAATAAACATATTCAACAGAATTTTTATATGTTCTTTAAAATGTTTACTATTCCACTGAATTGCTTCAATAATTTTTTCTGTCCTATGATTGCCTGTTAAAAATGTTGAGTACCAATAAAATATTATTAAATTAAATTTCTATATTTTTTCTGGAGAAAATGTAGAGGGCAATTTAGAAATTGCAGAAATGACTATTGTACTAAACAACTGATACTCAAGGAAACAATATACTGGATGGGCCAATGCTCTTGCATAATCTGCAGGTGTTATACCCAAAACCTAAGATCCCCATGATAATGGGAAAGTGTCATAGTTGAGTCGCCACTTGCAACCAGACAACAGTAACAAGATGGGGATTTGGAAGGCATCAGAATGTAGGGAAGTTTGGGAAGGAAATTTGGAATGCAAGTGTGCTGACTGGAAGCCTGAGACAGACCCAACACCTTGAGTTCTCCAGCTGGGGAAGTCCAAGGCAGACAGACCATTCTCAAAACAAAGAGAGTGCAAATGATTGGTGGACAAGGGACAATGGGAGGTCCAGAGGGAAAGTATGCTGTTTTCATCTAAAATAGTTAGAACTGGCTTTTCTACTTCTATACTCAAATCTTCAGTAAAGGTTAAAAAAAATGTCCCAGGAGCTTCTTTAGCTGTCTATCCCAGTGGGATAGTTGACAGCTTCTCTGATGGACACACTTTTGAGAGAAGTAGGTGAATAAGATGTGGACTTACGTAAAGCTTTGAAGGGGTACTTCAGTTTGACAGAGCCTCAACCAAATCACTCCAACAAAGGAGATGTATGAATCAAAGTGAGTCACTTTTGAAGTGGTGAATCAAATCAAGTTCCTTCAAAGCACTTTATAGCATTTCAAAGCACTTCACATACATGATGGCCTTTCTGCTGCTTTGCAGGTTGTTACACAAATTGCAAATGCACTCTTATATACAGAAAAATACTAAGTGTGGAATAAGCAAAGTGATAGACTCTCAGGTTGGTGGTCAATGAATTTAAGTGTATCATTAAACTGACTATAGAAACATTTTTGGGGGAAAGGAATTGTATTTAGTATACTTTTTCAGCTTTATACTTTGCATTCCCTTGTACTAATAGAAACTTATATTTCTGTGCTGATCCATTTATTTCAGCTTTCAGAACTTTAAACATGGGCTCAGAGGTAACCAATGCAGTATGCAATTTTTGGATTAATCTAGTACATCATATTTTTAAATCTGCATGATTGTCAAAACATGGAACAATGCCAAAGATTACTATTTTTGAGAAAAAAACATCAGCAAGATTATACATTCTGTTTATAAAACTATCTGTTTTAATCCTTTCTGGATCCTCTTCCTTTGTTGTTTGTTTCTTTGGACAGCAAGTCCAGAAATAGTTTCCAAGTAGAAACAAAGTTAGTTGTATTCTCTTCTTTAATTAAAGCAGTCAGTTTAGCCATCTTTGCTAACTCCATTGGTTTTTGCAGTCAGTCATCCATTGTGGGAATTAAAATATCTTTCCATTGTTATGCATAGAGCAATCTTACTGCTGTCACCATGTATAACATCAAAGTTCCATTTTTTTCAGGTTCTTTGTCCATTAAGTCTAAAAGAAAAGTCTCTAGTTTTATCTTTATATTCACTTTAAGAATCTTATTTATTAAGGTGTAAATCCTACTCCAATATTTATTTGCTTTGTTGCAGGTCCACCATAGCTGTGGACTTCTTTCTTCTTTATGGTTTCATTTCCAACATACATTTGAACTACCTTTATACATTTTAACAATTTATCTGCTATTAAATACCAACAGTACATCATTTTATTTAAAAAAAATCTTTTAAATTATAATCTAAGGTAAATTTTAAATATTTCATCTACATGTTTTCCCATTGTTCTAGTATTATATCCAAAATTCTTGTCTTTTGGATCATGCAATGCTTTATATAATAATAATATCATTCTTCAAATTCAATTTCAACTGAAGTTTATATACCTTAGCAATAATGTATTTATCATTTCTTCACAGTAATAGTTTACAGTTCATTTATTGCAAAGTCAGATCTATAATTTCTTTTAATCTAATATTTATTTATTTTATTTATTTTATTGGACTTATATGCCGCCCCATCTCCGAAGACTCAGGGCGGCTCACAGTTAAAACATACAATACAATAATTATTTTAAAAAGAATTAAACAATTTTAAAGCCCAATAAAACCAAATTAAAATACTTAAAATTATCCCCTGGCCCTGGTGAGGTAATCACAGCCCAATTTGGTCGAACAACCAGGTCTTTAAATCGCGGCGGAAGGTGCGGAGGTCAGGGGCCAGACGGAGGTCCAGAGGCAGTTCATTCCATAAGTTGGGGACCGCTACAGAAACCGCTAATATAAACTTTTATTTCAATTATAAATATGTAAACCTATGACAGACCTGTCCTTCAAATTCCAACTCCTCTTTGGATTTGAGAGTAGCTTCACCATGAGTAAAGAATATTATTTAACCATTAATTCACGTGTCTGGCTTTGCCACCATTTCTTTTCTAAGAAAACTTTCCTGGGTTGACACCTAAAGTGGGTTCTTCACAGATAGCCTTGCTTTACATTAATTCCAAACCTTAGCTTGGCACTTCTGACAAAGAGGTTGTGGAAATCAACATTTATTTTAACCTTATACCATAAATAGGCATGCCATCCAAATCTTAATTCATGATCCTCCAAATCAAGTAACCTCTTATTTTGGAGAATCAACCACTCTTTAAGCCACACCAAACACTAAGAAAATTGTCAAGTGCTCTAAGTTACTAAAGAATAGTACATTTTTCCCCTTAAAAATCACTTTTAAAGAGTGACAATAAAAGTGATTTTAAAGAGTACATTTTTCATCGGCTGGTTTTATCTAGCTTGCAGATATCAGAATTTTTATGTAATCAATTATTGAATTGACATCAACAATAAAAAGAGATTTAAGTCATATGTAATAAATTAATATCTATAAATCCAATATTGATGGGGAAACTCATAGAAATTGTTTCTCGTATATTGCAGTGGTAGTCACTTTAATACCCTATGGTTATTCGTAGCTCTAAATCTGAATGTTTTTAGCATGATTATACTACTTTCAGACAAGAATAAGATTTTCCAAAGTTTTTTTTCCCTAATTGGCAAGTATAGAAGCCTAACATTTTCAAATAAATAGAAGTGATTTTTGGCTTGGTAAAAGAATCAGGAAAATTCTAGTTTATTAAGTTTGATTATTTTGTTAAAGAAGCAAGCGAAAGGACATCCAGAAACAATAAGATACGTTAATAGGAAATGAAGATTTTACAATGCCTATAATTTAAATTGCAGAGGAATTAACATAATGTGATGATTTTTACTTTGATATATTGGCAAACTATTTGAGAATCATGGCTACACAGCATTTTAGATATCTTTTCATTTTGAACAAATACAAAAAATAAGTAGGTACCAGTATCTCTTCTCAAATAAAAATGATAATTTTATTCAGGGTTTTGGCAGATAATACTCTATTTTATTATCAATTACTGCTTTCAACAATTATTGCAGGCCAATCAAGTCCTTTCAAAATACAAATTATATGTAAAGCTACCTTATTGTATAATTATTAATATGGATAATAAGTCATTGAATTCCACCATGAATTCCAAGCAAAATGTCAAAATTATCCAGGGTCCTGACTCCAAATTCTGTACTATAATTGAAACCAAACCTCCCTTCATTTAATCGTTTAAATGTAAAATTGATAGTAATAATTTATCTCAACAACAGAAAAAAATCTTGACAATTATAATTTCATTAAGAATATAATAATGAACAGTAATTGTAATTAATTAAGCATCCCTGAACACAGTTCAAATCATTACATCTGATATTATTTTTCTAGAAAAATGCAAGTAGTATTCTGTTTTGTGAAAGCCACAAAATATGAATATATTAGATATAAAATAAATAACATCATATTAATCCTAACTCTATTGGTTAAATAAGCAAATTTAATAGTTTGCCATTATCTAATATATATAATTTTGAAGTAATTTTCTGAAGGTCTGTGTGGTATTTATAAAATGTAATTGTTATTTAATAGCATAAGATGCCTAAAGAAAAACTCATCTCTAAAAACAATTTTATCAAAAAAAAGATTCAAATCTGTTTGGCAAGATCAATTTATTCGCAGATAATTTTATGAATTGTCTAGAAAAAAGAATTCTCAAGAGTAAACCTTACATCCTAAAAGTTTTAAATGCAAACTTTTAAAATAAAAGCAGTATAGTGTCTGAATTATGTTTTAACAGACAAAAAATGACTATTGTAAAACTAAGCAAGAGAATAATAAATAATAAAATCATGTGAACAGAATAGGAAGGGACCTTGGAGGTCTTCTAATCCAACCCTCTGCTCAAGAAGGAAACCCTAGATCATTTCAGACAAATGGTCTGAAAAACCACCAATGTTGGACCACCTATAATGTCTGGAGTTGTTCCAATGTTAATTGTTCTAACTATCAGAAAAGTCTCTTTAGTTTTAGGTCGCTTCTCGCCTTGATTAGTTTCCATCCATTCCTTCTTGTCCTGCCTTCAGGTGCTTTGGAGAATAGCTTGACTCCCTTTTTTTTGGTGGCAACCCCTGAGATATTGGAACACTGCTATCATATCACCTAGTTCAGTGGTGGGATTCAAATAATTTAACAACAGGTTCTCTGCCCTAATGACTGGGTGGTCATGTGACTGCGTGGGCACGGCCAACTTGATTGGTCTCACCGTTAGGAAATTTATCCTTAATCCAACTCACAACAAAATAGCACAATAAAATAGAACTGTTCCAATATTTAGAATAGAATAAAATAACACAATTGCAAAGGACCTTGGAGGTCTTCTAGCCCAACCCCCTGCTTAGTCAGGAAACCCTACACTACTTCAAACAAATGGTTATCCAATCTCTTCTTAAAAACTTAAGAACTTAAATAATTAAAAAATTAATTGTTATGTCAGGAAATTTGAGGGTCTCCTACAAAAATGAGGGAGTCAATCTATTTTCCAAAGCACCAAAAGGCACAACAAGAAACAATGGATGGGAACTAACCAAAGAGAGAAATTTCTTAAGGGTGAGACAATCAACCAATGGAATAGCTTGCCTTCAGAAGTTGCGGGTGCTCCATTACTAGAGAATTTCAAAACGAGTGAGGGAAGTGCACCCCAAAAGGACAGTGCCAGGAACCACTAAAACAATGCAGAAAACTTAAAACAATTCCCCTTTTAAAAAAAGTCAACTCCAAAGAGTTAACACAGCAAACACAGCAGCTGAGACAGAAACTAAGAGCAGCCGCTCATGCTAATTGAAAGCCTGGGCATGCTGCCAAAAGCCATTAATCCTTCCTACTCTATTATTCTATGTTCTCTATGTTCAAAATTGGGTGCTTCACAGCAGAAGCAATACAGCTGGAGCATATATGCATTAAATTCACATCCTGTACAGTGAAGCTGCGTCCACTCACTCGCCGCAGATCCCAGATGGCTCCTTGGTTCACGGAGGAGCTTAGGGAGATGAAGCGGTGTAGAGAGCAGGTGGAGGTCGACCCACTCCGAATCTGACCAAGCCCAACTAAGAGCTTATATTAGGACTTATCTGGTAGCTTTGGGGGTGGCGAAGAGGTCATACCTCTCCGCTCTCATAGCGTCCACAGAGGACCGCCCAGCTGCCCTGTTTAGGGTCACCCGCTACCTCTTACATCGGGGGATGGGGTTGGATCCTATGCAGGGTAGGGCTGAGAAATTTGGTCAGTATCTGTTGGATAAGATGGCTCGGATTCGGGAGGGGCTGGACTCTATTTTTTTATAAACAAATTTTATTCAATTTTTAACAATTTTTTAAAACAGCTCTTTTCAGTAGACAGCATGTTCCCGGGTCGTCACTTTTACATGCAAATATGACAGTAAATCTATATTCATTTTAAACATTTGACTTCACTTCTATTCCATTTTAGCAGACAAAGGATCAAAGAAATTAATCCTAATCTCAAATCTTAATCTCAATCTGTATAGCCCCCCAGTTCATTTCGAGTTAATTGCAAATATATATATATATTTTAAAAACTTCATTTATAAATCTTACAAATAACAATATATTTGCCCATCATATTAAAGATAAGGTTCATCCATATCTATCCTTTAATTATCTTCACATTGTTAATACTCTTTTATCATTTACAGAATTCTTTTGTCCGTCAGATTTGCCCTTTCATCACATATTCTCTCCATAATTTTAAATCCGTACAAATTTTAACACTAAAAAGAATGAAAAAAAAAACCTAGACTTGCCCCCTTTTACTACTTTGAAAGTGGCACCTCAGTGGTTAATATAGTAGCATAATCATAATCATTCCCTTTAAAACGAAAGATAGAGAAAAAAGAAAAAAAAGAAAATAGGAAAAAAGCTCCCTTACAATATATCTCTAATCGATCGGGTTCTGCAACACATATCCCCCTAAGATTTATTTATGGTTCCAAGATAATAATAAAGATAACTAATCTTGGTTATTGACAAACCTCATTTTTAGACATTTTCTAAAATCATTTCAATTAATTCAATTCATCTAATCATCATTTAGCTTTCTTTTGTAAATAAGAAATAAAATGTGACCTTTTACCAGTAAAATTGTCAGTAACCCTATTGTTTTACACTTTTATAATCAATATATTCTTATTACCATTTCTTCATGCAGAACCCCCTTTTAAATACGTTAGCCATTATCTCTATGCAAACAAGTTTCTTTCTTTATTATGTATCTCCGTGTCTCTATCTTTTGTTCTTGTTTCTTGTTCCTTCTCCTCTCTTTTATCCCGCTATCCCCTTCTCTATCCAGTTTAAATCCCTCTCTCTTTTACCTTTCTGTTTCTCTATCCTTCTGGACCTTTCTAACATGCCTAATTTCATAAATGTTCCTTTAATTACCTTAAGTTTCATTTTTGACCATCCTCCCTTTTTTTATTCTTTGTGTTAGTTGTTTTCTTAAAATGGCTTTTGCTGACTCCTTCTCCTCCCTATTATCCTGCTCTCCCCTTCTATCCAGTTTGAATCCCTCTCTTCTTTTTCTGTTCCCTTTCCTTCTGAACCTTTCTAACATGCTTAATTTCGAATGTTCCCCTTTTAGATACTTTCTTAGGTTCCGTTTTTAGCCACCCTTCCTTTCCCTTTTATTTGTATTAATCTTTGTATTAATTGTCTTTTAAGATGGCTTTCTCTTGTGCTGGCTCCACCCATTCCAAGACTCCTTCTTCTTTATTCAGCATTTGAATGCCCATATTTTCTACAACATGCCAAGTTAGTTCAGTCACTTCCTGTAACAGTTCTTTCATACTTTTAAACTCCATTTTAATTCTTTGATGACCACCAAAATTTTAATTTTCCTTATTTCTTCTTTAAATTTTCTATGATCCTAACCCAGGTCCAGAGTCTATATCAATATCACCAATTAGTCCGATAGTCCGCTTTGTGTATTCAAGATTTCACTTTCTATGAGTCTTGCGTCTCTTTAAAATGTAACAACTCCAATCCACAAAGGAACAAGATAGTTTCTTTCTTCTTTAGCTTCCAATTTTTCTCCACAAAGTGGCACTTTCTGCACAGAGTCTTAACCCTTTCCTTTTATTTTGATATTCAAAGTTTTCCGAGCCCCAAACTTAAGTTCTTACGCTGGCTTCTTCCTTTCCGGTTCGAAGCCCTTATAGCTGTCAAAATATTTTACTTATTTTTTCCATCACTTGAACTGCGCCGCTTCTGTTTCTCTTTTAAAAACTCATCTTTATCTTAATCCCGGGTGCCTTGATCTTACCATCCGATACTCCCGGTTCCTCTGCTGTTGACTTCTCTCTTTCCTCCTGCACCAATCTTAATCCCGTTGAGACCTTCTCTTCGAGGTGGCCATTTTGACCACCACTTCTTGACGTCTTCGAGGGAAAAGACCAGACCCAAAAGGGGAGATGCGCTCCCTCACTCTGGCTGGCAGATTTCCTTTCTCCGCCCTACGAGGCAGCTTCAGCCCTGAACCTTGCAGGATCGGGGCTCTCAGATGCAAGAGCCAGGCTGCGGTCGTGGACGATCACAAACGGCCGCCCGTTCTCGAGAAGGCTCAACCCGGAAGTCCGGGAGGGGCTGGACTCTAATTTGCAGTGGTCTGAGGAGGGAGGGGCAAGAAGTCTGGCCGATATCATCTGGGCTGAGTTTGATCCTGTTTCCGAGGATGAAGTGGACAGGATTATGCGACATTTGAGTTCCACCACATGTTTGTTGGACCCATGCCCTTTCTGGATGGTGTATGCTGCCAGGGAGGTCACGTGCGGCTGGCTCCGGGCAGTAGTCAATGCTTCATTAAGGGAGGGCTCTTCCCCCGCTGCCTTGAAAGAGGCAGTGGTGAGACCCCTCCTGAAGAAGCCTGCCCTGGACCCTGCCATATTGAACAACTTTCGTCCAGTCTCCAACTTTCGTTTTTTAGCGAAGGTTGTTGAGAGTGTGGTGGCTCAACAGTTTCCGCTTTTCCTGGATGAAGCGGACTATCTAGATCCCTATCAATCGGGCTTCCGGCCCAGGTTCAGTACAGAGATGGCATTGGTCACACTGGTGGATGATCTCTGGAGGGTGCGGGACAGAGGTTTTTCCGCTGTCCTGGTCCTATTAGACCTCTCGGCGGCTTTTGATACCATCAACCATGGTATCTTACTGCGGCGCCTTGAGGGGTTGGGAGTGGAAGGCACTGTTTTGCAGTGGTTCTCCTCCTACCTCTCGGGGCATTCGCAATCGGTGTTGGCAGGGGGGCAGAGGTCAGCCCCAAGGGCTCTCACATGTGGGATCCCTCAGGGGTCGGTCCTCTCGCCCCTCCTGCTCAACATCTATATGAAGCCACTGGGCAAGATCATCCGGGGTTTTGGGGTGAGGTATCATCAGTATGCTGATGATACCCAGTTATACATCTCTACCGCAAACCAAATCAGTGATGCCCTCTCTGTGATGTCCCGTTGTTTGGATGCGGTACGGATCTGGATGGGCAGGAACAGGCTACAGCTCAATCCGGCCAAGACTGAGTGGCTGTGCATGCAGGCATCTTGCTCCAGTGAGAATATTCCACCTTTAGCCATAGAGGGAGAGGTGTTACCCCCTGTGGATAGGGCGCAGAACCTGGGGGTTCTCCTGGACTCACGGCTTAGTTTGGAGAAGCAGGTGGGAGCCGTGGCCAGGGGGCCCTTTGCCCAGGTTCAGCTGGTTTGCCAGCTCCGCCCTTATCTGGATTGAGATGCCCTTCGCACGGTCACTCACGCACTTGTTACATCCCGACTCGACTACTGCAACGCTCTCTATGTAGGACTGACCTTGCATACCATCCGGAGGCTTCAGCTGGTGCAGAATGCGGCCGCGCGGGTTGTGATGGGAGTTTCCCGATACTCCCATGTTACTCCCCTCCTGCGCGAGCTGCACTGGTTGCCGGTTGCCCTCCAGATGCGATTCAAGGTTTTGACATTAACATTCAAAGTCCTTCATGGCATGGGTCTGGGGTACTTGCAGGAGCATCTCCTGCCAATATCAAATACCAGTCGCCCTGTGTGAGCACACAGGTTGGGACTCCTCGGGTTGCTGTCCGCACGACAATGTCGGCTGGCCGTGACCCAGGGAAGGGCCTATTCTGTATTGGCCCCCACCTTATGGAATCAGCTACCTGTTGAGCTCTGGCTGGCTCCCGATCTCTCCTCTTTCTGGCGCGATCTAAAAACCTGGTTGTTTATACAGGCTGGGCTGGACTGATCTCTGGGGAGAGGGTGGGTTTTAAATTAGATTTTAATTCGGTTTTATAGTTGTATTTTGGCTTGTCTAGTTTAATTTCTTTTTAAATAATTTATTGTTCTGTGTTTTTATCTGTGAGCCGCCCCGAGTCCTTTCTTCATAAGTTTTCAATCTCCTAATCATCTTGTTGCTCTTCTCTGTACTCTTTTTAGATACGATATTTAGATCTTGTGACATTTTTTATATGATGACCAAAACTAGATGCAATATTCCAAGTGTTGTCTTATCACAAAGTGGCATGAGCAATTCACATGATCTTGATTTTACCCCATTGTTAATGCAGCCTAGGACTCTGTTGGCTTTTTGGCAGCTGCAGCATACTGTTGGCTCATATTTAAATGATTATCTATTAGGATTGCAAGATTCTTCTTACAGTTACTACTATTGAGACAGGTACCCCTATTCTATACCTGTGAATTTAGTTTTTCTTGCCTAAATGTAAAACCTTAATTTTATTATGATTGGAATTCATTATGCCCAATGTTCAGGTTTGTCATTCTTTATCTTTAGCCTATCATCTGGAGTATTATGTTAAATAAAACCAGAGATACAATATATCACCTACATAGGAAAGTAAACCCAGAAGCTAAAATTGCATAAGTATACTAGTATATATTTGTACAGTTTAGCTGGGTATAATTTTAGAACTTACTGCCAAGGAAATTTTAGTAGGACCTACAGATAATGAAGACATGATAGCTCAGTGGTTAAAAATGCTGGAAAACTGACAGCCTCAGTTCAAGACCTAAGTTCTATGTGATGGGATGATCTTGCCCCAGTTCCTGCCCACCTAGACATTTGAAAGTATGCAAATAGATAATACTTTGTTGGGAAGTAACAATATATACTTATATTTATGTCTTTGGACAATGTTGGTTCCTTTGGCTAAGAAACAGAGATGACCACCTAGAATCAGAAATGACTGGAGATAGAAAACCTTTACCTTTACAGCCAATGAAATAAATATAGTAGGAACTTCCAAATTGTTGCAAATATTTCATGCTTTATGTGTAATTAGTGAGACTATAGTAGAAGATATTGATGACTGAGAATACAAAGATGGTACTATGAAAAATGTGGTTGTATCTGTTTATTCTACATTTTATAAATTAAAGGAGCTGAAATATTAGATTATATTTTAGAGCAGAGGATTGGATACTGAAATTTATGTATAGATCAGGCTCCTTGAAATCAATATCTGCACAACAATGGAAAAATGATGAGGTCCCAACAATGAAAGTGTAGTAAAAATATTAGAATGTGCTGACATGGATACATAGACACTTAAGATAAAAGAAAAGGAAGAAACAGAATATTTTTTAACATGGGGTTTATTCTACCAATGGTTAACAAACAGAAACAGAGGTTAAAAACTAAACAGAATCTAAAAAGATAATAAAAATTTGTATTGGAAATTTTGCAAGATGGATAAACTAATGGTATTATTATGTTGTGATAGGTTTATTAAGATTATTAGCCTGACTTTGGTTATTGTTGTATCTTTACCTAAAATTAATTGTGCAGAGACAACATGCTGTTCAGATAGATATGGAATATTTTATGTTCTTTAAAAGAAAATGTATCAATAAAACATATATTCGAAAAGGTGGAATCAATATTTGGACATAACCTATAGTATGAAGTATCAGTAATGTCATTTATGTCATTTTAGAACAACTCATGGTAATGATGGAAGTCTGAATCATCATATTTATGACAATACTTTCCTAACTATTGTATATTTGAAAATACTTAAGATACACAATGAAAATATAGCACCAGTTTGGTTATATCCCACTGCATTAAGATTAGGAAAACAAAGCTAACTGTTGAAAGCTTGTCTATAGCATGATTCTTAATGAAACTTTCAGGTTCTTTCTGCATTTCCAATTGATCTTTGAAGTTCCTTTCAAAAAAATTGCTTTTACAGAACTATGAATAAAAAGGTAATAAGATTTCTGACAACATGGGGCTTTATAAAGCCATCTCGAAGATTTTTTTAGCAAAAGTTGGCAGAATGAACATATGGGTTGAAATAACAACAGCAACAACAACAACAACAATAATAATGTTTAAGGAGGAAGCATTTAATATACCAAGGGGGAAAAGGATTTGATAGCACTGTCAGTAAAAGAAGAAGAAAATGAAATGGTTGCTGATTATGTAAGGTACAATTGAATTTGAACAGGGAACTTTTTCAATTAAAAATAAATGGAACATTGGTAATTAAGAAATGAAGAACTTGTCACTAAAGAAATGATGAAAAGAAGATGAAAAGGCATTTAAGAAAAAAAAAAGTCCAAGAATATACAAACAGATTTCATGATCTTTTTTGGCGTATTTGTTCTAAAAAATACTAAATAAAATGCTTATGAAACTGCATACAGTTCAGCAGAAAACATTATCTGGACATTTAAAAGGTATCATTGACTAGATGTTGTCCCATGTTATCTAGTTTCAGTATGAAAATTTTGTATTTGTTTTCTACTGAAAATTATAGCTATAGTATATTAAATACAAACCTAGACAGACAAAGACACACAGAACTGTCATCATATACAATAATAATAATGAAAAAAAGGGGGGATGCAACATAGGCCATATAAAACATTTTTTTGTTTCTATTTTTTATAACATGGCTTAGTTAATGGAAAAAGAACATGCAGCATGTAATATATAATGTACTAACATTCAATAAAGTTCTGCTTCATAAAATTATACTAAAATGATAATGCAGAATAATAAAGGATAACAACACTGTTAAATGGACTGTAAACAAAAGGCAATCATGAGCATCTTCTGAGTGGAGGTTGTTCAAAGCTTTCCTATGGGATGCTAAAGGGTTGGTGTTGGACTATGTTTAGGATAACATTTCAGGTAATGATCTGGAATAGAACATAGAAACCCATTTTAAAAATGCAAATACAATCAGTTGTGAAGGGCTGTCAACATTAATGACCTGCTGAGAAAGCTATAGATTGAAAGAAAAAAAAAACAAATGCACCCAGGGAGAAAATAACAATGCAGTATTTATCATGGGAAATATATGTATTTGATTAAAGAGCTGCCTGCAGAAGATTTCCTATAAAAATGTATTTACAGAATTGTCACTGAAATAGGAATGACCATATGGCATCGTAAACTAAATGTGAAATGCTAATGAGACACCAGGCTGATGAAAAGAGGAAGTATAAAATAAATGTAGTAAATAATAAAATGAAAAAGATGTAAGGTACGTACTTGCTGTACTACTATTACTATAGAATTATGATAAAAGTAGCAGAAAAGTTTATCCTTAATGAGGTTCATGCCTTCTTAGTTCTGGTAACAGTTGCATGTGACCAGTTGCCAACTGGTCCCAATGGTGCAAAGAGCACCACTACAAAGGGCTATGACTCCTAAGGTGGGAGATTGGTTCCAACAGATCCTAAGAACAATATCAGAAGTCTCCACTGAGAAGAGTACGGGAATAGCTAAGATACTGTGCAGAATCATCAAATTCCCAAGTCTGTGGAAGCATATGTAATATCTTAAAGGTATCGGTGCTTCTTTCCAATATAGCTGGAATATCAGAGGACATATAAAGAAGGAAAAACAAACATGTTTGCTTTTGTTTGTGTGAAAAATATATTTATCATAGATATAATATTATTTGGGAGAAAAGTCTTATATGGGGAGTAAATACAAACGTACTACAACCTTTAAAAAAGACCTGAAAATGAACCTATGTAACCAATGGGATAAAATGTTGTCAATTGTTCAATATTGTGATGAGAAATATTTGTGTGTTAATGGACCCTCTGGGATATTTGATAAGTGTTTGGAATGTATTAGTTAGCACAGGTGTTTCCATAATTATAATGCATTAGAAAGACTCAGTGCTCAATGGCCTTCAAGCTATCTGAAGAAGACACTTAGAAAAAGCAAAATATTTCACTGAGATAAATTTATACACTGAAATCACTTGCAAAAGCAAAATGAACATCTTCCATTCATAGGGCAAGGCACCATTCCCTTGAGAATAATATTTGCATGACAATGAAGAGACACAATAGCATATTTTCCATCTCCTTGATTAGCAAGGATCACAGAATGAGCACTCAACATAAACTCTTCTGACAATACTTTGAAGTGTTTCTTTAAAAAAAGTAGAAAATCAATATTTCCTTTAACACTAGTGAAGTGTTATGATGTTGGAAAGTAATGAATTGTTGGTTATCCAAGTTATATTAATAACTTCAGTGAGATGAATTTTCATTATATAGACCAAATTATTGTTGTGTGATTCTCTGGCTTTCTCTGGAATTTATTCAAAGACTTTCTTGTGTAGTAATACATAGTATGCAATAGAATCGCAGTTAGTTGTGAATTTTATTACATTTCCTTCAATGTGTCCAGTGAATCATTTGGTTTGAACTAGTACAACTTTACTGCCTATTATCTTGCTATAGTAACAGTATTGCAGAAGCAAAAAAAAGAACATACAGCTGTTTTGAATATGGCTTGCTTCCTCTCTAGCTTTGATATCAACACATCCAAAAAAAGGGGACCCCACAATTTATCTGCTGTCTTACCTCTGATTACCCTAAAAAAGAAAAGGAAAAGGAAAAAGACAGAACTAGGAATAGGGCAATAACTACAAAATTAGAATGGTTAAAATAATCAGAATTAGAATAAGTTAGAATATGAAATTAAAATTTGAGATACTTATTTCTTTTTTGAAATATTGACAATACTAAACACGTATAATAATCAGGAATGCATTTGCTGCTAAGATGCTGTTTGGAATGTACCTTAGTATTAGGTAACAGAATCTATCTTTGCTTCACAAACATTTTCTCATTTAAATTTGTTGCATGGTATTCCTGAATGACACACTCCTTAAAGGCTAATATAAATTGTAGTTACAGTCAATTTGGAGTAGTTACTAAATAACCTAATAATTAAGTCTGATTGCTGCTGGTGCAGAATGCAGTAGCTTAGTTGCTAAGGAGGCTGAGGTGTCTGACTATGTGCATGGGACATATTTATTAAAGCAACTGTATTGACTACTAATTAGCTACTAAGTCAAGTACAAGATTTGTATTCTTAATAAATACATCAGGACATTGCCTTAGCTATTCCCAATTTTTCTGTCACTGAGGTCATTAATAGGGACCTGCTATATGTAGAAGTGTTAAATCCCATTGTTCTCTGCAACAGTGTACCCTACTTGGATTTGTCAATGTTTTGTTTATTTGCATTTATGTGTTTGCTATTGCCAATTTTTCATTGAATGAGTAATTGAAATAGATTTTCAACTAAAGATAATGTAAAATTGAATAATATAAAAATAATAATGCTTAAAACTATCATTCATGTTGCATTTTTGTTACAAAGAATATAGATGGCAGGCCTTAAAAATAGGGTCCATTGAACATTTCTATTTTTAAGGTGTTCTTTGAGAAATAATGGTTATGATGGAGGACATCATTCTGTGGTAATTGTTAATAAAAAATAAGGTTTCTTGCTTTCTCCAAGACCTTATGATGGGAAGAGTTGATCCATATCCCTTCTGTGAAATATTCAAATTGATATTTCATTTTTTATTCTAAACTTCTTAGAGATTCTTCAGCATAGAAATTGAAAAATAAACTTTGAAAAGTAAGCCTAACAGCCAGTTATACAGTAGATAGTCCTTGTTTAATAACCACAACTGGGATCAGAGTTCTGTCATTAAGCAAAGTTGTTGCTAAGTGGGAACTTAATGTAATTGCGATTGTGCTTCCTTTTTCCCACTCCTTCACCCTTAGAAATGCTCACCTTAGCATATTGCTGGAATATTAGCAGGAAGGGAATTAATTTTTGTATTTACTTTTATTAGAGAGAAAGGGATTACAAGAAAGTAAATAGGAACACAATGGGGATTACACATCTAAATAAATGTGGTTGAAGATGGCACCCAAAGATGATATAATGTCTTTTGATGCAGCAACAAATGTAGGAGGAAGATCAAACAGAAGAAGTACTATGGCAAGACAGGACTCTGCATGAGATAGCAATAACTGAAGAGCTGACATTGGGAAAGCCCACCAGTGGCTGGACCAAAAGACATTAGTGAGGCACTGTTCATAGTAACATACTGTAAGAACAGGCAATAAGCATAATATTAATAGATGCAGGAATCTACCACACTAGACACACAGACTTTGCATGTGTGGACAATTAAACAGGTTTCAGAAACAGTTCATTATACAGTATAGTGGAAGGTTGTAAGATGCAAGCAGGAATAATATAGAGTGAGCGCCACCACTAAGTAGCTGGCATTGGATACAGGAAAATTTGCACAGTGTTTGGGGCTATATCCTCCTAAGTCTGGGGAATAAAAGGGTTATGATCCTGTGGGACTTCCAAGTCCAGATGGACAGACCAGTCCAATGTTACATGTCAGTATTAGACAAGGCTCAAAAGACCAAGGTGATAATAGTAGTAGACAAGGCTCAGAAGACCAAGATGATAATAAATGTCACAGTGTTGTGTGACAGCAACATTAGGAAGAATTATGGGAAACTGGAGAAGTATAAAGGACTAGAAAATTAAAAGCCAAACTGGTCCCAGTGGTGCATAGAGCACCACTGCAAAGAGCTATGACTCCTAAGATGGGAGATTGGTTCCAACAGATCCCAGGAACAATATCAGAAGACTCCACTGAGAAGAATACAGGAATAGCTAAGATACTGTGCAGAATCCTCAAACATCACGTCTCTGGTAGTGGACCTGAGATTGAGAAAAAATATACTAGGCACGGGGTGAGAACGGATTTTAAAAAATACTAGTAACACTTTGAAAAATATTCTTTATAGTAGCACTAATAAAAAATTAGTATAGAAACACTAATAAATATTATTTGTAAATCTTGTAGGTAAAAGTACCATTTTGCCAAAATGATGAATTTTAAGTACAGATAGCGGGGAATCGTATATGCACTGATACCAAGAGAGGAAAGATTATTTTCATATCGGTACAATTTCTGTGTGTGTACAGTGAAAGAAATTGCACTAAAAAAAATCCAGTTGTTATAAGGAGAGAGCCTATTAGGCTATATAACAGGGGTGAGCTTTCAGATTTCAAAGGAGATGTGTTGCAGTCAGGCACTTATCACTGAGGCAGTTTCCTTCTCATTACATTATTCTAACAACATAAACATTCATATGCCAGTGATTCTGGCATTCAGTGGCTTCATGTGCTAGAGAGGCATTTAAATAAAATTACTTCCCACTACACTGATCCCTTCAATGGGAAAACAAGTTTCAAAGGCAAGCAGAGGTGAGGGAGGAATATATAATTAGGTTTTAGAATAATTTACATCTGCTGTTCTTAAAGCATTTATTCAATGACATTACATAGATTTATTCATTATCTAATATCTAATATTAGATTCATAATCTACCATTAAGTTCATTACTTAATATGAAATGCCATTTTCTAAAGAAAAGTGATGATTTCAGAATTATTTTTCAACTTATAAATCCAACATCTGAGCTCTGTTCAGTAGGGATCAATAGGATTTTGGTCTTGATTTTAGCGTTCTCTTTCATTCAAGGTTTCATATTAGAAGCCCAGATTTTCTGTATACTGTTTCTATACTGATTTACAAGAAATTAAAAGCCAAATTAGACATTCAAATAATTTTATTTGTTTCTTTTTTATCTTTTTGTTTGTCTACCCAATTTCAGAGTGACTCTAGCGAGTTCCCAATCTAATAAGCAGCATAAAAAAATACAATAAGAACAAAACATAGAATAAAAACAAAATCAAAAGAGAAAGAAAAGAATAATATAGTAAATCCATCAGACAACTTATAACACATCCCACCAATACAAGAATGGGGCTCCAGGTACTCTAGACAAAGGTCTAGGGTTACAATTGATCCTTTATGATCCTGTGTAGGAAGATAGGAGCCATCCAGATCTAAGGGAAAACCTCATTCCATAGGACAGATATTTCCATAGACAGATGCATCTCCAAAGTCCTAATACATGATATGTTTAACCAAAACAACTTTGAGCCCACCAAACTTGTCAGCTTGGATTAGGCAGGGAGACACTGCAGACTGTCTTCCCATAACCAAATCCTATGTCTTGTAGAGAATATTAAAAATAATGATATCTCCATTGAGATACTACTTTGGTAAGGTTGTGGGATTTGTTAGTTTTGAGGAAAATTAGAGCTGTACCAGAGTTTCAACCATGTTGGAAAGGACTCATTAGAGGCAAATGAAGAATGTCTTTCCTCTAAACACTGTGGTGAAATGTACATTGTTCACGTACATCTGAGTACATCTCAGGACGTAGGAATTGAAAAAGTTTATGTCCAGGATGTGAGGGGTCTGTAAATATTTTCACAGCCTTCTTCTTGACTCGTGCAGTATACAATGTATACAGTATACAAATATACTCGTGCACATTGTTGCAGAACCAACCCAGACAGTTATAAAGGTGCAGATGATAGACTCAATAATTCCTCTGTAGAACTGTATCAGCAGCTCCTTGGGCAGTTTGAGCTTTCTGAGTTGGCGCAGAAAAAACATTCTTTGTTGTGCTTTTTTGATGACGTTTTTCAGGTTAGGTGTCCTTTTTTCTACATATTATCCAGTGGTGGGATTCAAAAAATTTTACTACTGGTTCTGTGGGCATGGCTTGGTGGGTGTGGCAGGGGAAGGATACTGTAAAATTTCCAGTCAGCCAGTTCTCCAAACTACTCAAAATTTCCGCTACCGGTTCTCCAGAACTGGCCAGAACCTGCTGAATACCATCTCTGATATTATCCCACAATGATGTGTTTACCAAAAAGGCACAATATATTGAGTTCATTTGTAAAACATACAAGTCCATACTTACTCAAAAAAACCTTAAGTATACAATAAAGTGTATTCCCAAGTTAGCAGGATTAACATTGCACTATTACATTTTTAATGGCTTCATGTAGTTATTTCAGTTTCCAGATGGCAAGCAATAACATCAGCACAATTTTTATGTGTATTAACACCAAATATTCTGTGATCTATTTAAAAAATCAGAGGTAAGGTCAGAGAATATGAAGTAAAATAATTAATAATATTTTCTTCTATGCCTCTATAGATGATGAGAAAGATAATTTCAGTAGGTCCAATAGATGTCGGTTTGACTTCATGGCCTAAATATATTATTCAAGTTTTCTATTGCTTCTAATGAATTATATTAAGAATGAACAACGTTAATTAGTTAGTAGAAGGAGTGTTATGCTGTGCAGCTTGCATTTCATTTCTATATACACAGTTACTTTATTTAAAATAAAATGAAACAGATACATATGATGTTACCCCATTACACAGGATTTAAACTGGAATGCCAACAAATTACATTCCAATAGACACCATACACACTAAACTGAACATAGATTGGATCTTAAATAATTGATTTCTGTAAAAATTGTTAGCGTAGAAGCAAAATGCAGGGAACAAACAGTATTGTTTGTCAAGGTAAAACTGTTATCAATATTTAGTCCTTTTTTGTATAAGGAGGAAAATGATAGATATCAGATTTTTAAAAAATTGGAAAAACTAATACAGGTAAAGGCTTATGATTGGTCAATTAAGGACCATTCGGAGTTACCACAGATCTTGACAGAGCTATTTATGACTCACTTTTGAAGTTCCATGTAATTACATTTTGGGCTCTTGTAAAACAGCCCATTTTTATGATAATTTACAGCCTACTGTGGCCACAGATCCATAATGTATGACTTTTTTGCTGAAGACTTTTATTTACTTCTGGTTTCTACCCAAAAATGGCCATTGGGTATAATGTATTCACTTAAGGACAATGGTATTCATTTAATGACTATGGTGTTTGCTTAACAACCACAACATTCAATTAACAACCACAGCATTTGTTTATTGACCATTACAAAAAAGGTAATGAACTCTGGCATAGTCAATCATGTGGTTAATCCGCTTAATGATTGGAAAATTTTTTGACCATAATTCCAGGGTCAATTACAGTTGCAAGTTGACGCCTACCTGTAAAGGTTAAATGTGCATCTATTTTTCATAGACTGGAATAAGCCACAGTTAGCTTGTTGTTAGAACTACTGAATATTCTGATACCTGGAACAAAACTCATTGATTTCAGGCATGGAGAAATTGTTGTCATTGTATGATTCTCATCATCTTTTAAAAGTACAACCACATAAAAGGAGACCTACTGAAATAAAAATGATTTTTGAAAATAATCTTACAACAATAATATCTTCTAGAAGTGTGAAAAATTATTATTTATGTGTGTATTTATAAACTGCCTGACACATAGTAAAATATCTGTTTTACAGTAATTAAAATAAACAGCAAGATGAGCAGAATGTTCATTCTTTAATCTATCTGCATTAAATAAGCCATCACTTGCAAAACCAGAGGCTCAGAAGCCATTTACCCTACAGAAAAGTGATAAATATACATAAGACTACAAGCCTTTTTATTATAGACACAAGCAAAAAAAAAAACTTCCATTGGTTTCAAGAGTGGTTATGGTAAGTTAACATATACATGGAACTAAAATCCCTAAATCCCTAAATAAGAAAAAACTAAAATCCCTAAATAAGAAAAAACATTTTAAAAATGGAATTACTGACCAGTAATTTTGTATGCCTGGTTCCTGAATTTTGTCCATCTGTTTGATAATTTACAATAACTTGTTTAGCTTTTTTGCATTTGACAGTATGCAATGAGAATTGTTATGATTTTGGATACAAAGATGACTAGCTTCAGCCATCCATAGAAATAATTAGATAATTATTACAAAACATAGGATTTACTGTCCTATGTTGTCAATGGACATAAAAATCAAAGTCATTAAATATTGGAGTTGGTTGGTTGACAAAAATCAAGATAAGTAAAGATCCAGCTGCAAGTTTCTCCATCTTCAATGAAGTAACTCATCTCTTCATCAGAAGAAGAAAGATGCTGGGACAGAAATCTATGACTAATGTATAAGAGTATATACTGCTTATTAGTAAAATTAATGTAGTCATTCTAACTACTCTATTCAATTTATTTCAATAAATTTGATAATATATGATTATATACGTGTATGTGTACATACAAATTTTAATACATAAACATTACAATTTATATGTACTACACACACACACACATAAACACACACTATTCCAATGATTTCATTATGAACAAATTAACATAGTGCGGAATGAATCATTCTGCAGTTAATTGAATTTCAGTCAGGTAAACCTGGAAATAGTTTGGTCATAGATTGGATTATAAATCTATAAGCAAGCAAATATATATATTTTCCAAACTTGAGATTCATTTGTTATTCATTCCTCTTACACAACTCAACAACAATATTTTTGATTGGATAGGTAGAACAAGAATATTTCTTATGGCATCTGTAAAGTTATGTTAGACAATTACAAATTTAGAATATTGCCAGTAACACCAGATGCACATTTCACTGCATGAAAATCGTTTTTTGAGAAGAAATCATATTTTTTCTTATGAAAATAACTAATTAAATAAATAACAAGCTGTTGTGTGAAAGTGTTGCTAAATGGTCTAATCTCAGACCACAAAGTTTGCTTATTTCATAATTCAAAATTAGCATGTACTTTCTTTTAATAGAAATTTCTAAAGTTAAGTAATATTTTAATAGATTTACTGTCTAAAGAGGAAGTATAAAATTATAATTAATGCAGTGCTGTTTTGATTAAAATGATGAAAAAGTTCAGTTTGCTTTTAATGCTAAAAAATTAGTGGTACATGAACAGCAGTTTGACAGATCTGGCTCACATTAGATAGAACTGATATATAAGAAATAGCAAAATAGAACTGATATATAAGAAATAGCAAAAACAAAATTAGCAAAATATTAACCAGTAGAATAATTAATATTGTATCCAGTAGTCTTTCTGTGTTTACACACCAGATTTAAAAAAATGTTATACCACAACAACTAGGATCATCATTATTTTATAACTCAAAAGGAATTGTCCGAGTGTTCTGGCTTACTTTATTATAATCAGCAGGAGTAAGCAGCATGTCATCTATTAATTTCCCTCCCTATTACTGAAAAATAACAATGGGAAGTATATACGAAACAAACAAATGTGCCTCTAGTATACTTTTTTTTTATTTTCAAGAAGACACATAGGTGGTAATTATGTGGTTAAATCTGGCATGCAAGTCCAATGTACCACCGCAGATAGGCAGAGAGGAAAAGATAACTTTTATTTGCAAATAAAAGGGTTCCCCAAAAGCAAATTCTAAATGGATACACCCCTGCTTGGCATGGATCTTTTTTTATGTAATTTTGAAAAGCACACATTCCCGTGAACCAATCATGGAAATATACATCATTATAAACCAATCATTAAGAGTAACATTATGCCTACAGTACACCTTCACTAGTCACAGTAACCCAGTTCAGCTAAAGATGAGAAAGTAGGCTAAGATTTTTACCCTGTCACTAACATTCCTCCATACTAAAAACATTATTGAACCAGTGGTTAGAATGCAGTACTGTCTGCACTATGTCTGTTAACTGCTGGTTGTCTGCAATTTGGCAGTTCAAATCTCACCAGGCTCAAGGTTGACTCAGCCTTCCATCCTTCCAAGGTGGGTAAAATGAGGACCCCAATCGTTGGGGGCAAAATGCTGACTCGGCAAACCACTTAGAGAGGGCTGTAAAGCACTGTAAAATGGTATATTCAGTAAGCCTAAATGCTATTGCTATTGCTATTCTGAAGCAGCTTAGTACCAGGGTCTGACCCCACACTTTAATAGGCAGGCATTCCTGCTCAAGGTGATGTCATGTCTGCTTAACAAAATAGTTCAGCTCCATACCAATTGATACAAGACAGTATAGCTTTTTATGTGCATTATCATCAACATCATCATCATCATCGTGGCATGGAAAAGGGGCTTTGGAAGAATATCTGAAGGACAATGAAGAAGATGCACTGAAGTTAATATGCCAGGAATGCTTGCTGACTACCACAGAGACCAAATGAAGAACAAACAGAACAGAACAGAAGCATGGGAAGCCAAAGCATTACACGGCCAGTACATTAAAAAAAAAAAGCAGGGAAAGCAGATAATAACAAGACCTAGCAATGGCTAAAAGCAGGAAAGTTAAAGAAAGAGACCGAAGGATTAATTCTGGCTGTACAAGACCAAGTCTTAAGGACAAATGTACACAAAGCCAGAATTGAGAAGACAGGAACAGACAGTAAGTGCCACCTGTGCAAAGAAGCTGAAGAAACAGTGGACCACCTGGTAAGCTGCTGCAAGAACATTGCACAAACTGTCTACAAGCAGTGGCATGACAAAGTAGCAACAATGGTGCATTGGAAGATCTGAAAAAAATATCATTTGCTTGTAAGCAAGAACTGGTGGCACCATAAAATAGAAAAAGTCATAGAAAATGAAAAAAGTTAAAGTGCTCTGGGACTTCAGAATCCAGACAGACAGGCACCTTCCACATAACACACTGGACTTAACAATTGTCAATAAGAAAGACAAAAAAGCCTGGATAGTGGAGGTGGCAGTGCCTGGAGACAGCAAAATAGAAGAGAAAGAACTGGAGAAGATAACAGAACACAAAGACCTACAAATAGAAAAAGAATGACTATGGCAAAGGCAAGCAAGGGTAGCACCAATAGTAATAGGCACATTGGATGCAGTCCCTAAACAACTGGAGCACCACTTGAACACCATAGGCATTGACAAATTTGCCATCAGTCAATTGCAGAAGGCAGCTTTACTTGGAACAGCTTCCATCCTGCGGCGATATCTGTAACACCATCAAACATCCAGATTTGCCTATCCCAGTTCCTTGGTAAGGACTCAATAGGTAGACAAAAATGCCAAACCCAGTCTGAACATCTGGCTGACTGTGTGAATAATAATAATAATAATAATAATAATAATAATAATAATAATAATTGTATTAAAATAAGCAATCCCAACAATTTCATTCTCCCTTTGCTTTCTACAAGATTGGTATTTAAGGTTCCTTTAATCACCTGAATTAGGATTCAAGATTTGAACCCATATGAGGCTTCTTGATTATGTATTATCTCCCTTTTAACAGTTTAAATTGGTGGCACCCATTATTCTAAGGACAACAAATTCCATAGTTTAATTCTGTATTGTATAGATAAACATTTCCATATATTGGTTTTGTGACTGAAAACTAATTCCTTGTGATTTATTATAATAGGAAACAGACTTCTAAGAGATAAATATGTATTTCTAAAACCCTTGTTAGTATGGCTTTATCCTTCCTTATTTCTTTCAACCTAAAACCGAATCAAAACAAAAACCTGCTTGAACTTCAAATATTGCACTAATTCCCTTTAGCTGATGTAGCACTGCTCTAAGTTTGATGTCCTTTTTTGCCACCTTTCCAGCTCAATAATTTTCAAGGGTGTTATTAGAACTATATACAACAATCCAAGAGTGGTTTCACATATATTTGTGCATAGTTTCAATTGTGCATAGTTAAATTGTGAATTTGCTGCAAGCAGTTGTAGTAATGACAACCAATTTCTATGGTTTTAAAAGGGCATTGGACAGGTTTATAGGGGATCAGGATTTCAATGACTATTAATATCGATGAAGTTGTAAATTGTGGGTAGCAGGCATTAAACAGTGGTTGCTGAGAAGCAGCACCAGCATAAGAGAAGTATCATTCTTTCATCCTAGCTTCTGAAGTTTCCAAATAATCCAGTTAGCTGAACTAGATTGGTTTATAGTCTAATAAAGTAGGACTTCATATGAACATATATCTTCTTTAAAGTAGGGCATGGAGAACATTTCAATTTTTTTCTTTCATATAAATTAGAACCTTGTGATTGGCTATATCCTTCATTGCAGTTGCCTCCCATATAACAACTCTTCTCTGAGAGCATTCACTACATGTTTTCAGAATTAAATTTATCTGAATTAAGGCCAGCCAATTAATTCCACATTATATATATACACACACATATTATATATACACACACAGGCACACATATATACACACACATACATATACACACTACATACATAAACACATATACATAAATGCATGCATGCATACATACATACATACATATGAAACTATGAATTTCCAGATTCCATGTTAGACATAAAAAAATTTTTTTTGCATTAAATGACTATTTTACAAAACATATAACATAATAGGTGCAGATATGGGCATATGATTAAAAGAAATGAGGCACATTAAAAATAAACAGAAGTAAACAGCTTTACATACAATCTAAATAGTATAAATGCTGGTTTATGATGCAAAGTTGGCTTTATGAAAACCATTATTCCTGGATTTCTTTCCATAACATAACTATTTTTCATTTAATTTTCAATGAATTTTTCAATTAAATAAAAAAACCTACACAAACATTAAATCATACACTTAGCAGTTCTGGGGTTTTAAACTACACTTCATAAACAATATTCTAAACGATTAAGGCTCCAAATGCTTATGTATTTTACCAATAAGCCTCACTACAATGTGAATAGACAAAATCCCTTTGCATCCTTTCATGTGTAAATTGATGAACTGGGGAAATTGGGACAGACCAAATTTTGGAAGGTTTTTGAATACAATGTAAAGTAGAGGCCTGCTACCAAAATATTTAAAAAATCTTCTCATCAAGAAAATATGACTTGGTACAAGAATGCTGGGATAAATTGTGATGTCTGTCCCATTTTCAAAAAGGAACTGAGGTTAGGAACCTGCATTCTTTTTAGTTTCAGTGGTTGCCCAGAAGTGAGAAATAATCCTTTTTTTAGAGATTAAATTTACTTCTTTATAAGTGACCATTTTGAAAACATTAAAATGAAGTTCTTCCAGATGGATTTTCAGATTGAGGGTTGGGCATTACCATGGTAGTTGTTCTCTGCTCTATTACTTTAAATTGATGTTTGTCTTTAAAATCATACTAATACTGATATCAGTGCTAATGCTAACACTAATTGAAGAAGGGTACACCGAGGCTCTGTCTTAGGTTCTGTACTCTTCAATATCTTTATCAATGTTTTAGATCAGGGGATAGAATGGAACTAATCAACTTTACAGACAGCACCAAGCTGATAGGAATAGCCAGTACTCCAGAAGTTAGGGTCAAGGTATAGAAAGATCTCAACAGATTTGGACATTGGGTCCTATCTAACAAAACAAAATTAAATGGTGAGAAAAGTAAGGTTATATACTTGGACAAGAAAAACCAAATGTGCAGGTATATAACAGGAGGTATCAGTAATAACAACTGCAAGAGGGATCTTGAAATCCTAGTGGACAATAACTTAAATATGAGCCAGCAGTGTGCTGCAGGTGCCAAAAATGCCAACTTGAGATCCTACAGTAGGCTGCATTAACAGAGGGATAGAATCAAGATTATGTGAAGTTTTATTTATTTATTTATTTATTTTGTCAAGCGATTATAAAATAACAGGTATAAGTATAAACATAGTTATGAATACATGAAATGGATACATATAAGAAAAATAAACATAAACAATAGGGCAGGGACAGTAGGCACATTGGTGCGCTTATGCATGCCCCCTACAGACCTCTTAGGAAAGGGGTGAGGACTGTCTAGTAGACAGTCTAAGGTTAAAGTTTTCGGGGTTTGGGGAAGAAACCACAGAGTCAGGTAGAGTATTCCAGACATTGACCAGATATTCAGATATTGCTGAAGTTGTATTTCCTGCAATCAAGTTTGGTGCGGTTTACCTTGAGTTTGTATCTATTGTGTGCTCTTGTATTGTTATGGTTGAAGCTGAAGTATTCACTGACAGGTAGGACATTGCAATATATAATTTTATGTACTATACTTAGATCGGACTAAAGGCAGCGTAGTTCTAGGTTGTCTAGGTCTAGAATTTCAAATCTGGTGGCATAAGGTATTCTGCAACGAGTAGAGGAGTGGAGAACTCTTCTTGTGAAATATTTCTGGACTTTCTCAATTGTATTAATATGAGATACGTAATGCGGGTTCCAGACTGATGAATGTGGGTTCCAGACTGATGTTGTAGTACCACTTTATAATGCATTGATAAAACAACCAGTTTTGGTTGTCATGGTATAAAAAAAGATGTTCACTAGAAAGAGTGAAGAGAAGTGCAACAAAGAGGACTCGAGGCTAAAATAGATGAAGAATGGTTGCATGAACTGGGTATGTCTAACTGTAGTGAAAACAAGACCTATAGGTGACATGATAGCTGTGTTCCAATATCTAAGTGGCTGTCACAAAGAAGATCAATCTATCCAAAGCAAAGGTATGATAACAAGTAATGGATGGTAACTAATCAATGAGAGAACAACCTAGAACTAAGGAGAAATTTCATGACAGTTGACAGTTAGAGCAATTAATCAGTGGAACAATTTGTCTTCAGAAGTTGTGGATTCTCCAACACTGGAGGTTTTTAAGAAGAGATTGGACAACCATTTGTCTGAAGTGGTCTAGGGTATACTGGTTGGATTAGAAGACCTCTAAGATCCTGTCCAATTCTGTCATGTTGTTATCTTGCAATGAATCTATAAACAATTCTGGTGAACTAATATAGCTTACCATCTATTTATAAGTGAAAGTTTTCACAAACTGTATGAGAAGCAAGACCCTACTAAAGTTTCATGACCCTGTGACCATTTGGTTTTCTGGGTTGACAAACTTGTTGAATGCTAAGTTATCACTCTTAGTATAACTATTTAAAAATTAAATCTGAGATAGTTAATAATTATATTTATAACTATTATAATAATTAATAGTTATTGGTATTGCACATATAGAACCTAATGCTATAGAGAAATAGATTGTATTACACAGAACAGTTTAAAAATAAATGCACTACTATGAACTTGATCATAAATTGAAGTCTGTTTTATTCAGTATGAAGCAAGACAAAGGTAGACAACTATCAGGAAAAAAATAGGTTTACTTGTTTTTTAATGTTATATTTGTTTTTTAATTTTATAATTGCTGATGTGGAGGTATAGAAATCAAAGGAAAAAGGGAATTTGGAAAAAGCCAAAATTACTATTGAAATTAATAAGGAATGCTCTAGTTCAGGGACGTCAAACTCACATCATCATGGCAGGGTCATGTGACATATTGGTACTTTTTTTCCCTTTGCTAAACTGGGCCTGGGCCTGGCCATAACACATCTGGCCCATGGGATGTTTGACAGTCCTGGTCTAGATTAAGAATTAAGATATAATCATAGATCATAAATCATAGATTTATATCTTAATTCTATAAAATCTCATATTCTATATTCATGTTCTATTTGAAAAAAAAGGAAATAAAAGGAAGGAGAATATATCTCCCTCCATTAAAACCTGCTTAACAAATTCAGGTAAGAGTTCTTAGAGCCAAACAGCACTACAGCATTTCCCAAAGAACTCTAATATGCAGAATTTGCATAATTGATAAAACTTATTAACTGACTAGTCATGAAGTCAGAAACCCTACCACTTCACAAGCTTGTCCTCTCAATTTTATTTATATGTACTAAAAAGGTACAGTAAGTTGTGTGATTCTGCAAAGCTACAATTTTTCTGAATTACTTTTTAAGTTATCTGAAACAATGTGAAGAGGCCTAAAGGGCTCCCATTACTTTGGAGGCTTCATCAATGATTGAATTCAAAAATTAGATTCATGGAAATTCAAAAGAATAATCAATATGCTTTAATTGAAATGTCAGTAAATTTCCTTTCTTTTTGCTAATATCATTGGGTGCCACAAGGTAATAATTCTGTTTTAAATTTATTTATTTACATTTCATATTTCTTAATCCACCTATCTCTTTCAAATACATAAAAATTGTTTAATTCATATTTAGCAAACAGCCATCTCGCTAAGGATTGAGATAAAATACACTAATATTTAATTTTCTTCATAAGAATGTACGCATAAGAAATTATTGGGTTTTTTAAAAACAAAGTGTTATTATAAACACAATAAAATTGATGTAGGTAAGCAATAGCACACAAAAAATATAAAACTGTTGATATAAAGTAAAAGAACACTGCAGCCTCTTTGTTCTCTGTGTTTATTGGGTTTGAAAGGAATTCTACAACAAAATGATAGAATACTTTTGCAGTGAATGTAATTGACTCCTTATTAATATGAAAGCTATCTACTATCTCCTTTTCCTCATGCATAATAAAATCTTCAGTATTCAACAAGGATACATATAGGGACTATTCAAAAATTACATTTAAATTATTGTCAAATAAGGCTATGAATTTGATCTGGAATAATTTTAACATCTGTGTCACTTGTTATAATTTTAACTACTAAGAAATGATATACTAGGAAATAATATAGATGGAAATAACTTCAGTCTAGCAGAAAAGAAATGGTGTTCACAATGGGACTGATTAATAGAATGCCAAATATCTACAGTATTAAATTTGCACATATAATTTATAATATAATTATAAGTTTTAAAATATAGTAAAAGTTGAGAGTATAACTTTGGTTTAAATGTGGGTCATGGTCTAATGAAGCATCCAATGTTTTATTCAGATAACCTCCAATTCTATAACTGCAAAACAAATATTGGAAGCAATTATGTGTTTTTCTGGAAAGTCAGATCATATAGATTGATTAGCGCTAAACACTGATCTGTCAATCTATATAAGCATTAAAAAGTGAGCATCTTCATCTGATATTTCTTCTTCAGTAATCATCTTACAAAATTGATTAATAAAATTTGCAAAACCCACTGGACTATTAGAATGCCAGTTGCATGCATATTCCTCTTCAAGTTTTTTGTAAAAGCTGTTTATCTTTCATTTTAATTATGAAGGAAAAGCAAGGATAAACTCTGATCTTCAAGCTAGCAGATTTCTCAATGAAAATGGAGAAGTATCTATTTCTGGTCTTCCTCAATGCCTTCAATGATCCACACACTGCAAGACAAGCATTTCTTGATCCAAAGGGCAGCAACACAATGCCCTTGGACACTTAGGCATCCTAAATGATACCTATATCCACCCAATCATAAATCAGAATAAAAACAGTTTTCATATGATATGTCCTGAAATTTCAAGATATTATTACCCACTAAGAGCTTTCACTTCCAGTATTTCAAGTTAGAGTACCAAGGACAATGTTTGTGAAATTATGGACAAGTATAGAAATTCTGTCTGCCTGTCTGTCTGTCTATATCTATCTATATCTGTCTGTCTGTCTGTCTGTCTGTCTACATCCACGATGGCGAATTTATGGCACATGTGCCGGAAGTGGCACACAAGAGCCATCTCTCCAGGCATGCCAGCTGTGACAGGTTCCAGGTGACCTGTTGCTCTTCTGGGTTCCAGCATGTAAATGCACATTGGCCAGCTGGCCTTTGTGTGTGCAGAAGTTCTTCCGGTTTCCGCCGGTCCCACGTGTGTGTGCCGTGGAGCTGCTCTTCCGATTTCTGGCACTCCCCCATGCATGTGTGCATACTCCTGTTTTGGCACTTGGTGCCAAAATGGTTCACCAACACTGATCAGCAGTATCTATCTATCTATCTATCTATCTATCTATCTATCTATCTATCTATCTATCTATCTTTAATCTATTCAATTTTCTGTTTTATTAGTCATCTGAAACAATATGTAAAATTAGGATTTTTTCAAGTTTTCATTTTAGCAGTTAAAAATATTTTGATAACCCCACTGAAATCTGATGTCTAACTTTTAATTTTTTACCACTCACTAAAACTGATATCATTCCCCATTCCTTGCTATGTTTCTCTTGCTAACATGTTTCATGCTGTCATTTATATTATCAAATGTTCTCTTTCCTGCTTTCAAATCCTCAAATATTGCCTCTGCCCTTCTAGTTTTATCTCATGTTAAACCTTTCAGTTTTACAATATCTCTACTTCCTATATGCATTTTTTAAAAACCATAATAAATATTACAATGTTGTAATACAGTCCTTTGTGTTACAAAATGATTTGTTGGAACAGTTCTCCTTCCGGTCTTTTAAAAAGCACATTCTGAGATGTATATTATTTATAACAATATTAGGGGACATTTCCAGTGGTAAAACATGGACATTAAGAAAGCATTAAAGAGGTGCTGTCCTGAATCATTTCTTTCAAACTGGGAAATAAACACCATTATAGAAATTTAATGTATCTTTTTAGGGGAGAATATGCTCAGGATCAGCACCTATGAAGTAATTCAGGCTTGTTATCTGAGATGGACTATTAGCAGTGAATGTTCTTATCTTTTGTTATTCTTCTTTTTTCTATATCAAGTGTCAGTTTTCAGGAAAATTGCCTAGCAGCTGTAGAGTTCCCACCTAGCAGTAAAATGATAGTTGAAAAGTGGTTTGAATTTCTGCAGGACTTTTGACACCAGATGGGATGCCCAGTAGCATATGCCCTGTCAGTCAGCCTTATAGAAAAATTGTCAGCAATGACTTAGCTCTCCTTCCATAGTGGGATCAGTGACCCTTCAACTGCATGAAAAGAGGATGACATGACAATACACCTTGTATAATACACCACAATATGTTATTTTTATTGCGGTAGATATATTGACCCTACAGTGAGACAGGCTTGAAAAGTGCTTGCTACACTCATTTTATGTTGCTCTTTGTATTGTGTCATCTAATCTTTTTATCATTTGGTACATGGACGTTTCTGAGAAGCTATCTGCAAACAGCCATTATTCCATAACAGAATTATTATTTTTATACATTGCTATATCAATAAGAACAACTCCTACCGGTATTGTTTACTGTAAAGGTTACATTCATAGTAAGATTTTAAAAAAATCTAGTCATTTCAGTTTTCAGTCTTATATTTATCTATATTCATATATATGAGATTTGTTCCCAAATAGCATGCATCTTGAATCTTTGAAGTGCTTTCTGTTGAAGATTGAACCATTTTGTATGTATGTGTGAGCATTCCACTGAATAGAAATCTGACCTGACCACTGATTAGTGAAGCAGGTTTTATAATTATAATAGAACGGAAGTTTATTTATAGGAAGGGCATTATGTGCTCTGTGTGTTCTGTGGTCAGAAAAAAAAGGCAGAAGAGAATCCTCAGTTAAGTAATTTCTTAGATGAAGAGCAGATAATGTGATAGAACATGAGGGACACGGAATCCTCTAGTGCCCCACTTGGGGTAATTAAGTCATAAAATGCAGAAGAATCAGTGCCATTGACTCCATAACTGCAACTTTTTTCTTCACTAAACAAGGAAGCAATGTCCACAGTGGAAAATTTCCTAACCAAGAGAACCTAAGTAGGAAATTCTCAGGTATTTTAGTAGCCTGGAATACTAAAATCATCTTTTCATCTTTTTAGTACTGTATAAGCTAAATGGAATATAGACAAAATAATTTGAGTCTAACTTTATTTGTTTTTTGTTGCTTTATATTCTGCAACATCTTAAAATAAAAAAGTAAAGTTGTTTTCTATCTGTTTCTGGCTATTTCTAAGATCTTTTCTACTGGAATTTCAGAATAATATTGTAGAGAAGGGACTCTCAAGTGCCCAGTGATATTAGAAATAAGAAAGAAATAAGGCCAAGACTGTTCTAGGTCTAGGAACAAGAATGTTTAGGAAATACTAATAAAATTATAAAACATGAAAATCCTAATTAAATCCTTATTATACAAAATTTGAGCTATTTTTTAATTTTAAAGCAAATCAGATATAGGTCATAATATAATACTTGAGAATGTGTAATATATTAGGAGGTCTCAGGTTCAATTTCTGGAATACAGCACTGAATGTCATTCAAAATATTTTAGTAAAATAGTAAGTAGTAAAGCTGATTTTTTTTTAGATTGGGAACCTACTATTAGTTAGAATAGATCCAAAGATCTAGATTGTGCATTGTTGGTTGCTTGTTTGTACCAATTAATAGAGTGAACAAAGAAATATGTATTTATTTTAAATAACATTGAACATGATGATTCTTCAAATACATTTTCATATTTAATAAATATATTTATTACTATTATCACTATTTAGTGGAATTATGGACAGGAAAGAGAACATGATAGCCATTCATATTCAGTTATAAAGACCATATTTAGACAGATCCTTATTATCTTTCACAATCAACTTTAAATAGAAAACAGTCCCTTTTGAAACTACAACATTTTCTAAGTTATTAGAAGTACCAACACATACCAGTTGGAGAATGCTATTAATTGCATGATTATGCTGTGTTTTCAGCAACGGTGAGTGGACACAGACCTGATAATAGCAGCTATAAATATTTGACATATTCTAATGCTGAAGTGTGTAGCTTCCAAACATAATTGCCATTCTACTCTTGTGTTTTGTAAGCAAAATGATTACAAACTACATCTTATTTTTTTTCCTTAAATCCTTGTTGTCACTTTTTTTTGTAACATTATAATAAATGTTCTATTTTATAAGAGAGAAGTTTCACTTAAACAGAGTTCTTACTCTGAAAACAATGTGAGCTATTATATTTCACGGTGCCAAGGCAGTTTGACAGAAACTGGTGAATTTATTCCAGCAGCATATGGCATGAAGATTCTTGTATAAAGAATGAATGGATTTATTTCCACAAATAAATGTTTTGTTTTGTTCTTGTATCTATGATTTATCACTCATAGAAGCTATATACATGTTCTCAGCTATCACTCATTTTATCCCAGGATGGAAAACATTTTAATTATGATTTATAATAGCACTTTTCTCTTCTACTCTTAAGTATATGAAGTAGTTTTTAAAGTAGGCTTTGTGAATCAAGGCTTTACTCATAGATTAAAAAAGCAGGAAAATATACAAAAATAAAATGACACCAGCTAAAATGAAGATGGGATAAATGTATGTGTGTTTGTTAGACAAAGGATGTTAGACAAAGATATGACTTGGAAGATATGACTTTTTGAACAGAAAGCAAAGTTTAATGACTGAATTTATTTTAGTCATTTTGCCAGTGTGAATTTTTAAACACAATTTCTTTCACTTTCTTGCTGCATCAGTTAGTTGAGAGTTGCCCAGAGCTGGTTAAAAGATCGACAGCTACATAAATACTTTGAATAAAATAAACAATAATACATACATTTACTTTGCCATTAATACATGTTGACTCTACCCTTTTCCAACATATTTTCACATTTATATGATATTGATTTAAATTGTAGCAGCTAGTGAATACTATTGACTACAACTGCTGTTGTAAAGATAAGTAAAATGTTGCTTTGTCATACAACTTAACTACCAATGCAAGTAGATGCTCTACAGATGTTTCATTTTTCATTTTATTTCAGCATGACATTTAGCATGGATGGACCCATACTGTGCTTATTATATTATCTGCTTCAACTTTTTCAGCAGTTACTTAAGAGATAATTTGTGTTACTGACAGCATTGAGGCATCTCTGATAGATCCATTTATATTTTCTTTCAGTAGCTTAATTATAGAGCTGTGATTCATCTAGTTCATGGCATGTTAATAAGAAGAACAACCATGATAAAAATAGACATTCTTGTTTGGTTATGCTAAATATAAATATACATTCTCTCTAAATGGTCCCCTCTAAATATGAGTTTTGATCATCTCAAAGGTGTTTTTTTTTCCTCAAGAGGCAACCGGACGTTCTGATTTTTTCTTTGCTTCTCATTCAAGAAGCTTCTTCAGCACTGACTGGATGGTGGGAAATGGAAGCCATACAGTCAGAACTTGAAAAAGCTTCTTGAAAAAAACCAGAAAGTCTGGTTTCCTCTTGAGAAAAAATCACCTTTGGGACAACCATGACCTGGATGCCTGAGAATATCCATAGACATGAATTTTGATCATTACATTCAAGTTTTCATAACAACAACAATAACAATAACAACAACAACAACAATGAATTTGATATTTTGGTATTTTAATAAACAATTTCTATTTAAAAAGGTAAAAGAAAGGTTGTTTAAAACAGGACCAAATCAAAACAACAAACAATGATTAAATCTAGATTCTGACTTGAGTCAAATTGCATTTGTTCTCCCACTCATTCTGAAACACCCTTTTTGAATTATATGTGAAGTGCTGCAGAGACCTTTGACTCTACTGTCCAAAAGAGGAGAATAACAAGAAGTTTCTCAAAGAAAGGAGAGAGAATGATAACTGCATTTGATGCACTTATTTTATTCTGCCTAAGGATAGGACTGGTTTTGCTGCAAGCTGTTTTCAGATGTCAGCATACATATACTAAAGCTTGTTTCAAATATTTCACCACTCGAAATTTGCAAATGTACATTTTGGAATACGTTTATTCAAGATGCATAAAATGTGTTTACTTGCTTATGCCATCCATTTCCAAATGTTTCTGGCTGCCTTAAAATATTTTAAACCCTACAATTATCAGCATAAAAACTCCTTGAAAAACTCTAAAGGTACGGAACTCAATTTGAATTTATATAAAGAGGAATGGAAACTCTGATTCATTCACAAGGAGTGGCTGAAGAGTTAGACAACAGAAGTCTCACTATGAAAGAAGACAAATTAATTATTGATATTAAACATTATCCTTGCCTACAAATATTCCTTCATTGAAAACTGAAAATTGTAATGTGGTAAATTAATTAATACAAGCTACACCACATAGATATATCAAATATATCAAATAGAGACATGGGGCTTTCAACCCAAAAGTGCCCATTATTATTTGTATTGTGGTATTTTGGCCAGCAGCAATTGTTGGATTGCTTCAATTGTCCCTTGAAATAACTCACCTCAGTTATGCACATGTAACAATACCAATTTTCATACTGAAGTACAACTAGTACAACAGCCTAAAGCTGTAGTATTCAAACTGTGAACCCTGGAAGCCATCATCCAGGCATTTCACATAACAATTTCTGTTTATATTCTATCAGTGTATTCTGTCAACATTAATTGTAACATTTTGTTCAAGTAACATAAATTGCAAAAATATTTTATTAACTGATTTTTTTACATTGGAAAGAATTTCTTGGGTATCTTAAGTCTGAAGACCACTCACTTAAGGTGATAAAGGGTCTCTCCTTGATTGCATCAAGGAATACTTTCACATGATGAATTTGTATTTAAGGGATGTTATAACCTCACATATAGCATGTATCTCTCCATAGTCCAGAGCTCTAATCTCTGTATCATGCCTATAAATTTGCATACAAAAATAAATCTTTATTCTATAACTTATATTGAAGTTAATTACAGTAGAGGTTGATGAAAAAAGAAATCTCAAAATTGTATGTATCTGACATTGATTTGAAAAGCATTGAATGTGATTCATATTCAATTTTTATACCTGAAAGTATAGGTTCTTTTTTACAATTAAGATTAAATCATACTATTAAAATACATGTCATAGAATTTAATCTAAACTTATTGGGCTCAGTAATATCCAAAGATTTCTTAGACTTGATTTTCATTTATTTACTTATATTTTTGTGTTAGTTTGTGAAAGCATGTGTACGTGAAATAATAATGACAATATGTATTACAAAGTCAAATCAACCCACTGTAAAATAAAACTCTCCTGATTAAGGTTAAAGACTATAATCTGACATGTCCAATTGCAGACTTTTTACCTTATGTACAGATAATCTACATAATTTTATTAGCCCAATCATTTATAAAATCTGATTGCATCAGATCAGACAATGGTAGTAACTGGTCCTAAAATATTTAAAATTAATGGGTTACTATTTAAACCAAATTTTCAACTTTTTTTTTGCTTTAAGAAGAGTTGAAGGACTAATCACATCAACATTGTGAAGAATTCAAGAATATTACCTAAAATGAGGAATATTCTGGAGTTCTGCTGCAGGTTGGTAAGACAGAAAAATGTTACATAAAATTATCTTTGAAAGCAAGAAAATTAGAATATGAGTGGCTAGGGTCATATGATCCATTAGCCTAAGAAGATATCTGTCTCAGCAATGACTATTTCTCAGGTCAAATAATTATTTGCAAGAATGTGAGAAGAAAGGTGGCTTCCTCAACTTTCCTTCAGGAATAGTTATGCCTATAAAATGCAGGAAGGCAGGAAAAAGAATATCATTTTATCACATATTTTTCATACATTTCCATTCCTTACATAATAAAAATCACCAGTGTAATAGGATCCCCACTAATACTATGCATGCACCAGTGCATGTATTTATTGGACGTATTGTTTCTAGGGATAAAGCAGGGGGAAAGACATATAGTATGCCTGCAAAGGGTATTAAACTTCAAAATCCCCTTATTCTGCTTTACTATAATAATCAAGAGCATCCCTGCCATGCCTGTTTTTTTATTATGCTATCTTAAAGGTTGATTACCAGACAGGTGATGAAAATATCTGGATAGCTACAAATGAGAGCAGAAATGCTGAAAACTCTTTTGTTTGCTATCTAATGTTTCTCTAGATATTTGTAAGATAATATTAGTAGCCCTCAGGAGGCGCAGTTGCTCAGCGGTTAAGAAGGTGGGCTTGTCAGCTGGAATGTAGATAAATAGGTACCAATTCAGTGGGAGGGTAACAGTATTCTGTGACATCATGCTTGCTACATGACCACAGAAATATCTTCAGACAGTGGGCTCAATGGCTTTGAAATGGAAATGAGCACTGTCCCTAATAGATGGCAGTAACTAGCAGTTTAAACAAATGTGTAGGGACTTCTTTACCTCTTTTCTAGTAGCTCTAGATATAGAATACATAGTTGAAAGATTATTTCCACAATGAATCACAGGTGAAGCATTCTCAGTGATAAAAAAATAATTTTGACAGAGCTATATATCCTCCTCACCATCCTTCATAATTTCTCCTTCTCCTTCTCCTCCTTCTTCCTCCTCCTCCTCCTACTACTACTACTACTTTTCCCTCTCTCCCTCTCCCTCCTTCCTTCTCTGCCTAATTATACTTATAACTGTAACAACTATAACAACTACAACTATAACTAAACTACAATTATCATTATTATCTATATATTCATTCCCTCAGTCATTTGTCTCCCTTTCTCTGTTTACATTTTCCTATTCCAGTAAATCAAAAGCTACTGTTTAATAATGTTCTAGGAATACTTCTATGAACACTCCTTTCTTTTTATTGTAAAGGAGCTGTAGCCTTCTAATCAGAATTCATTGACTTTTAAGGAGATTATTTAAACATGAATTTTAATATCATTATGTGCAGCTTCTACAGATGCTTAATCAATAGGCAATCTGGTCCTCAGGTAACACTTTAATGGTTATGGTACAAACATCACACTTGCAAGTTACAATGTTCCCTTAAGTTATTATTACCATTTTCACCATAATAATGTACTAGTGCTTTGGTGGCTAACCTTTTTGGGTTCCTGTGCCAAAAATTGTTGCACTCATGTGCCAGCACCCAGAAGGCAATGCGCATCCCCCACATCCCCTACGCAAGTGCATGTAATACCCACTCACCTACCCCCGCTGCCTCCTTACATGCACTGCACCTCACAGTTGATTTTCGACCGATTTGAGGCCTTTTTTGGCCTCCCAAAGGCTTAAGGAAGGCTTCTGAAGGCTTTGCAGGCCGAAAACTAGCCCTGTATCATCACTTCTGGTATTTTTGGAAAAACAGGAAGTGATGAAATGGGGCTAGTTTTTGGCCTGCAAAGCCTGCAGAAGCCTTCCTCAAGCCTTTGGGAGGACGAAAAAGGCCTCAAACCAGCCAAAAATCAGCTATGAGGACGCCATGCCCAGTGAGGTAAGTTTGCCTGCAGCTCGGGTGCCAGCACAAATGGCTCTACATGCCACCTGTGGCATGCGTGCCATAGGTTCACCATCACAGTACTAGTGCTATGTTATAGAGTCAGAATTGATAGCATACAAATATCATTATGTAGCATTATCATTGTTTGCGCTTTATAGTAGAATCTTTCTCTGATGCAAAGATCAGACGTCAAAATTAGATATTTTTATGGCAAACAAAATGATGCTAGGTACAAACCAAGAGGCTTTTTGTACAAACCTATGTAAGATTCATTTCATATGTACAATCCCTAATTATTATGAAATGGGAAGTGAGCATAGATTTATTCAGTTCAGACCATTTTATTGAGTGTAAAATGTTCTCAAATCCTGGTGTGTTGAATCTAAGGTAACATAATATAATATAAAACTACAGTAACTTTTAATAACAGTTAAATAAACATTCCCTGATCCTGTTTTTGACATCAAGGGAATTGTTTTAATAGATTAGTTAGAATGCTTAGCCTAGGTCACATTGAACTTTGTGAAATTTATTTCAGTGCAGACATGTATAAGAATGCTAATGTATCCTTCAACATATTTGAAAGTACATTTAAAAAAAAACAAATATTTGGGATTTTCTACAATTTGATACCATGGTGATGGTCTGAGTAATACCTACAAAGGTACTACTTTTCATTTACTCAAAATCTTTAAACTCTGCAAGTAAAGGACAGTGGAAGTAAATCTTATATTACTTTGAAATTCAATAGGCTTGGATTTTAAGATTTAACAAGAACTGTTTAAAAATATCCCCCTTATGGAATAACTTAGTATAATGTGGACTATGGCACTGAATACTCAGTTCAAAAGGAGCATCGTGATTATTATTTTCATATATTACCCTAAAGGCACAGCCAGACAAAGAAAACAATTTAATTTCAGAATTATGTTTACTAGAAAGGTTGTATCATTATATACATGGTCCTTTCTGTAAATTACCCCATGGAGACATTCACTAAGGATTTTGGATATATTTTTAGTATTAATAATTGAATTTGTTCTTCAATGGCATCTTTGCCAGGACTTTATTTTTTTCTGTAAGAAATCAGATTTTGTTTTTTTTTAAAGTCTTATCATATAGACTGCAAGAACAAAAATGAATGCTTTCTTTCCATTTTAGTTTTGATAGCAAGACCTTAGGGCAAGGGTGTCAAACTTGATTTCTTTGAGAGCCACATAAGGATTGTGCTTGACTTCGGGGGACCAGGGTGGGTGTGACCAAGGTGGACATGACCAGCTTGATATCACTCATGTTGGGGGTGCCTGTGGTGTCCTGAGTACTCTGCCAGTGAAAACGGGCTCCCAAGCTCCATTTTTTGGCTTTGACAGTCCCCTCTGCTAGTGAGAACGGATAATTTTACATAAATATGCATATGTACTGTATATACATATGTATATACATACATACATACATATATACCCAACTACACAGTGGTGGGATTCAAAAATCTTTACTACCGGTTCTGTGGGCGTGGCTTGGTGGGCTTGGCAGGGGAAGGATACTGCAAAATCTCCAGTCAAAGATGGGATTTGCTGGTTCTCTGAACTACTCAAAATTTCTGCTACCGGTTCTTCAGAACCGGTCAGAACCTGCTGAATACCAGTAATATATATGTATGTATGTATGTATGTATGTATGTATGTATATACATACATACATATATATGTATATATATATGTATATATATATATCTACCAAGATTGGGAATACCTTGGCAACGTTTCGACAAAATCTCATCCGTCATCTTCAGGCTGGTGTCTTCAGCTTCGTTCTCCTGGGAGAAGTGTGTGATTGTGGCTGTAGTAACAACACAGCCAACTCTAGAGTTTAAAAGGGGAAAACAGCCACAATCACACACTTCTCCCAGGAGAACGAAGCTGAAGACACCAGCCTGAAGATGACGGATGAGATTTCGTCAAACGCTGCCAAGGTATTCCAATCTTACACGGACAAGACCAATACACCAAGACCTACATACCTTTACCCGTGAAAATCTACGAAAACATATACGTATATATATATATATGTATATATATGTGTATATATGTATATATATATATATATATATCTCCACACACACACATACACACAGTGTATATATTTACACACACTCATTGAAATTTTATAAAAACCAAAATATCGATTTCAGTGTCTTAATTTTGTTTCTATCATGAAGACTTCCTATGGTTTCTCCAATCAAAATAGTTATCTTTCTTGACAGAGGTAGGGTGTTTTTCTTCCCTTTCCTGCAACCCAAAGAAGTTAGTTTTCCTAAGATAGATTTCTCTTTATGAATGTGTTTTCTTCACTGAATGCAGAGCTACTAGCATGGTGATATATCTAGCAAATTTATGCAAAATTCTTATATGAACAAAGTATTCACAGAATAGATTATACATGATTATATTGCATGAAGTTTTACAATTTAGAGTACCAAGTGTGGTACCCCAGCCCTAAATATAAGAGTGAATTTCTTGTGATTAGAAACTGAAAGGATGGCTATATGCTCTCTCATTAGTTTCCTTCTGTCAAATATTTTTTACAGCTACACCCACAATTAATTTGCAAAGCGTCTTTCACATTGCACATGTTGTTATTGACTGTCCATAATATACTATCACAATGTTATATATGGAACCTGGCACGAAGAGTTTGAAAACTATGATTAAATACTAGACAAATCACCATTCATACCTGGCCTGTTTCTTTTCACTATTACATGCCAAATTATTCCTATGAGATCACAGGAATTGCCTAATTGAATGAGTCATCAAAGGAAGCAGTTCTACAATATACAATTGAAAGCAGACTTGAAGTAAGAACAAAACCAAATCTCGCCACACTACTAATTTTAATAATTAATGTATTGGGATTGTACAATTTAGCTGAACCATATATATAGTTTATTGTAATGTTTTCTTTGACCCTATAGAACACAATAGCTATTCATTACAAGGGGCATGGATAGGATAAATTCACTACAATACTTTGAAATCACCTGAGTGATGTTCTTTCAGCCCTGAGAAATACAATGAACAAAACTCTGAAATTTTGTCAATTTTGCCAAGAAAACTTCAGGGTTTACTTAGGGTTGAAACAGGAGTCAACTTTGACTTGAAAGTCTCTCAACCAGCCAGATAACTAGTCTGACAAGTCAGTTTACACATCCATCCATTCATCCAGCTAGCAGCCGGCCATCATCTGTCTGTCTATCTGTCTGTCTGTCTATCTATCATCTATCATCTATCTATCATCTATCTATTGTCTATCCATTTCTATCATCATGTGTGTTTCTATGCAGATAACAGACATTATTTTCACTATTAATTAATATTGTAACTGAGCAACTGTGTAAAATGTTATATTACAGAACAATAGCGGTTTTTAAAGAAACCTGTGCCTACATTTAAAAATAACAATAACATAGCTATGAATTATATTTAGGAATAAAATGTCACTTAAAACTTCATGATATCAAGTGGATTTTGTGTGAATTTATTGCTTCCTCAAATGATGTAAGACAAAATGTTTAAATGAGAACAAAACATTTAAACAAGTCTAGTGCCAATAGTTAATATAATTCAAAATGTTGATGGTACTACTTGAATCTTCTAACCTTTTCCAAATGGACCTTTGGTTAATTATCTCCAACATTTTAAACCATTTTGCTGCTGTGAGGGATTGATATTTAAGATTTTTTAAAAAATAATCATATTCACTTTTAAGATTTGGAAAGGTAATCCTCTCAGGTGCAGATGACATTTAAAGAATTAAGCTAAGAGTTAGCATTGATAAGTTTTGATTGTTTAACCCTTTTGTCAGCAATTTGTTTTGTTCAGTCTTCTCTGAAACTGGAATTTACAGCAGAATATATTCATTTTAATGAAAGTGGTATTTTTTGGCTATATCTATAATTGTACACAAAAGTGAACGGATCATGACCCTAATCCTTAAAAGTTCAAAACAATCGGAATCTCAATTTCTTATTTGGCAAATTCAGATGTGAACATGGATCATATGTACAAAATAATCTACCAACAAGAGAAGGTTATTGCTAGGCACTGAGTAAAACTAAGTTTTGCAGTTGAACTTTACTTATTTGTTTTTTAAATGGTAGCATCTCAGGCAGCCCAGTAAGAAGAAATGTGAGATATAGCTGCAGTTTCAGTTTGAGGAATTAGTTATCTGCCTATGCATAAACATATCATTATAAAAGTCTCAATCTTATCTAAGATGCTATAGAATTTCACAGGTTTTTCTCCTTGTAGTTCGCAATTAGGATCCTGTCTTGAATCATATTTTGCCCTCATCTCTGTGATTAGTTCTTTTCAATGTCAGAAAGTTCTAGGAAACGATATGGCAGGCAGGACTGAAAAGGAGTAGATGAAGAATTGGATGAAGGTGAATAAAGAATGATTGGCTGACATTTATTCCTCCCACTCTAAGTAATAGAAAAGAAATTGTACAAAGGAACATCAACAACAACAATAACAAAAATATCTGTGAAGGGTACAGAAGCTCAACCATATCTCTGCTGTAACTTCTACCCTGTCAGTCTGCTGCCAGACCTGCAAAATAAACTTCTTTAGAAGCTTTTGAAATTTGAACCCTCCAATCATGAAGATTTTTACATAAATTTCGGTTTTCTTCCATGAATGTTTACTATCTTTTATCTAGAATCATACAACGTTCACTGTAACAAAGTAACAGTAAAGAGAACAGTATTTAAATCATTTCATTTGCTATGAAATGTTGTAAGTCACTGGTGGGTAAATTCAAGTGTTCAATTTATATCTAATGCATTTAGTGATAGATTTTGTAGTCAGGTCTACCAATCCAGAAACTGGTATAATTGGTGCCACAACTACTACCTGCTCTCAAATAGGCAACATGAGCTGGATAGACCCCCAAATTTTTCACTAAGTCCATCTGAGGAGGGCAACCTGATTCAGAGATAAAGGTAAAAACAATATCCATATCCAGGATGGCCTGGTAACCTACAGTTACTTAATCTTGTCAGAAGTAAGTTGGAACCTCCAGCTTTGGGAAAGAATCACTCAGTCTGCCTGGGGCAGGGACAGAGGTGGTATTCAGCAGGTTGTGACCAGTCCTGGAGAGCCAGTAGTGGAAATTTTGAGTAGTTTGGAGAACCGGCAAATATGACCTCTGACTGGACCTGCCCCCCATCTATTCTCTGCCTCCCGAGTCTCAGTTGATCGGCTGGGTCTTGTTTGGTTGCCCTGCACAGGAGAACAGAGCTGAAAAGCAGGTTAGTGGGGTGGGGATGCAATGGAGATTTTACAGTATCCTTCTCCTGTAGTGGGGAGGGAATGGGGATTTTGCAGTATCCTTCCCCTGCCATGTCCACCAAGCCATACCCACAGAACCAGTAGTAAAATTTTTGAATCCCACCACTGGGCAGGATGTATAATTCAGAATCTTGAGGATACTGATGATACATTACCCATCTTAATGGATGGATCCTACATGACTTCATATAGAATCTTGGAATTCCGATCACATATATAAATTATAGATCCTATTAAATAGATACTTTTACTTCAATTAAATCTTTAAATTTCATTTTTTAAAGCTATAGATGATATAGTTTCTGATGCACTTTGAATTATTCATCCATCAAATAAGTTTGCGAAGGGAAAGATAATTGAGATGGAAATATGTGCAGATAGACTTGTGGAGAAAAAATCAAAAGATAATAACTATGCTCACTGCAATTATTACATTTCATATTTATTATATATCGTTTAAGTATTTTTTCTTCTGCTTTTTGAGTTATCAAAAATGAAGGCCATTATGAACATTTATTAGGTAATATTCATATTTTGTTAACTAATATATTAGAGAATATCTCTAGGTATTGTGAGCAAAATTTCCTAATTTGTTTTTCTTTCTTTTATTTTTCGTGATCTATATTTAATGTTTAGTATCTCAATTGAAAGTTCCATTTCCAAATGTAAACGAGTCATCACATTATTTTTCTATTTTTTTCACAATTATAAACATCTCATCCTCTATTCCATGGTTACCTTCTGAAATGCATTGCTTCTACATGTACTCCTTAGGTCAGCCATAGGAAAATATAAGAATGTGAAAAAGGAATACCTGACAAACTAGAGAATATCATTAAGTTTAATAATTTAAAAGCAAGGGTGCATTTCTTTACGGTATGAAGAAGGAATGACTGGGTGCTGCTAAATAACCCAGGTCTAAAGCATCTGATGACTTATCCTTGAAGAGTCTGCTTTCTAACAGGAAATAAAAGATTTGATAAAATGTTGTCACATGATTTTTAAAAGGCCAAAAGAGCAGTAAATTTATACAATCATATCACAACTGGATTGTTCTTCAATGACAACATTTAAATCTGTTGGGATTCCTAGCTGTTGTGACCTTGCCAGGATTTGATATATTGTGTTGGTGTGATAAACAATATACCTTCCACAACTTCCTTAGTTTTGACATAAAACATTATACAGATCCACAGGATGTCTGATTCTGACACTTTTGGCACTGAAGACCTAGGTAAACATCCAAAGTTGAGTGAATTGCCAAGAGACAGAAATTGAGTGAGAGCAGAGAATGCAGAGGTTCTAAAACATCTTTGGGGAAAGAGGGAAAAATGGAGAGAGGGAGGGAGAGAGAGGGGGAGAGGGAGAGAATGAGAAGAGTATGCCATTGTGTGCTTAAAATGAAACCTAATCTTTAGCTGAGTCACTGGGTTCCTTGTGAAGGTTGGAGTAACTGGTATCTCTTCCTGGGATTACCGCAGTCACCACAGTTAGCTAATAGAATATTTCCATTCCTATGGCATCTTCATGAAAAATTAATGAACTCTCAAATATTCTTAAATTAAATATAACCGTTAAATAAACCAAGCAACAATTATTGCCATTGTCTATACATTAGAGGATTCACCACTAAATGACTCAGTGTTTGATGTTACACTGTTGAAAAACATAACTATTAAAATAATGTCTGTGATAATAGTGATAGAAAAATCTTGTTCATGGTATTAAATATAGCATGCTTCATTTATATCTACAAATATAATATCTGATGAATCCATGTTTTCTCAAAATTGTAACAGTACATTGTGATGTAGCTCTAATTATTTGAAAACACTGTGACTTGTGAAGACTTTAACTTTTACTAATTCCTTTTATTTTATAGAAATTCTGCAAAATTGTGATTTGTGGGTGAATGTTGTTTCCTAATCTCTACATGTGCATATGCTTACATATGAGTCAGCCACAAATTTATAATACATCAACTGAATTTGAAAGAGTGTAACCAGTGCATTTAGGATTGCAGCTGGTTTCTCTACTAATTAAGATTGTTTTAATTATTAGAGAAGTATCCTATCAGCAATATTGAGATGCAAAGGAAAGAGAAATAGAAATAATAATATAAATTACCTAAGCACTCATAATTTACCATCCCCATTCAATAAGAATGTCAAACTATTTCTCCTTATGTCTTTACTTTTCTAAGTAAAGCAATCAGGACCAAATCTTCTAACTTTTTATTATTAAGAAAAGCCATCCAACTCAAAGAGAATTTTTAACATGGAAGATTTTTTCCTTTCAATCCTACATTACAATTACAGCATTTCTTTAGTGATTCAATTTAACTTTAGTTAAATTGCATTATTTAAAGCAGATTCTTGAATTTATGATATCTAGGTGATAAAAGGCTCAGCCACTTAATATTTTAGTGGTTCCTGGCACAACAAAGTTTGAAAACCTTACTTTATTGTGACTCCCTGTTTGAGAAGTTCCTGTAATACCCTTACTGTATGTTTGTGTCAGAAATAGAGTTACACTTTATGCAAATATGTGATTTGCTTTAACAAAACTTGGAACTAAATATTCCCCCAAAGTCACTTTCTAAGCAACATGACCACTTAATTTCAGAATAAAGTATTGTATTACTTTACCAGTTTCAACTCCTTTTTCCAGAAATTGCATTTTTTATCAAAGCATGTGTTCAGTCAGAAGGGTCAGTGGTTAGCATGAGTAAAACTGGTGAAAATGGCAGCTACTTATTAGTTGCTAGAAGCATAACAATATGATTTGGCATGTTTGGAGGAACCTTCTCCAGCTATTAGAACTGTGGATTATAACTTTGAAGTGAATGAGAACTTATAAAGACAAATTGCATTATCTCTACAGTATCAGCTAAACTGAAACTAAGCTAATCAACCTTGTATGCTTATTTGAACTTCGACATTCAAGGTTATTTCTTATGTGTTTATAATTGATACATATGCACTAATATAGCAAATTCCATCACACAAATGTTCATGAGATAGTCAAATTAGTTATAGCTGCAATAACTGAATAAATAAAAATCACATGAACCCTGCTCAAATGATGAACATCCATGTGTAAAATTGCCTTGAAAAATAATTCAACACAACTGGTTAAATTATTATAATAATTATAACCTGGCTTTTGTTGTTCAAGGTACACCATACTTGATTGCTCAAACCCTTATCAATATTGATAAGATTTTGAAACTGTTTTATTAGAAAACATGATATTCACATCTTTGATGCATTTATCTTGAATTTAAACTGAAATATCCACAGAAAAGTATTAATTAGTATGTATTAATGACTGCACTATTTTAAAATCACAATTTTAATTCTTGACTTTAACTCTAGCTAGGATTTTAAATGCTATTTTTTGAAACTACAGTATGTTACTATTAGCAATGTTGATTTTCATTTTCATTATTTTAGGCTAAATGTATCAGCTAATGAATTTATATTATGCATTATACTTTATGCTAGATAATGAACTGTTTATTTCTCATTCAGAAAATTTCCTGTTCTAACAAATCATTTTATAAAAGGCAGTTACCTTATGTGGTCTTAGTTATAAGTATTTCTATTGCTGTTAATTATAGTATTAATATTTATATAAAAAATAAGCTATGGGCAGCTTTGCATGATCTTGGTATACTAACCTACCTGATCACACTCATTAGGTCACTCTACAATGATTAGGAGGCACAGTGTGAACACTTTATGGTAACACAGACTGGTTTAGGATCAGAAAGAGAATGAGACAGGGAAGTATTTATCACCTTTTTTGTGCAATCTGTATCTTGAAGTGATTATGCAGAAACGAGATCTGGAACTGCCTGATGTTGAAGTGAAGATTGGAGGAAGAACCGTAAATAATTTGAGGTAAGCAAATGATAAACACTATTCCAGACCTTCCTGGAAAAGAATGGTCTGGAAAATAAAAGACCAAATTGAAAGAGTAAGATTGAGTCTTAACATCAGGAAAACAAATATAATGACAACAGCTACAGACTGACATGAGACATTGGAAATTAACAAAGATGAAATTGAATTAGCTTGAGAATTTATTTTCTTAGGATCAAAAATTGTTCCCAATGGCAGATCTATTCCTGAAATCAAATGTAGGATAACCTTAGGGCACACAGGAATGATTAACATGAATACGATCTGGAAAAGCAGAGGTATTTATTTATTTTATTTATTTTATTTTTATTAGACTTGTATGCTGCCCTCTCTCCCTAGGGACTCAGGGAGGCTCACAATATAAAATCACAATACAATAAATTAATTAAAAATAATTAAATCACTTGCACAAATTAATTAAATTGATATAAATACAAAAAGCAAGCTAGTTAGAACAATAGTCTTCCCTATAATGATATATAGGCTTGAGAGTTGGATACTAAGAGTGACTGATCAAAGAAGAATTGACACTTTTGAACTGTGGTGCTGACATAAATTACTGCATATATCATGGACAGCCCAAGTAATAACAGACAGGTGTTAAATTGCATAAAACCCAACTCATAAGACGACATCTCATTTACTTTGCCAAATGATGCTGGGGATGGTTAGTGGACAAAGAAGAAAAGACAAACAAAGAACATATCAAATAACATGATAACCTCAAATCTAATGCAAAGTTGAATATACAGCAATTGAAAAAAGCTATGCTTGACAGGGCAGCATGGAGAGCACTTGCCTATAAAGTCATCAAGAGTTGGACATGACTAAACCTCAAACTGTCTACTGTGGACCTCACCCCATTCTTAAGATGTCCTTAAAGAGGACGTGTATAAGTGCACTAGCGTGCCTACCATCCCTGTCTTATTGTTCCCATTCATCTGTATTTACTTCCTTTGTTCTTATTTATGTTCATACTTACACTTGTTATCTTGTACTTGTTTGACAAACAAATAAATAAATACTTAAAAACAACAACATTTATACATAGTGGAAAAATAGTTTGAATTCTTCCCAAGGATACAGGAGTGCTAAATGTATTGATACTGTATTGTATTTGTTCTATTCCAAGTAGTGCAATTTATAATTGATGAGTTAAAATTGTATCTATTCTTATTATGTTCATGTGCTTTTTCGTGTTTACTGTTTTGGCACCAAGCACACAAAATATAGCATTACTATATTTTTCAATGTTTGTTCAATTTCCATTGAAAGCTTATTTTCCTGTTTTTTTTCTCTAGATTTTCTCATTATTTTCTATCTCCAGCTACTGCAATGTCAATTATTCATACTTGCTTCATGTCTGACTTATTATTGGTTAAATATCAGTTTGAATTTGGAAGTCACATAGGATGTTAATCTCTTTGTTCCCAACCACTTTTTCAATATTTTTGTTGTGGGTAAGTTTTAAATTTTACTTACTTAAATCAAGGTGCGATTTCATTGCGTCTTTCTAAATATTCACTTCTTACATCCACATACCAGACGATCAACTGTCTTGTCTTGGAACTTGCAGAACCTGCATTTATTATTAGCTGAATTTTCTCACTTTTAGCTTTCATTTTATTTGTATGTAGTGACTGCTCTAGAGCAACTAAAATGGTCCTTTTGTTTCCTTAATGCATCTTGTTAAAATCACTGCAAAAATGTCTTTTTTCTTCATTATTAACCTTTCTTTACCATTCTTTAAAGTCATGTAATAACTTTTCTTTCATTCCTTTTTACCAATTTTCCTTTTACATCACCTGCACATTCTTATACACATGCTTTGTATTACTGTTGTCAGTATACCTTCCTTTATTAGAATATATATTATAACGTCTGCTAATGTACAAGATACACTACTTTTTTTCTGTATGTCTACCCTTAGTGTATTCAGCCAGTTCTTCAACCAGTTTCTTCACTTTTATCATCTAACTCCACAACAGGACAAAGAGAACCTATTAATATTACATAGATATAGAATATATTATATAGATACAGAACATATATGTTAATCATAATTTGCCAGATAAATGACACAGATAAACCTCCAGATGACTTAACAATCCGCTAAAAAATGCAAATGTCCAGCTGTCTGAAAAGAGTATAAAACCTTCCATTTCCCACCATCCAGTCAGAGTTGAAGAACCTTCTTGGATGAGAAGTAAAAAATCAGAAAGTCCAGCTGCCTCTTGAAAAAAGCACCTTTGGGACAACCATGAACTGAATGACTGAGAATCTCCATAAATATTCCTCATTATTTGTTTTTTTTTAAAATCATTTATACTTTTATAAAATTGTTTCTAGTTTGTCATTTTTAAAATACAGTCTATTTTTTGCAATCTGGGAATCTATCTCTATTATCTCTATCTTTAGCTCTGTAAATTGCTATTTAACAATTTCCAAAGCTTGTTTGATTGTTTTTTTTTTAAATCAAGCTGGTGTTTTCTTACAAAATATTTTTTCATTAATCTTCAATTGTTTTAGTTTACTGGCATCTGCCCTCAGTTTGCTAATCTTGTTTTCCAATCTAACTTTTCATTTAGACGTTATAATTTCTTTTCCTAGATAAGCTTTTTTTGTTGTTATTTCAGTGACTGAACTATAGATGAGCCAATTGTGCATTTGTGCATTAGTGTCAAAATTATTTTATTGGGTTGAGCAGCAAAAAAAAATGTATATTGCCCTAATTGCTTTGAGAGCTCAGTTGTTTTCTAGCAGACATTTCTTTATCCAAATTAGGTAGTGCTCTGATGATCTTACCTAGTTTGGATAATGAAATATCTGCAAGAAAATAACCAAGCTCAGAGAGAGCCAAGAGCCCATCATTTCCATCCTGAGCTACATCATTTCCACCCTGAGCTACAAACATTCTCTATCAATTGTTATAATAATTAAATAATTTGTTGGAATTGTTGACAATTGTTCACTACTTCACCCCATATGCCTCCATTTATTATTTCATTTATTATTCCATTTATACTGGTAATTCTGAAGAAGAATACACTTTGTAAGAATAAAATAAAATAGAAATTATTAATCAAATTCGTGAAGAATTTGACTGCAGAAAATGTTATGGAGTGTAGAATGGCAGTGAAAAAACTGATTGAAGGGTACCAAGTTTTTATTCCCTCTTGAAGCTGTTGTAAATAAAGTCAACAGAGCATCAGAAAAAAAGCCTTCACAAAGTCATTCTACAATATTGCAACATAAGAATCTCAGTACTGTATTCATAATCAAGGGAAGAAATATTGCTGACTTTTTGTCCCCAGCCCATATTTCTTTTCTCATATCATAGCAGCATCTAGTAAAAATGTGTAGATTTAATCCTTTGGTGATTTTTTTTAAAGAAAAAGACAGCAATTTTAGGAATATTTTGGTTTCTTAGTTATTTTCAACTCAAAAGTTTGTTTTTCTATTTCTGGGAGGAAAAAAATAAAGAAAGTGCATAATAGCTAATTAGCCCCTTAGGGATCAATTTTCAAAACAGTGTGTAGGAAGCATAAGCACAAACTGGTTCTCTGAACATACACGTAGAAATTTCCTCTCAATAATTTGCCAGATAGCACAAGGAAACATTACTAGTCCATTTAACATACAAAATTTAGGTACTTTGTTCCTTACAGTGATGGCAAATGATATAAATTGCGTCCAGCAGACAGAGCAAGCATTTCTATCCTAATAGTATCAATTAACACTGGTGATAGTATAACAGACTGTCTTCTAATGCTAAAGTTAAGAATCTCCACAGAATGTTTTTGAGATTGATTGGGTAATATTATTGTAAAAACAATAGTAATATTTGTGATAACAAGCCTTTCCTAATAATCACAACTGGAGTTTAGTTTCATTGAATATCATATTTAAGAGATAAACGTTTAAGTCACAATACAGAGAACATCACAATACAGAAAAAAATGAAATAAGTAAAACAAAGAAAGAGCTGAATTATGGCCACAAATTTATTAATGTACTTGTGTAATCTGTAAAATTGAAAAGATATTTTATTCTTTGAACACTATATATTTTAGTTTCATTTTAGCTAGAAGTAAATAGGTGGATTTTTTCAGCTAATAGGTGGATTTTTGTTAGCTAAATAAAGCAAGCTTCAAATGTGCTTCCAATTTGAAATCATGAGCGGTCCTTCCAGGAAAACATATGTGGAACATAGGGTATAGTCCTGTTCAGATTAGTGTGTGTACTAAAACACACTGAATGCTTAAAGGAACTCTTGCTTTCTTCATACATTGGTTAGTAGACATATCTACTGCTAATAGAACAGATATCTCCAGTTATATTTGTTCCCTGTACTCATTTGTCATGTTATAAACTATAAATGGTTAATAATTTTTCTAAATAGGGGAAGGAAACATAATAGATAGCATCTTTTATTTCCAGTCAATATATTATAAAATTCTTTTGAAAGGATATATACAAAAAAGGATCTTTGGTACCCTAAAATTTAGGATCCCAACTATTCATTCTATAAAGATATCTCTGATGTAAATTCTTCAGATTTTTCTAATATATATTGTATAAAATCCATTAATAATATAAAGCAGATACTCTAATCCATACTAACCTGGAAGGTGTTTTATTTTTTATAAGATAAATTTGATGGAAAACAATATGCCAGAAGCAATTTATTTCTATTTTTGCTAGCAAGTTTAGAACTATTTGGCTTAAATAGTTCATAGAAAGTCATTGTCTGGAATAGGATCTTTTAAATACATTGAGCTCTTTTATTCTGGATAAACTTTTTTGAAATTGTGATTGGCGATCATTTTATTTATTTATCTGGCATCAAATAAAAATTATTGGACATTTCAGATTTCAGCAATTGGGATGCACAGATTAAAAGTACAAATAATATTACAATCATTTCATTTTTGTCAGCAAAAGAATTCTATATAAAGAAGAGACTAACTATGTTGAACATAATGTATAACCCAGCAGGAAGATAGTTCTGAAGACAATTTTCAGCTGTAAAAATAGCAGGTTAGGGTACCACAGTTAACATTCTGCTATGAAATATAGCTCAGATAACTGCCTATTTTTTCATAGTCAAATGGTTTGTCAGGGGATATGAAAAACAATATGAGAACACCAGCATAAAATAATTTAACCATATCATAGTCTAGATATTTCCCCCTCGTATCACAATGAAATATAAAAACATAGATATAAAGAAAGCATGCAATTGAAAAAAGAAAAAAGAAAGAAAAAGAATATCATTTATAACCTGGGATAGAAATTGTGATTAGTTTTATTGTGATCATACAATGAAATATGATAAGCATTGCAAATTTCTTAATTTAGAGATTATTACTGGGCAGTGCAAGTTAAGTTGCAAAATAATATATATTTTCTTGGAATATGCTGTCTATCTATGTGCATTTGGTATAATAATATAACCTGAATATTTATATTGTAAAATACGATTATGAAGTCAAGAATATCCAATTTCTGGAATAGGGACTGGATTTTTATTAAACATAAAATTCTAGGTTTCAAGATGCTAATTTTAAGTGATTTATTATTGTTTATGTAATTAGATGCCATTTGGGGAAGAATGTGAGGAGAAGCCAGTAAAATATTAATTAAAATGCTATGTTGGTATGAGAAGTATTTAAAATATAGTGATGACAAGTATGTTTTTGTCTAGCAAACTCTTTCTTGGCTTTAGAATGATTCACATTTCTATTGAAGGCATTGGCATTATAGTAACTATGGTAATGAGTGCTTCAGCATAAGAATATTCCCTTAATTGGAATTAATATCAATTTTTATGCCTTTTAAAGAAGGGCTTCATTACCAGAAATCTTCAACCTTTATAAAAGGAGAAAAATATGCATATGTACACCTACCCCAGATTGCTTCTTAAGTATTTTTTTTCTAAAATCTAATGAAAGTTACTTAAAGATAAGTAGACACAAAATAAGGCTTGAAGGTCAAGTCAAACACCCATACTGGTATGCTAACCATGTTGGCTGAATGGGTTCTCATATGGTTAGTATATGACAGTAAAGGCATCTGCATCTTTCTTTTATGTTACTTCTCAAATTATAATAACAACTATACATGAACATATAAAATCTAGGCTTTTTACAAATATAAGATTAAGAAACTACAGTTTATAGATTGGATGCAGCAATACATTCAAATATTTTCAATGAGGTTATAGAGGTTATTCATCATTGATATGTTACATTAGTCCTTCAGAAAAATATGTGTCAATATGAAATTTACTTCTCAGACAACTCATTTCCAATTCTATCTCATTAACATAGGAAATAATTTGGTGCAGCAAAAAGTTAATATACGGATTTCTCTGGCTTTATTTTGCTTCCCAGAAGATAACCTGCAGACTGCCAGCAGATTTACTAGTGTGAATGTACGTGTGGTTTGGGGTCACACCAGAGATGGTATTCAGCAGGTTCTGACCAGTTCTGGAGAACCACTAGCGGAAATTTTGAGTAGTTCGGAGAACTGGCAAATACTACCTCTGACTGGTGCTGCCCCCATTATTCTCTGCCTCCGGAGTCCCAGCTGATCGGCTGGGTCTTCTTTGGTTGCCCTGCAATGGAGCTGAAAAATAGGTTAGTGAGGTGGGGAGGAAATGGGATTTTGCAGAATCCTTCCCCCAGGCGTGGGGTGGGAATGGAGATTTTACAGTATCCTTCCCCTGTCATACCCACCAAGCCACGCCCACAGAACCGGTAGTAAAAAATTTTGAATCCCACCACTGGGTCACACTATTCTTAAAGGATAGAACTGGAAGAAGTTGAACTTTAACATCTGTCAAACCTTGTTCAAGTTTTTAGTAATGATATCTTCAGATTCTGGTTTATAAGTTCCTTTTGGACATGGAGTTATGTTATTCTGGAATGTCAGGAAAATCTAGGAGACAGAATAAAGAATGATATAAGAAGTTTATTCCTTCAGATCTCTGATCCTGCTAGCTATCTCCCAGATTTTCCCAAGATATCAGAAATGGAATGAGTTATTATTTTCCTGTTATGCACACTCAAGAAGTTAAAAAATTTCTCTTAAAAATGAGGTTGAATATGAGAGAGAGAGTCAGGGAGAGGGATGAGGACAGGAACAGGGTGAGATAGATCCTCACTAAGTCAACTGTAGAGACTAGTGTAAATATATATTTTTTAAAAAAAATCTTGAGCTATGCAGTGCATTCTTTTATAACAGGAAGTCATGTAATAGCAGGAATGCTGGGCATTTTAAAAAGACTATTTGTATGATTTCTAGTGATTTTATGAAAACATCCATTTATTTTACTGATAACACAGACATGATTTCTCATTGGATTTTTCTATTTTTGTTTTTTTTTTAAATCCTTTCCACTCCAGCTTTCAGTCCTGATGACCTCCTATCCAGATATTAATCAATCTACATTGCTTAGCTTTGGAATCTAGAAATGTTTAGCCAGATACATAAAAAAGCCTATGTTCCTTTGCTTATTATGTGCCTTTAGATAAATATCATTGGAAGAAAGTAAAATTGTGCATACTAACATATACACGGTTTGGGATGTCATTTGGAAGGTATTTCTATCTGTCCATCCATCCATCCATCCATCCATCCATCCATCTATCATCTATCTATCAAATTTTGATATGCCTATCTGACACTGTATGTTGGATAGTTTATTTCTCGGCCCTGTAGGCACAATTCAGTGATGGTATTCTGTCCCACTTCTAGTCTGCACATCTCCCATGGCCATTGAAAAATTTGTTCATTTTTGTCTACATTGCATGGAGATGGTTAAATCTAGGTGGTTTTTTCCAAGCTGCCAGGCAAACTTTGACATTATGGGGGACAATTTTCGATCCAATGTTGTTTCCACATATTATACAGGTGAAACTTGAAAAATTAGAATATCGTGCAAAAGTTCATTTATTTCAGTAATGCAACTTAAAAGGTGAAACTAATATATGAGATAGACTCATTACATGCAAAGCAAGATAGTTCAAGCTGTGATTTGTCATAATTGTGATGATTATGGCTTACAGCTCATGAAAACCCCAAATCCACAATCTCAGAAAATTAGAATATTGCATGCAATCAATAAAACAAGGATTGTACATAGAACAATATTGGACCTCTGAAAAGAATAAGCATGCATATGTACTCAGTACTTGGTTTGGGCCCCTTTTGCAGCAATTACTGCCTCAATGCGGTGTAGCATGGAAGCTATCAGCCTGTGGCACTGCTTTGGTGTTATGGAAGACCAGGATGCTTCAATAGCAGCCTTCAGCTCTTCTGCATTGTTAGGTCTCATGTCTCTCATCTTTCTCTTGGCAATGCCCCATAGATTCTCTATGGGATTCAGGTCAGGCGAGTTTGCTCGCCAATCAAGCACAGTAATCCCAGGGTCATTGAACCAGGTTTTGGTGCTTTTGGCAGTGTGGGCAGGTGCCAAGTGAAGTCATTATCTCCATAAAGCTGGCTGCGTAATGAAGCATGAAGTGCTCCAAAATCTCCTGGTAGACAGACAGCTGCATTGACCCTGGCCTTAATGAAGCACAGTGGACGAACACCAGCAGATGACATGGCTCCCCAAATCAACACAGACTGTGGAAACATCACACTGGACTTCAAGCATCTTGCAGTGTGTGCCTCTCCATTCTTCCTCCAGACTCTGGGTCCTTGTTTCCAAATGAGATGCAAAAGTTGCTCTCATTAGAAAAGAGGACTTTGGACCACTGAGCAACAGACCAGGATCTGTCTGTGTGTGGTGGCTCTTGATACACTGACTCCAGCCTCAGTCCACTCCTTGTGAAAGTCCCCAACACTTTTGAATGGCCTTTTCCTGACAATCCTCTCCAGGCTGCGGTCATTCCTGCTGCTTGTGCACCTTTTTCTTCCACACTTTTCTCTTCCACATAACTTTCTATTAATGTGCTTTGATAGAGCACTTTGGGAAGATCCAACTTCTTTTGCAATTACCTTTTGAGGCTTTTTCTCCTTATGGAGGGTGTCAATGATGGTTTTCTGCACACTGTCAGGTCAGCAGTCTTTCCCATGATTGTGATTTCTACAGAACCAGACTGAGAGACCATTTAAAGGCTCAGGAACCCTTTGCAGATGTTATGGCTTAATTAGATGATTAGAGTGGGACACTTTGAGCCTAGAATATTGCACCTTTTCACAATATTCTAATTTTCTGAGATTGTGGATTTGGGGTTTTCATGAGCTGTAAGCCATAATCATCACAATTATGGCAAATCACGGCTTGAACTATCTTGCTTTCCATGTAATGAGTCTATCTCATATATTAGTTTCACCTTTTAAGTTGCATTACTGAAATAAATGAACTTTTGCACGATATTCTAATTTTTCAAGTTTCACCTGTATATGGTAAAATCATCTACAAGTACAAGTGCCAAAACAAAGCCTGTAAGCCAATTGTGCTAATTTCCTGTGAGAAATGAAGCAATGAAGCAAAAAGTTATATCTGTAATCTGACATACATTTATCATATTTTATATTTTGTATTTTAATCTCTTATATTTTAAATCAAAATCTGATGTGAATGTGTCATCTGATAAATAAATACTACCCATCTAACTCTCACAGTGACTCCAGACTTCAAAATGTGTAAGTGTATAACATTGAAATAGAAAATTTAAAATCTAATATAATTTTGAAATTGGTTATTTTTCTTTCAGGAAAATAGATATTGATGGAGAAAGAAAAAGCCCTGAATAAGTATGGCAGTGGTATTACTCTTGGGCAGTTTGGAACAAATGGAAATGTCCATCAGATGTTTTACACAAGCTGATTTTTCTATATGTCAGATTGTGTGACAGAATGTCTAACATTAGAGAACGCCTATTTGAATCAGATCTGACATTTAGGAAACTACAGGATGAACAAAACAGGATGAAATACACTGGCTCCAGATTGGCAAAAGAGTACGACAAGACTGTATGTTGTTCCCTTATTGGTTCGACCAATTTGCTGACTATATCTTATAACAAACTTGATTGAAAGAAGATGAACATTATATTAAAAGGAATAAACATTAATAATCTGCTCTGTACTGATAGCATTACTGCTGAGTAGATTTGTGATTTTTTAAGGTGAAACAAAAAAAAAGGAAAAGAGAGTGTCACAAAACATTTCATGGACACATCCATTTATTCCAAACTGCTCAAGAGTAATACAATTACCATACTTATTTGGGATTTTTGCTTTTTCTATCAATACCTTCAGAACAAAACTTCATTGTGTAATGTTATTCATTGAAATATACTGTGAGTAATAGAAGGATCCATGGATTCTGCCTCTTGGAATAAAAGCAAACCATGTGTTTGTGTGTACTGGATTTTCCCCCTTTAAAAAGTCATTACAATATCACTCAAAACTAATAACAAAACTGGCTACCAATTCATGACTGTGATAGAATGCTTTTAAATAGATCTGTATGGATTGAATCCCATGATACACTCTGCGTGTACAGTCCTAGAGAACATTTATATCGTACCTCTTGCTTTTAAATCACAACTGAATGACAATTTTTATATTGGTACACTTGTTTGTATGGGCACATTTTGTGATACAGTTTACCTCATCATTAATGTTCTTTAGATACATTTTTCCATCGTCTCTTTCTGTTATTTTCTGACATGCTGGGCTAGATTAGAAAGTTAAAACTACCCTGGAAGAAGAAAATGGCAGACAGCATCTAAACTATGCCTAAAAAACCTTGATGTTCGAAGTCACTAGGCATAGAACATGACTTGGAGGAGATATTATGATTATACAGTTGCTTTCACAATCTATTGTAGCTATTACTACCTTTAAATAAAGGGCTACAAGGGCTTATGAATGCTTTTTGATTTGAATTGTATTATGTTTTTTTTACACAGTCAGAATATGAAGTTAAACCTTAGAAATCCTCTACTGAATTTACATGTAGTGAAATCTGCAATATTTCTGAGTAATATTATTACTGAATGTATTAGTGAAGCATCCGAAATCCAATTAAGAGTTAGTCCCATTGTGCTAAGGAATACAAATATGCAACTGTGAGCACTGTAGGAAGCAGCAATGAACACAAATGCCATAATTTTATTAATTTAGAGGACCATTCAAGGGATAATCAATTAAACTTACTAGGGCAAGAACTAAGGTTCATATTAGCAGAAAGGATACTCTTAGAAATTGAAATTTTAATGCATGTCTGCTTATCCTGCTATTGTGTAATTAAGGAAATGGAGTTACTGGCTTCATGTGTTGTAGTGGCACATTCAATAAAAGACTAAACCTCGTTGACCCTGAATAATCCAATGGGACAGGTGTTCAAATTTGTTTCAGTTTATGGTTTCTATTTATTCAAAAACATAACTAAAAGGCAAGTTTTTGGTGTCTTGGAGTCCACAATTTTTCTTTTCAGTACTACTACACTATCAAAGCTTGGAATCCAACTAGTAAACGCTTTGCAAGTTTGTAATTTGAGGGAGAGAAAGGAGAAAAAACCTGAAATAGTTCTATTTAAGTTAATATGCATGCATTTAATTGTTTAAAATAATTGTAATTAAATAAAATATTTCTATATCTACCCTTATCTATCTTTTTGGGGTTTTTTTGCCTAAAAGTATACTTTGCCTCTTAAAAGATATTAAATAGAAATGTAACTAAAACATTTGTGATGCTGTTATGAGCAAGAACATTTCTTTTCAGAATAATATGAACTACCATTAGTTTAGTACAATGTTTTAATATAACTTTTTATTTTTATTTTTATTTTACTATTTTAAACAGAAAAAAAATCTTTTATTCTGAATTGTATTCAATGGGATTTTTTGATTAGCACAGTAGTTTTACAAACTGTGAAGATTCCATTTCATTCTTATAAATGATTCTGCTTCTTTTTTTTCAAACCACCATTTCACAAACTGTAGCTAAATCTATTCTATTAGAAACTAAACTTGAAAATGTTTTATTCAATGTTACATAAGATACTTCACTAGCTGGCATTTTCCCAGTCACATTAGTGTACAGTACTGATTTTTTTCTACTAATAAATTTATCCTATATGATAGATAGAAATGATAGATAAAATTGATGTAGATTGATTGAAATATAACAGTAGCAATAGCACTTAGACTTATATACCTCTCCACAATGTTTTATAGCACTTTCTTAGCAGTTTACAACACCAGCCTGTTGCCCCCCAAAATTTAGGTCTTCATTTTATTGACCTTGGAAATATAGAAAGTTGAACCAACCTTTAGATGGTCAGTATTTAACTTCTGGCAATGGGCAGAGTTAGCCTGTAAAACTGACTTCTAACCAGTGTGACACCATGGTCTATAAATGGATAGATGGATGGATGGATGGATCTCTGTGTGTGTGTACACACATATACACACAACACACACATACACACACAGAGGGAGGAGAGAGAGAGAGAGAGGGAGAGGGAGAGAATATTGAAATTTTTCTATAAAATGTGTGGCACAATCATGCATGCATGGGAAAGGATTCACAAAGAATATACCGAGAGATAAAATAATACAGAAAATAACATCTTATTTGGAAGACACACTAGACCATTTTGTATCAAAATTTGTATAAAAAGGATAAATGTATATGAAAATTTCTACAATTGCAAAGTAAATTATCTATCTACAGGTTTTTGACCAGGCCAGAGCCATGTTGTCCAGTATAATAAGGTTGTATTGTTTGCCCTCCCCAACATGGTGAGATAGGTTTGGACTTTGGAAGGGAAATAAATATAAACACTTATACAAATGTAGAATTGGATTAATATTCTGTATACAGAAAATAACAAACAGATGAACTAATCTAATCTTGTGCTTACATGAATTCTGATCAAATCTGTAGGTAACAACTATAATGAACACCTGAAGTGTACATTATTCTTATTTTTTATCAGACAATATTCAATTTCCTGAGTGTTTCTACCTGTGGTTCCTTTCTCTCCTTTATTTCTAATGTCTATATACATGATAGTTGGCATAAAAATAAGAGAGGATTGTTATATTTTAAAATTTTAATGGTCTTCAGTCTCTTCAAGGTTTTCTAATATTTGGTACAACAAAATGGATGCCAGTCACAACTAACTACTTATGACATCCAAGGAGATAAATGATATTGTTAAATATTTACAGCTCTAATTAAATGCACAGAACGGCTGAATTCAGTGAAGAAAACAGTTATGGTACTTATAACTGTAAGAAACATAATATAAAAACCATGGGGTGCCAGGTTCAAGATCACACATTATATGATATGCTGCTAAAAGTAAAATAATAGAGAGGGAAATAATAAGTTGGTTTCTAATGGAGGATATCGTATTTTTCTCCACAGTGCATAATCCATTTGAATCATTTACAATAAAGTATTATACCACAATAAATGTTAACAAAAAATTCATTTTTAATAAGATACAAAGTTATTGGAATATGGAAAATAATTGAAATATTATTTTGGTATTTTGGTAATACATTGCATGATTCTGATTTCTTAAGTATTATTTAAGTATTCTTTAAGTGTTGTATGCATGCACAGTATATATCTATATCATCTATATTGATGGATGGATGGATGGATGGATGGATGGATAGTAGGTAGATAAGTAAACTGCACAGGATCAAGAAAAGCATCCCACGGGTAAAGATAATGCCACCCAAAAAATTTCCTTTCGCAGAGGCAGCCAGCCACCTTGGTAATCCCATGCCATATGCTAAATAAATAAATAAGGTAGGCAGGCAGGCAGGCAGGCAGGCAGAGGGTTGTTTTATTATTGTATTATAAACACTACCTGCACTGATTTTTGAAAGCTGCTTAGAGCTGAGATGACAGAGGCAGCATAAAATCTTTCATTAATAACTAAATAAGTAGGCACCTTTTTCCTCACAGCTGACAAAGTTCGTTTGTTGAAAATGTTCATATTTTATGTGAAGAATATAAACCAATGGGTACCTTGAAAATATGTCATGATAAGAAAGTACCTTCACATCATTTACTAAAGAGGATATGTTTGATTCTAGAAATACCTATCTGAAAATTTTCTGGGAATTGTTTATTTGTCTTTCATTAAATCTTAGTATGACACAATTGTATGCTGTTGTTATGACCTGGAATACCAACAATAAAATACTGCTTTTTTATTACACTGCCTATATTTCAAAATATCTTAAAATATTACTTTTAAAATGTTTTGTTTAATATATTTCAAGATTATATTACCATACACTGTATACACTTCATTATCTAAAGGATTCATTCTGTACTAACAACATAAATATATTTTTCAAATATATTCAAAATAAAACAAAAGACTCAATACATGACCTGCTGAGTGAAGACAACAAAATGTTAATTGCTGTCAGGATTGCTTAACTTCTCTTTGGTTCAGTCTTGTTTAGCAAGGAAGTATTTATTTATTTATTTATTTATTTATTTATTTATTTTAGAAAGAAGGGGTATGAGTGACAAGTGCTTAGGGAAAACTCTTTTAATTTGAATTTATTTAATTCTGCAAAGTCAAATTAATAATGCTGTGTTTATTTGTGTAAAAAATATAAAATATACAACACAAAAGTCAAATTAAATAAGTGAAATAAAATAGTAACATAACAATAAGTCAATGTAATAAAAATGTAGTATGAACTACTGTAATATGTTAATAAACTGTGTAATAAGTTTAAAGTACTACAACATATGGAACAAAAATGCGTATCACTAGAAATGAAATACTTTCTAGTATATGTTATATGCTGTTATTGCAGTATACTCCAGCTTTCCAATAGCTTTCAAAGTTTCCAATAATCCAAGTTTCAATATTCCATATTGTATTTTAAGACAGGTCTCCTCTGGCTAGTTTTGCCTGTTGTGATATGACATAGACCCAAAGAGGGATATTTTGTCTCATGATTTCAATTTGAAACATTTTTTTTCCTGAAGTTTGCCTGCTTCTTTTATTACTACCCTTTTTCAAGGCAGTTAAAACAATTTTTATCTTACGAATTTGAACGTTGGTGTTGTCATCAGTCTGCTATTTCAGTATGGGCTTTTATTTTTAATTCTGGTTTGATCATACATGCATTTTTATGGTTTCTTGGATGTTATTGTAGTATGTTTTATGTTTAAAAATCTCTAGAAGACTTGAGAGATAGATGGTATATAAAGTCACTGTATTAATTAATAAATAGCCACATTCCTTCTTCATATTCATTCTTATGCCATTCCCATTTCATATGTTTTATGGTTTAAACTTTTTACCATAGCTAAAAATTATTATAGGGAAAGCCTTTATCTTATTTGTAATAAGGAATTATGTCAACCTTACAATAAAGGTGGAATAGGAATGTACCATAGGTATTCAAATCCATGCAATGTGAAGTTTGCATTCTTTATAATCCTGATATCAGTTCCACACAGCTGGATGAGATCAAGAAAGGAAGAACTAGGCATATTTCAATAATGTATATTTAATGCTAGTTTGGAGTAAATACAGAATGTTGGAAATTGTCACAGGAATTTTCCACGCTGTTTTATAGTGAGTTGATTAAGACAGAGTCTTTGAATGATTTAAAATGGTTCTTTCCACTTTCTTGCCAATTGCATTAAATTGCAATTTATCAGGTAAACTATCAGATTTCAGTCTCTATAATTTGACATTTATTTATTTGTTTATTGTCTACTTACTTACTTACTTACTATTTCTCTTCTTTTCCAGCCTCCTTATAATCTCTGGCACCTGAAATATAAGATGAAAATATTTGCAAACACATTACTACATATTTATTAAATACACTTCCATTAATGCCCTCTAAGTTACTCTTCTAGACTTGTATTACTTGTTTTCACAATCTTTTTCCTGTCATATACAAGCAACAGTTACATTATTTTTAATAGGGAATGAAGATTTGTGCTATTGCTTAAATAGTTCTCATAGTCTAAAGATGTGTCTAGTTCTCTCCTATATTAAGGAATATTTCTATTTGTAAAAGATAGAGATTTGTGTTGCCCTGGAGAGTATTTTGGGCAGCATTAATTTAAAATATAAAATGGTTTTGCACAAAAAATGACTTCTTCTATCCTAAGTGTCACCAGTCTGATAAATTTTGGAACCTTGATATATTATCAGAAACAAAACAAATATCTGGCAATTTCATAATAAATCTTTTCAAGCAGGAATTTAATTATAAACTATATGAGTAATAATATTAATATAGTCTGCAAATTTATTTGTTTAATTATACTTACATGTGAGCTGATCTTGCCATAGCAACTTTGAACAGTAAACACTATTAAACTACATCAACAATAATAAACCACTATTTAGTTACTGAATGTATATGTATTGCTGCCCATGTCAAGAAGTTGTCTCTGACTCTAACAATACTTAAAAACTGAATAAAAACAATATAATAAAATTGTAAATAGCATAAACATTCAGAAAATAAAAATAACAATTATCACAATAATTAACAATGATTAAAAAACAGGCTGAAACATAAGTCTTAGTTACAAAATCAGGTCTTTAAAGTCTTGAGAAGGGCCAGTAAGGTCAGAAAAAAAGTCTAATCTTCATAAGGATCATGTTCCACAGAGCAGGCACGATGACAGCAAAGACTCTCATCCTAGGTCCCACCAAATGATATCACGTAGTGGATACAACCCAGAGCATGTCTCTCCTGGTGAATCTAATCAAATGGGTAGATTCAATGGGTAATTCTAAATCCATACTCTGCAAACCTAAATTATTACCATAATCAATAAATAAAATAACAACAAAAAAAAATTAACAATTTTTCACAGCCCAAAACTAATCTCCTAAATTATGTTCAGGAACATAATAAGTTCTTTAAAGATTTCCAAAAATCTGGCAGAATCAAATCTAGTCAAATATCAGGGTATATAGTGTTCCAAAGAGCAGAGCAAAGAATAATAAGCTTTGTTTGATGAAATAAGCAGCATAATTTGGTGGCCTGTTGGATCAGGTAGAAACAATCTGAGAGAATGGTCCCATAAATAGCTCAATTCCATGCCATGTAGGATTTTAAAGGTGATAGCCAGCAGTTTGTACACAGAAGCTCACTAGGAGTAACATGGCTCACAAAGCAAAGATAAAACATGGAGTTACCTAAGTACATTCATACCTGCCCATGCCATATCAATCTGAACCAATTGCAGTCTCTAGGTAGTGTTCAAGGACATTCTATTGAACATAGAACACATGTCCTCCAAACTCAACCTAGAAAGGCACCATAGTTAATGGTATTGAAGATAACTGAGAGGTCAAAGAAAGTGAGGATGAACGCACCACTTCATTGCATTCCCATAAGAACTCTTTAGCAAAAAAAATCAATGTTGTTTCAGGTCTGTAGTCAGGTCTGAAACTTTACTGAAAGATATTCAAGTAATCCATTTTCTCCATAGGAGAACTAGAGCTATACTTTACTGACATAAATATAAGAAAATATGATAACAGATTCTTGCAAATCTATTATGCTTTACATTATTTTCTTCTTATACCCAGATAATCAGGAAGATCCTCCCTGAGACTCCTCAAGATATCATCTTGTTTCCTTAAGAAATGTTTCAGTCTTCTTGCTTAATACAATGCTTCTCATCTATTTTTTTCAGAAATATCATCTCCTACAGGTAGTCTCAGCTATAATCTAAAGAACCCTGCCCTCTGCCTCATGATACACAGATCAAAATGATTTCAGGACAAATTAGATTTCTAAAGTTCCTGTTGTTTCTTGAGTTCTTGATGGTACTTTGCCTCCTTACAAAATTAGAAAATTAGCATGAAGATGAATATATTCATTAAAATGATGTATTTTAATATGCATTTTACCACAACAGTTATTATCTTAGTTGTCAAAATTGTATAATGGTCTTTAAAGTAGTATATTTCTATGTTATTCATTGTTCTTCAATCATACTAAATTACTCTGGTACAAGTATTAATATTTATGTTTTTAATCCAGCTGACTACATATGCTGTGCTCTGAACTTTGTATTCTTTGCAGACACATTTGTTGCTGAAGATGTCCTTTGACAGTCAACTGAAATTTTGACATGTCATTGTAGTAGATAATACATTTTGCAGAACGTAACTATTTCAAGATTGTGGAAGCAAAATCACAGAAGACTGGCCACAGCAACAGAAAGAACTTATTAAAAAGGGGCACTGAGAAGGTTACAGTAGACCTCTGTTCAACATGAGTCATATCTAGATCATGACTCAGACAATTTTAATTTTAAAGAATTATCTTTAACCTTTTAACATATTTGGAGGAATGTATAACTCTTCACATCCAATTTTGCCTTATTAAATAATACTTATTAAATAATACTTGCAAAGTATTAGTCTTTGTCCAATTATAAGTCACTTTTGACCTTGCTGAAACTAGCTTCCAAAAAGAGAAAAAGCTTAGCACTCACTCATTCATTATTGTTTCCTGGGCTAAACTTCCTAACTAATTAACCTTTGTAATGTAGAAAAAGTTACATATTAATGGATACTGCATAACTTCATTGACTCATTGTTATAAATGCTCCTTGCCTTACAATATTTTCAGTTGTTCAAAAAATTCTCTCACTACTTGACAAAAGCCTTTATATAGACAGCACCTTTTCACTTCCTATAAAAATGGAATTATAATCTCTTTTGCACACATTTATATAGAGATAACTTTATAACAATAACATAAACATGGCATAGGAATATTCATAGGAACATAGGAATATTCTCCTAGGTTTATTGGGACAACATCATTTTCTATACACAGAAGTTCAAAAACAAATTATTTTTGAATCAGTCATCTTTGTAACAAAGAAATTTTAAGATGTCCATTTTAAAATACTGTAGATATTATTAAATAAACATAAAATATAATTTTGCAATGGTATTGTGTATATTCTCAATCTAACATAATATCTTAGACTTAGGAATTTCTCAAAGTATTACTAATAATATGCCCAAACTGTAAATTTGTTTTATGTATATCAGATATTCAAATGTATATAATATAATAGCAATACAAAATATTACAACAATTACATTCCACTCTGAAAAAGATTCTAATGCTAAGTAAAGTGGAAGAAAAGGCACGAAATCCACCATCAAGGTGGATGGAAACTATATTGAGTACACTATTTGAACACCTAGAAGATTAGGTTGGCCTGGATCATCATGGAGAAAATATATCTATGTCATTGCTAGGAGTTGAAAAACAACTTGATTGCATACAATCAATCCAACCAATCAATCACCAATCAATCAATGAATAATACCTTGGGCAGCTATTAATTAAAGATTATATCAATGCATCACAAAGAAGAGGGGATTGACTTATTCTCTAGGGAACCATAAAGCAGGAAAAGAAGTAATGGGTGTAAGCTTGTCAAAGGGAGATACAACCTTTCTTAGAATTAAGAAAACAATTCTGACAGTAAGAGCAATTAATCAGTGGAATAGCTTGCCTCCTGGAGTTGTGGGTTTTTCATAAAGGGTTTCCAAAAATAGAATAAACATCCATTTGACTGAGATGGTTTAAGATTCTTTCCTAGAGCAGGGGATTGGCTAGAAGATCTCTGAAGTCTCTTTTAGCCCTATGATTCTATGACATCATATTCATAAACTTGCTTATAACTTTAAACTTGCTTATAAATTGGCTCCTTTAAATAAAGAAATGGCAAGTCAGATTATTCTGTTTAGTACTATTTGAAATATTTTACCAAAGCCTGGATGAAGAAAAATAAAATAATTTCAGTATTAGAATTTTATAGAATTTTAAGAATATTACAATAATATTAAACTTCATAAATTGTTCTACAGTTTAAGATAGTTAAGAAACCGCTGCATCAACCACTACAAAGTAATGTGAAATTGTGTCCTTACTATAAAAAGAATACTGAATTGTAATAAATAACAATTCTACCTTTTTCATAAACATAAATTTAAAAACTTTAGCTACACATATGTTGACTTTCATGAGTTAGGCACTAAATAATTACTTCTTAGAACTGGAAATATTTCCACCAAGGACACATCTAATAAACATTTATATTTAATGTTTCTGTGAGGTATGTTTCACCCTGGACTCTATTTTAATTTTATATAGTTTATAAGGAGAACGTATACTTAAATATTTATGTGAGACAGTAAATAACCTCATAAGCTATTTAAAATTAAAATACAGTCATGGTTACACATATCTCCAAGAAAATAAACAGCTTTCATTTGTGCAGTCTGTAGCTCACAACTCATACATACATATTCAGGAGAGTTACTTGCTTGTAATATTATACCAGGAATCACCAATATGGTGCTTATATGCACCAGAGTACCTGTTTCTTTATTTATTTTAGCAACATATATGGTTGCTGAACTCACAAAATGTGACTCTAGATCAATGGTGGCAAACCTTTTTCGGCTCCATGCCAATAATTGCATGCACGCTCATGCATGCGTGCTGATGCACGTGTGCTTGCATGCCAGCACCCAGAAGGCAATGCGTGCTGGTCCCGCCCAATCCCCTGCGCATGCGTGTGCGATCCCTCTGCAACATGCTGCTCATCTGCACATACATGTGCATTCCCCTTGCCAGATGCCGTGTGTCTGTGCATGTGCACACGATCCCCTTGCCAGGCAATACGTGATCACCCCTGCAGCATGCTGTGCATCTGCACATGCATGTGCATTCCCCTTGCCAGATGCCATGTGTCTGTGCATGTGCACACGATCCCCTTGCCAGGCACCACGTGATCACCTGCAGCATGCTGCGCATCTCTGCGCCTGCGCGCACAATCCCCTTGCAGCGTGCAGCACATCTGGCCTGTGTGGGTGATCCCCCCGCTGGACACCACACAATAACCCTCGCCACATGGTGCGCCTGCGCCTATGCATGCGATCCCCTTGCAGCACACCACACATCTGCGCATGTACCCTTTTAGGTACATCCAAATTATTGTAAAAATAAATAAGTAAATATAATCAATTATGTTCAAAGTACACCAGGTGGGACTTTATTTTAGTGCTCATTTTACCAGCATATCTTTAATCATCTCTGAGGTATTAATATATTAATATTTTAATACTGTACTGGATGTGATATAGCTTTGTACATATTTTTAAGTATCTCTGTCTTCTCAGCCATTCATACCTTAGGTATGATCTGTACTCATGTTGTTACCTACTCTTTCTACTTTCAATGACTGTACAAAAGGCTTTGATTTGACTTATTTTATAGATCAGTTTAAGATTATTCAAATAGAATTTCTCCAATCAAAAGATATCCCATACAATTTGAAAACAATGCATTTCAGCAGCTTCTTTCATATTTGCAGTACCACCTGAACAATAGACAGCTAATGATGGAAAACTAGCTCATGTACCAGTCTGTTGCTCACCCTTCCTCCTTTATCTTTCTTTTATTCTTTGAATTAGCCAGACCAATTAAGACTTTTTATATTTTCTGTCTGGGAAATACAGAGCATTGAAATATATTCCTGTCCTATAAATTGCTATGGTATATTATCTAAATTATCTATCTCTCAATATTCAAGAGTTTTTTTATTGTTACTGTGGTTAACATATTTTTGAAGAGGATATTTTAAAATAAACTACTTGGGTGATATTGTAATATGACAAAACTTGATTGTGGTTTTTCTATAATATTTAATTCTGTCACACAATTTCACAACATTTTTAGTTCATTTCATTGTCAACATGCTACAAGGGTCCTAATGACTTACTTACTCAATTAAGTTAAACTTACTTTCAGAGATTTGAATGGGAAATGAACAATGATTTTTTTCAATGTTTCCATTTTTTTTTCAAGGACAGTCAAACTACAAAACATTAAATAAAATATTACTAGCTAACAACTACCATTAAATAGTATTTCACCTGACATCAAAGGTGATTTTCTTTTAGTTTATCCATTACAACATTAATCTGTTCATTAAAAGTTGTTTTTTCTTTAATAAAAAGAGAGAGGTGATCTCTTCTTTGCAATAAGGTAAATTCTAACAAAAGTACTGAAGTACTATTTCTTCACATCAAAAACTGGAGTTGATTGTATGAATATTTCATTCAAAGCATATTTAAAAATTAATGTTGTAACAGAATCTTATGCTGCAATATGTATTTTAGAAAATTATAAATTATATCGAAGAATTTACTTAAAATTTAAATTTGTATTTATCAATTTTTTTTCAGATATTAGGGGGAGTTTTTTTGGTGGGGGGAACTGGTGAAGCAATCTAAATGTATTCTGGTATGTTAGGTTCTATATTCCATTTGTCATTTCTATATTTCTGCATGTAAGTATGACAAGTCTGACCTTGATTAATTTTCTGATACCTTTACACTTTCATTGTTTGCAGTATAGCTAGACAGCATAGTTATAAGGTATATACTTTTATATACAGTAGTTATAAAAGTATAGTTATAAAATAATGTCAGAAAAACCTACATTCTCATATTTGAAATAATTCTGATATGTTTTTGATAATATATTCAAAGACTGGTTATAGAAATATTTAAATATGTCAAATATGTTAAATATTTTTTGTTTAAACTTTGCTTTAATTTGTTAGCCATCCAGAATCATATATATGAGACTGCCATATACATTTATTAAATAAATAAAAATATTAAATAAACAAACAAGTGTACGGTAGTACACTGGTAGACACACATATTTTATACATGATTTATACTCTTTTCATAATCATTTAAATATTTGATTTTTCTGTTGCTAACAAAATATTCAGTAGGATTTAGCTTTACCACGGATGGCTTGTGTACTGTTTGTGTTTTTTCATTGGATGCCTGCTAGCAACCTCCTGAAATTATTGAGATTACATTTTCAACTGAGTTGCAATGCAGCTGAATGGTGAATACATGTTTGTGCTTTTACAATCAATATTTAAATATTCAGCATTTGCCACCATAAAGGAGAACTAACTAATAAAAGGCAGAAGTTTGTGGTGCAAGCATATGACTGAAAAATCTGCAATGATTTAAAAAATGAGTTGAATCAGCTTATCTTTTTCAATCAAATAGTTTGCTAATGCTGTCCTTCATTGAAGTATTTGATAAATAACTCAAACCTGGAATCTGGCTCAACTGGAGGTGGGATTCTACCGGTTCTGACCAGTTCTATAGAACCCCTTGTTAACTTTCTAAGCAGTTTGGAGAACCGGTAGTTAGAAGAAATTTCCTTTTGTTTTTTCCTCCCTTATTACATTCTTGGCAGTATGCCTAGATTGTCTCCAGTTTTTTTCCCCTTTCATGATACTTTCTTAAAGGGGAAGGGTTGCTTTAAACTTTTTACACTGCTGTTGGAAGGAATTACTTCCCTGGAAATACTTCCAGCCGGCATGCAATGATCAGCACTTTGAAAAAATAATTGAATAAGGAAGCAGAGCTGCTAGAAATAAGCTTTTTAATGACAAGGAACCAAGATGACTGACAAGGCTTCTTGGCTAGCTAGAAAGATTGACATTCAAACATGAGTTTACATACCCTTTCTGAGTTTTGGTCTAAAAATGGTTTTAGGTGAAGTTTAATTCTGTGGTGATGTTTAATCCTGTGTTTATTGATGGGATAATTTTCCCTATTCAGCTTTGTTTGGAAGGAAAAAGATTAATCTCTGTTTCTGAAAAGAAACTGGGTTGAGAAATCTGGCTAGTTCCTATGTCTATTTGTTCTGGTAATTGGTTTCACAAGCAACAGCTACAGTTGTGATTTAATTATTTGTATTGTGTTTGAATTTTTTTCCTGCCTCATGGTTTCTTTTTCTATCTGGGAAGGGAGTCTTCCTTCACTACTTTAGTGGTATCTGGCACTGTCCTTTTACTGTATACTTCCAAGAGGCAGGATGCAAGCTTGGCACTGATTTTTTACTGCCTTTCTGGGGGGCATGTGACCTTTCCTTAAATCTGGATGATTTCCTTAGGATATCTTGTGAGGTGAGTGAGACCAACTGGTATCTTTAAGTGGTACGAATGGATCTAAGGATTACTTTTCCTGGGTGTGCTATTTCTGAAGAGCTTTCTGACCTCTCTGCTAAAGGGTTTCACTTTATGAGCAAGAGTTGGCTGCTGATAGTTATCATTGCATTTTAACTATTTTAATTCCTCAAGGTGCTCTGGCACCCTGCCTGATTTGTAACTCCGGCTTGTAGTTATTTTTGATCTAATGATTGGTGTTTAGGGCAGCTGTTTTTGCAAGCAAAGAAACTTTTGTATTTTTGTTCAGGTAATCCTTGACTTACAACAGTTCATTTAGTGATTATTCAAAGTTACAATGGCACTGAAAAAAGTGATTTATGACTGTTTTTCATACTTATGGCCATTTCAGCATCCCCACAGTCACAAGAGGCCAAGCGAGGAGAAGCGCCCTTCAATGTGAATGTGTTGAGTTGGCCATGCCCACCCAGTCACATGACCACCAAGCCACATCCACCAACTAAGCCATGCCACAGAACCAGTTGTTAAAAATTTTGAATCCCACCCCTGTATAACATATACTAGAAATCTGATAATTATATTATGCCAATTACAGCTTTTGAGTCATTGAATATAATGCATTATAGTAGTGATAATAAGGGCAAATTACAATTGCCAGGGTTTCAGGTCCAAGAAGAACTACAACAACTATTTTAAGCTTGCATGGTTTCCAGTTCTAAAGACTTCTGTGACCATAGTTCCTAGATGCAAATTTCCTCTGTCTTTCTATATAGGTAAAAGAAAAGAGGAGGATAGAATACAACATTCCTATTTAAGATAATTATCTACTGGATTGGAAGGAGAATACCAAATATTCAGCATAAGTAGTCTATTTTGTGCCTGAGTTTCAAGGTGAATATAGTAAGTTTCAGCTTTAGATTGTGAAACAAACTAAAAATAATTCTTCAACTAAAATTTAATTCATGGTAATGGAAATCTTATTTTGACTTTGCATTTTGATGTGTTCTGTTGACTTCCTTCCAAGCCCTAATCAGGTTTGACCCTGTTTTGTTTTCATGATCAGTCAAGCTATATAGAGCTTTACTGTTTCCTTACTCTCCCAGTACTCTTCTGAAAAGAAATAATGCCAACCATGCACATTTTATATAAAATATAAATATCATCATAGGGGGTACATGGAGGTCTCTTATTTCAGCTAACAAGCTAGGTTTGTTTGTTTGTTATCAATGATCAATCAGAAATTCCAACTTCCAAATAAATCCACTAGGCTTTTGAGGTTGCACTTTATGCATGTAGTAGGACAAGGACCAAGACATATATGTATTCTGAAATTCATTAAGATGTTAATCAGGTTGTCATATTTTGAAAGAAAAAAAGACTTCTCTTTTTCATATTCGCTTTGACTGTGTACCTTATCAACAAAATAATATTAAATTATTTAAATATAATATACGTCAGGTATAATAGTTTCAGAAAACTTTTAATCCAATCTAAATTATTTATGCTAAATTATTATTATGCTAAATTATTTAACATATTTGACATTTTTGTCTTAAAATTATGTTACTGGGCTGGCCTCCAAAATACCATAATTTAAATGAAGAAGGGGAAAATTGGATGAAATATTTTCACACTTTGTATTTTATTAATCAGTGATTTAGTTTTAAAATTGCAATTATATACCATTTTACAAAATACAATAGAATTCCAGCTTCATTGCTTTTACAATGAATTGTTAGTAAGAAGGCCTTTATAGAAGAAGAGAAACAAAAGAACAGAAATTCCCTGAAGCTTTTAGTTTCAGTTCCCTGAAGATTCAAATAATTGGGACAACATTATTTGCCTCACTGCCTAATTGAAGAGTATTTGTAAATTGCTTCCTATATTTCTGGTTGCCTTAATGGGCACTATTTGAGAAAGAGAAGATTCAAACTTTGCCTTTGCCTAACTCTAAACTTTAATCTAAATCAGTCATATTGGATATGAATTCTGGATATTGCAGTTCCAAATTATACAGAGGATTCCAGACTCTATGTATGCTATATTAATGTTTTTCCTCTGGTGGGAAGAATATTGAGGACGTTGCATTTATGGTCATCTTTGTGATAAATTTTACAGTTTTGTTAATTTTACAGTTTTGTTAATGGAATAGGAGCTTTTTTCTTAATTTCTGTAAGATACCAGTCTGAATTTTCTAGATTATAGCTTGGATATTTCTAAATGTTTGTATATGTCTTCATTTATTTTTCAAATACACATAGCAACTTCACTTGAAATAAAACTGTACTAAATAGTAAATCTATTATCCGATCAATATGCGTAGGCTGAAGAAAACAAGATTTTAAATTAAAATTCATTATGAACTATATACTTTTTATATGAAGTGCTTTTTTTTCTTTAAAAGAGAAGATTATTTTGAAGGACTTTTCCTATCTTAAACTGTAGGACAATTATTTGGCATGGATCTACTGAACTTGAAGCAGAAATTAAACTCAACCACCAGAGACTCTTTAAGTAATGAATTATTTAGTTTCATAGCTTATCAGCATTCCTAGTTTACCTACAAATTAAACTAGTTCTATTTACACAGAACATAGTTGTATTGCAAATTTATTTTTACAAAACTAAGTTAATGGTTATTAACTTATATGGATTTAAAAGATAATTGGATAAATTTATGAAGGCAAATTCTATAAAAACTCCTGTATGTGAATACTCAATAATTGATCCTGAGGACTCATACTACCTGCAGATGATGGTGAGGGACATGCCTACAAATACAATTACAGGAAAATGAATAATACAAGATATGCCCATTGCTACTCTAAACATCCCAGAGCCAGCAAAGATTGCCATGGCCTGAACCAACCAACTTCATTAATCAATTAATGAAGAACCTGAATAAGATTCTATTATTGATAATATAATAATTTAATGTATCTTTGTTGCTACATTTTTATATATTTATCACAATCTTTCAAAACAAACTATTATTGTATGTCATGTTTACTGGCATGGGTGAGGGTTTGGTGGGAAGAGCTTAATCTGTATATTTTATATCATTGATGGCTAATATTTTTAAAGCAGAGACATTTTCAAACAAAACAATTTTAAATTATGTCTTTCTTTTCTTTAGAACTTGATATTATGTAAATTTAATAATTAAGAATCTTGACAATGGAAAAAAATTAAACAAGGGCGGGTTGCTTAATTATTCTGTAATGTTATATATTTGGCTGGAAATGTTTTTTAAAATTCCAGAAAAAGCAATGAGAAACCAAAGTAGTAAGTATTATTACTATCAAAGAAAGAGAGACAGAAAAAAAATCAAATAACAGTAAACAAAAGGAAATATAACAAGTATAATCCACTATAAGTCAAGATATAATACTAAGATGCATTCTACATATGTAGTATGTAGCACTAGTGCATACTAGTAGTAATGTAGTAATAAGAAAGTATAATGATAATAATGATGATGATAATCATCATCATCCACTGGGCATTATGTAAAAAATGTGGCTTACCTGTATCCGAAAAGTCATGGAAACACAAAGTTGTTTTCAACACTTTCAAGTTGTTGAAAATGAGAAGTGAAGATGTGGGACTTTTGAATACAGATGGATTGTCATTTAGAACACAACACACCAGATATCACAATCATCTGAAACGTACAATTTATTGATTTTGCTGTACCAGGGAATGCCAGAGTCGAAGAAAAAGAACTAGAAAAAAATCATGAAATATTGCCACCTGGCCATTGAAACTACCCGATTATGGATGAAACATGTTGCAGTAATACCCATTGTCATCGGGGCACTTGGCACCATGTTCAAGATTTTTACAGTACATCAAGACATTGCAGCTTCCTGCAACAACACCAGCAGAACTGCAAAAAACTGCACTACTCGGAACATCATATATTTTAAGAAAATACTTGGTCGATACCTAGGATGCTGGCAGCAACCTGTATCAATCATCAGTGCCAGTTAATAATATTTGTGATACATTTTTAAATGTTCAGTTGACTGAGTTTCATGTTCAATGGAAATAATAATAATAATAATAATAGTAGTAGTAATAGTAATTGTGACCTGGCCATCAAAGCTACATGATACCCATTGTCATTGGGGGACTTTGTACCATGTCCAAGAAATGTAAAATACATCAAGAAATCGCAGCTTCCTGCTGTAGCACGAGTGGAGGCTGCAAAAATCTGCACATTTTAAGAAGATACTTGGTTGATACCTAGGATGATATTTATGATACATTTTTAAATGTTCAGTTGACTGAGTTTTATGTGTAAAGAACAAAAGATAATAACAACAATAATAATAATACACATTGCTGACTTCAAAGAAATATAGTAATTCTTGAGATGCAAATATCATTGAAATATAGAAATATCTCATTGTCTGTTTTTGATTTCATATTCATCTTAACCTGCACTATTTTGAGAGAAAATATCAAATTATTATTTCTTTGCATATATAAATACAAATTTAATTCAAAGACCTATCATATCTATCTATCTATCATCTACCATTTATTATCTATTTTGGATGTGCATATTGGCCAAGAGATGTAGTTTAATCTTTTTTATAAATTAATTATACAAAAATTACAATCCTCAAACACCCCTATTGAAGTCAAGGACAAGTTATAGTTTTGTAATGGTTTAAATGATTGCAGCAATTTACATTAAATTGGTGACAGCTAATTTTATATTGAGTGGTACTGCTTTCCTCGCAAAGCTGACTTGCCTTTTAATAACAGCTTTTCCACTGTTTCTTTTTTCAAGAGAATAAATCTAAATCAGGAGGTATTTGAACTCTTGATTTAGATATTTTTAAATAAAAAAGGATTTACTCAAAACTGCTGAGGTGGTTAATCCACTTATGCTAAGGCTTTGCATTCTGATCTGCCTTTTTTTTCTCTTAGCGTGTACTCTTAATAAATAGCTGCATGTGCTTTTCAAGTTTCAAATAAATATTTTAGGATTTAAATTTAAAGTATGTAGGATAGTATCTTATCCTACTCACCAGGAAGTCAGCCTTATCAGGGGGATCTAGGATATAAAAACTCTGTCGCATCCCAAACTTTATTCTTCTCTGTTCTGGACCTGTAATCCCATCAGAATCTCCATTTGTTTCCTTCTAGTTAAAAAGGTCAAGTTACTGATGATTGAATTGCTTCTAAAATAGACAATATAAATTTGACCAGACGAATCAATTGATACAGTATATTATTCCAAATGTTCACCTTCTTCAATAACTGGTGAATCAAAGAATGCACAGGAACGCAGAATGCCCAATATCCATGATCTTCTTCCTCCATTACTTTTGTAGGCCCTGCCAATAGATATTGGGGCCTTTATATAAAGCAGAAAGCTTGATATTATAAATAAAATAAATAAAGGGGGAACCAAGATTGAAAACAAGCTGAAATCCTCATGAAAAAAAGCATCAGTGTGGTACTATGAGAAAAGGCTGAAGTGAAATGGAAAAGAATGGTGATAGCAGAGTACCACCCCACGCCCACCTTGAACCCTCCCTCCATATGCCGTTTTGGGTCTCCTGAGTCTCCAGGGAGGCTTGCTATGCTAAAAATGGCCTTTTTTTTCTTGGGGGGGTGGTCAGGAGGAGTGCTGCCTGTCACACACCCTTGGCCGCACCCACCCAGCCAGTGATTAGGGCAGAGAATGGGGTCAATTAGGTGATTAGTTTGCCTCTCTCACCTGAGGGTTGCCTGCTCTCCCTCCCACTGGCCAACATGTAAGGGCTTCATTCAATTTGTTCCTGCCCTCAAACAGTAAACGTTCTCGGGCAGCTGGGTTTGCAATTGGCTTGCAAAAACTGAGTTTCAGGTCCTTCCTCCTCCTGCTCCTTTTGCTATGCCTGCTTCTGCCTCCTCCTCCTCTCCCTGCTTCCTGTTTCTCCTGCTACCTCTTCTTCCTTCCTCTCTTTTTCCCCACTTTTCTCCTCTCCTTCTCCCAGCATTGCAACTGGGCTTGCATTCTCTTCCTGCACTCTCCAAGTTTGCAAGACAAACACGCAGCATCCCAGCTTGCAACGAAGTGCTTTCTCGGAGCCTTGTTGGAGGGAAACAAGCTATGTGTGTGTGTGGGGGGGGGATGTCACCTTAAGTGCTGGGTCTCCACGGGAATCCCTGTCGTTTGCACCAAGACTGCTGACTGACTCTGTCTCTCCCCCTTCTCTCTTTTGAATGGTTTTGTCAGCACTTCTTCAACGTGCTGGATCTTCGGTTTGTTTTGCTGGAAGGGTGAGTAAGAATTGTCTCTTCTCCCCCCCCCCCCTTCTTTCCACTTCTTAGAAGAAAGTCACAGGTCTAATCTGGAAGAGAATCACTGTGCTGAATCATTGAAAAGTGCAGGTGGTTGTCATTTACCCTCTTTCTGCTTTCCCGGGTCTTTGATTGGAGGTTCCTATGGAGCAAAAGCAGAGGGCCTCTTCCAGTGAAGATTTCTCTGTGTCTTCTAATTTTCTTCCAGAGCAGAACAAAAAAGCTTCTTCCTGTGAAGGCTTTTCCTGTTCTTTATTCTGATTTTCTCTAGGAGCAAAATAAAGCCCTTTCTAATGAAGTCTTCCCTATGTGTTTATTATGATTTTCCCCTGGACTGGAGCAAAATCATCTGGTGGCATCCCACACTTATTTTACTCCATGCATGGACCACCCACTATTTAATTTACCACTTCTGTTTGTGCTTCTTTCCCAAACTGTATACTTTTCTCCCTCCCCCTCTCTCTCTCTCTCTCTCTCTCTCTCTCTCTCTCACACACACACACAAAGGTCCATAGTAAAATTGTCTTCTATGAAACCAGTCCCTGGTGTCAGAAAGGTTGGGGACCTCTGAATTAGACCATGCAGGAGAGTCCTTTTAAGGATTATGTATTAATAGAAAAGTAACTAACTTAGCTCTGATCCTAAACCAGGGGTCCCCAAACTTGGCAACTTTAAGACTTGCGGACTTCAACTCCCAGAAATCCTCAGCCAGCTGAGGAATTCTGGTAGTTGAAGTCCACAAGTCTTAAAGTTGCCAAGTTTGAAGACCTCTGTCCTAAACACTAAAGCTGCTGCATATAAAAAACAGAGGAGCTCTGATCAGCTATCACAGCCACATTTTGGATCTGAGTGAAGGTCCTGGGAAAGGTGTCAGAATAACACTTAGAAGGGACCTTGGGGGGAACCCTGTACCATTTCATAGAAATGGCTGTCCAGTCTTTTCTTTAAAAATTCCAGTGTTGGAGCACCCAGAACTTCTGGAGACAAGCAGGTCCACTGGTTAATTGTTCTCATGGTCAGGAAGTTTCTTCTTAGTTTTAGGTTGCTTCTCTCTTTGTTCAGTTTCCATCCATTGCTTCTTGTTTTGCCTTCTGCTTCTTTGGAAAATACATTGCCCCCCCTTTTTTCTGGCAGCCCCTTAAAAGCCTATTGCCTATTGCCTTCTTGGGCAAAGCATGTGAGCCATTTCCTCCTTTCAGTGGTCCATGTAAGTATATCTATAACATGTAGTTAATAAAGTCAAAAAAAGCTGAAAAACATTTTTACAGAACTATAGATAAGTTGAGGCTGGGTGTGACAAGGAATGGCTGGGAGGAAGGGGCCAGGTGAGGCACCCTTGACATGAGTGACAGTCAGTCATGTGACCACCAACCACATCCACAAATTAAGCCATGCCCACAGAACCGGTTGTTAAGAAATTTGAATCCCACTCCTGATTATGCTGTATTCAGACTTGCACTTAATTATTTTGTTTATGGTCTTTCTATCTTCCCTTACAATTAATGGATAAAGATAAACATTGTCTAGTCTAGTCTAGTCTCTGGGCACTTCATGGTATTTCAGTTAGCCTCTTTCACAGCCATGGCATTTTGCAGGCATTTTAGTTGTTACAGAAAACAGATGGGCCACAAAACAATTCCTCCATCTCTAAGAATAACAAGAACTTTGTTTATATTTCTATTTATTTTCTTTTGAGTATGGATTATTTATTGAATAAATAAGAAAATATGTGTGTGTGTCCATTAATGAATACATTAGTGAATATAATAATGCAAGAATTCATGCATTTTTTTGATTTTTGTCCCAAGATGAGTTAGAAACATCTTATAAATTAGAATGTCTTCATTAATATTATTCCAGAATCAGAAAGGGAGCTAATTCTAAACTTGCCTCTTTATGTATAGGGGAAGGTGTAATAGCCAAAGGTGGCATTGCTTAATGAAAATGTATATTTTAAAAGAAATCCATAGAAAGAAAACTGCAGTAGTATGTGCACAGATTTATCTACTCAATCCAGCTCATTTATTTTGAAGAGCTACCGTGTTTCCCCGAAAATAAGACACTGTCTTATATTATTTTTGGCTCCCAAAAACACACTAGGTCTTATTTTCGGGGTAGGTCCTATATATATATATATATATATATATATATATATATATATATATATAAAATAAAAAAACACTTACCATATTCATGTAGAACAATGTACATTTATTCATGTACGAAACCACGAACAAATCGCATACCGTGTTTCCCCTAACATAAGACACTGTCTTATATTTTTTTGGCTCCCAAAAACACACTAGGTCTTATTTTCAGGGTAGGTCTTATTTTTGGGATAGGTCTTATTTTTGGGGTAGGTCTTATTTTCGGGGTAGGTCTTATTTTCGGGGAAACACGGTACCTATTTCCCCAGCTTTTGTGGAAATAGTATCATTTGCTTTTTTTTCTTGTTATTGGCTATGCACTCCAACAAATGCCTCAAGGCATTCATTTTTGCTTCTATGATACATTCCAGATAGTTTTTGTCAAAGAAACTGCTACCAGCTTAGACACCATGAATGGCAACCAGGCAATAAGCTTTCAGAAGTTTGAGACCCATTAGTTCTGCTTTATGACGATGACTCAGAACTGGAGCTTAGCTACTCTGCCTTCACTTTTCTCTGCCACTCCTTAACTGTTAATGCTATTTATTATAATAGGATAACAGAGTTGAGAAGAACCTTGGAGGTCTTCTAGTCTAACCCCCAGCTGAAACAGGAAACCCTATAGCATTTCCAACGCATTATAAAAGCCATGGTGATGCAGTGGATAGAATGCAGTATTGCAGGCTAGCTCTGTCAAAAGCCAAGAGTTCAATCCTGACAGGCTGAAGGCTGACTCAACCTTCCATCGTTCGAGATCAATAAAATGAGGATCCAGATTGTTAGGGTGAATTTGCTGACTCTGGAAACCACTTAGAGAGAGCTGAAAAGCATTATGAAGTGGTATATAGGTCTAAGTGCTATTGCTATAAGTTTACAGTTTTGCAGCCACTCATAAAATAGACAAATGCTTCCCCAGTGCCTTCTTTTGTTCTAGATAAAACCAGTGTACTGTTGAGAGGCATTGAGAAAGAAAATGAATAGGTTGCATGGCACCTCATAAATTATGTAGAGCCTTATAAATTCAATGTTTAATACAGAAATGTGAGCTTTCAAAAGGTTTGTATCTTTCTATAATGCCTTGGGATATATTCAGATTTTGCAGGAAGGAATATACCATCATACTGACGTAAGTATTAATCTTTTAAAGAAAACATTCTCTGGCACATGCTATCCTTTTGCATTTGTTGTCTGTGAACTGAATTTCTTCTTCACAAGCTAGGATATTATTTTTCCAACAGCAGGAAAACCCATGTGCCTAATACATACTCTATAAAAGTGATTTAGAATCCTCCCTAAAGCTTAAATTTGAAACTCTGTGTTTTTGTGAGAGTTAGGAAAGTATTTACCACTTAACAAACTCCTCTAAAACAAAACAAAAAACAAACAAGCAAAAACGTAACAAGTAAGATTATATCATTAGATACACTGTAGGTATACAATTGTTTTCCTTCCTATCTTCCCTGGTGTACCCAATGATTAAAATTGACAAAAGTTATAATAAAAACTATATTTATGAAGAAATAATCCACTGAAGTTCTTTCTCTCCTTTTGTTGATACTAATTTATCACAGAAGAATCTTACCCCAGCCTAGTTGAAAATTACCGACCAATCTCTTTATGCTAAAGTCATGGAATCAATTAACCAATCCATTATCCTCCACTTAGAGACAAACAACCTACTCTCTAATAAACAATTTGGTTTCAGGAAAAAACTATCCTGTAATCTGATATTAATACAGTTGAGAAAGTCCAGAAATATTTCACAAGAAGAGTTCTCCACTCCTCTACTCGTTGGAAAATACCTTATGCCACCAGACTTGAAATTCTAGACCTAGAAAATCTAGAACTACGCCATCTTCAGTCTGACCTAAGTATAGTACATAAAATTATATATTGCAATGTCCTACCTGTCAATGAATACTTCAGCTTCAACCATAACAATACAAGAGCACACAATAGATACAAACTCAAGGTAAACCACACCAAACTTGATTGCAGGAAATACGACTTCAGCAACAGAGTGGTCAATGTCTGGAATACTCTACCTGATTCTGTGGTTTCTTCCCCAAACCCCAAAAACTTTAACCTTAGACTGTCTACTATTGCCTACCGTCCCTGTCCTATTGTTTCTTTTTATTTTTCTTACATGTATCCATTTCATGTATTCATAACTATGTTTATACTTATACCTGTTATCTTATAATCGCTTGACAAATAAATAAAATAAATAAATAAAAAGAAGAAGTATAATTGAAAAGGTGGTTGCTTTGTAAAACTAACCCTTAACTGTCTTTGGCATTAATTTTTGTCTCCTGAAACAATATCACTGAAACATTTTATTCATTTATTTGTTTATTTGTTCCTGAGGTCTTTTGGCTTCTTGTACTCACAACTAGAAAGGAAGTGTGCCCACATCATCAACAGCCATTTATACAATTAACATTCCTCCTAGTATAAAAACTTTTAAAGCTAAAGCATTATCAATAGCAATTTATATAACTGGGCATTTCATTGTTAATTAATGTATTTCCAAACATTTTAGACGATTTAAGCTGATGCAAGCACCATGTGGACAGCTCTACATTCGTCATTCATATTGTAAAAAAATATTGTAAAAACTGGATTTCATTGGTGGCTTGAATAGAGAATTTCTTAGCAATTTGTTGGAAGGAATTAATCTGTGATTTCAATTGTTAAATCCCATTTTTACTTCAGTTTTGCATTGTCCAAAAGCATTTAATGTATTTCTCCTGAATAACATTGATTTTTTTTTCTAATACGGACATTTCTGTCACCTAATATGTACATTTCTTTCCAATTTAACACAAAATAGTTCTGTACATTAAATCCAGTATTTCATGAATATACATGTTTTGTCCAATGTCTTTCTTTTTATATGCAATTTTTAAGCTGAAGAATTGTATTAAAAATAGAAACATGTAAAGCTCAGTATATGTATGCATTGATTCCTGTAATAGTTCAGGGACTTCAAATTATTCAAATCTGCATTAAAACGAAAGCCTAAGAAATTCATCCCGATTAGCCTCTTTATCTAATATTCAGTTTTTCCTTATTTTTTCCATTGGTGTGATGCATTAAACATCTAAACAAAAGCCATAAATATTAGACTATATCTTTACTTTTTTCCCTGAATTTACTGACTAAATTTCTAGCTTTACTGGTATAACAGAGGCACTGGTGTGCAATGCGGTGACAAAAAGGTCTCTAGTGAACTGGGATGTACAATAAATATGAAGAACCACATTTGCATGTTTTTAAAGTCAAATTATGTTTATGTTTGGAAATAGCTAAATATAGGATTCATGTTTAATCAAATATTCATAACTATCTCCCAAGTTAAGAGATTTAACGAGTCATGTCTTCCTTATATGACAATGGGTTATGTATTATTTAAAAACTGCTTATATCTTGATTGCAGGAAATTTCAAGCTATCTTAATTGGATGTCACCTTTTTTTTCTTCTAGATCAATAATTACAGAATCCAGGGTGTCAATCATTGCTATTGCTGTATCAGTTTAGTAATGGAAAATCTAAACATTTTTTTATATCTGATAAATATGGAAGTCTGCAAATTTCAAGCTATTTTTTATCCCATGATAAAAAATAAATGTCAGTAATGTAAACTGAACTTATTTTTAGGAGTAGATACGAACCTGAAAAAGACAATGAACACTAGAGGTTTTTGGTTCCAGAAAGAACATACCAAGGACCTTGGAGCATTTCCTATTTATCTTAGGGACAAATAAAAAGATCAGTTTGAAGAGTATAACACATTACAATCTGTACAGAAGTATCTATAACTTTCATCCCCCTTACTTTCTTTAAATTCATGTCAGGAGAGGCTAGAGAGAGGCACAGGTGTCTTCTATGTGCAACAACAAGGTCAAAACGATAGGTGTAGCTCACAGGTGTCAACCTTGTCATGTCATATTGCTGTCACATGATGTTTCACAATGTTTTTCTCATTCGTGGAGCTGAGGTGTGTATGGCCTTCGTGTGACAGATCCAGCTCGTGGGCTGCCAGTTTGACACCCTGGTGTAGCTGGACAATCAAAGCCCGATCACTTTTAGGTGAATGTAATGCGTCAGAACACATACAAAATTCGGGGATTGAATCATTTGGTTATTTCTGCCATTTTGATATTTGCAGTCCCCAAAAGAAGGCTCCTAAAAGGGAACCAAATTATTGCAGATGAGTGAACGCTTTAATTTGTCAGATTTCAAGGATCTCAACTTTATCAACCATATTCCCCAAACTGAAGAACAGGAATTTTCACCCACCTTTATAGTTGGTATTAAAAAATATGCTACAATTAAAACTAGAAATTGAATGTGAACTGTTTCTCTTTAACCATGACACTAAAAGTACAGGTGAGCTATATAGTCAGTTAGCAAAAGTCTACAACTATGGGAAAGTTGAAGTATGTGTTAGAATTTTAAGAAACATTTGAAAAGAGACAATCTTGCCCTCGAAATATGAGGTTGGCCCCCAACCTTATATCTTTTCATAAGGGCCTAAAGACCTGGTCCTGCAAATTAGCTTGGGGCCGTAATGGAAGAGTAGCACAGTGGAGGTTATTGATTAACAACAGATCACATCTCCCCACCCTGCCAGCAACCTCCACATGTAATTGGATTTTAATGGTTTGTTTTAAGCCACCCAGTTACCCTATGGCAAGATGGCAGCCAATACATGCTGTAAGTAAGTAAGTAAGTAAATACAAAAAGAATATTTTCAATAAAATTACTTAGAGTAATCTTTGAATAGGAATGGATAACCATAAACACCAATTATTTATTTAAAATTATAATAAACTATATTTAATTAATATCTCAGCTCTATATGTGTCTGCATTTCTTTATCTAGTCATCAACATACTTATTACTCAGCTTTATCTGTTCAAATTACTGAGCATGTTCTTTTGCTGTAGATACAACAGTCATTCTTTTCTCAGTTTCTAAGATATTTGGTATATTAAGGAACTTCAAGAAATGAATCAGCAAAAATATCTCTGGTTTAATGCTAAAGATATGTGTAATTAGGGGTGGGATTCTACCGGTTCTGACTGGTTCTATAGAACCCCATGTTAACTTTCTAGGCAGTTCAGAGAACCAGTAGTTAGAAGAAATCTCTTTTTGGTTTATTCCACCCTTATTACATTCTTGGCAGACAGTCTCTGAAGGAGAATTTTTTTTCTTAAAGGAGAAGGGTTGTTTTAAGCTTTTTACACTGCTGTTGGGAAAAAATACTACCCTGCAAATACTTCTTGGCTAGCTAGAAAGATTGACATTTAAACGTGAGTTTACATACCCTTTCGAGTTTTGGTCTAAAACTGGTTTTTGGAGAAGTTTAATTCTGTGCTTGGTGATGTTTAATCCTGTGTTTATTGATGGGATAATTTTCCCTATTCAGCTTTGTTTGGAAGGAAAAAGTTTAATTTCTGTTTCTGAAAAGAAACTGGGTTGAGAAATCTGCTAGTTCCTGTATCTATTTGTTCTGGTAATTGGTTTAATAAGCAATAGCTACTGTTGTGATTTAATTATTTGTATTGTGTTTGAATTTTTTCCTGCCTCATGGTTTCTTTTTCTATTCTGTTCCTGTATTTTATTGTGTGCTGTGTAATTGTATTGCAATAGCCTCATGCCTTATCTTGTGGGGTCAGTCTTCCTCACTGCTTTAGTGGTTTTGGTTAGCCTTTTCTTCCACAGCTGGTATCTGCAAGCAGCACTGCAATTTTTACTGCCTTTCTGGGGGTCATGTGACCTTTCCTTAAATCTGGGTGATTTCCTGAGGATATCTTTGTGAGATGAGTGAGACCAGCTGGTATCTTTAAGTGGTGCAAATGGATCTAAGGATTGCTTCTCCTGTGTGTGCTCTTTCTGCAGAGCTTTAAATGATCTCACTGCTAAAGGGTTTCACTTTATGAGCAAGAGTTGGCTGCTGATAGTTATCATTGCATTTTAACTGTTTTAATTCTTCAAGGTGCTCTGGTACCCTGCCTGATTTGTAACTCTGGTTTGCAGGTATTTTTAATCTAATGATTGGTATTTAGGGCAGCTTTTTGCAAGCAAAGAAGCTTTTGTATTTTTGTTCAGGTAATCCTTGACTTACAACAGTTCATTTAGTGACCATTCAAAGTTACAATGGCACTGAAAAAAGTGACTAATGTCCGTTTTTCACACTTACGACTGTTGCAGCATCCCCACTGTCATGAGACGCCAGGTGAGGAGAAGTGCCCCTTGATGTGAGTGATGTTGAGTTGGCCATGCCCACCCAGTCACATGACCACCAAGCCACACCTACCAACTAAGCCATGCCCACAGAACCGGTTGTTAAAAAATTTGAATCCCACCCCTGTTTGTAATGATAAGAATATAAAGAATATATCTCTTTTACAACTGATTTCATGATGTCATTGACAGGACATGAAGATAATCTCTAAATTCTGCATGTCTTTTTTATTTGCTGAAGATTTACTCAAACAGTAGCAAAAGTTGAAAATTTGGCTCTCTAAATTTCTGAATGTTAGGTTCTTAATTTTGAGTATAAATTGTTTGCCTTTATTTTTTTTACATGCAGTTTTTATTAATGAATGTACCCATTTCTTTTTCTTCATTTTGTAAGGTGCCTTTCTATTCAGTATTAATAGAATTTGTAAGTAATTTATAAATAACAATTAATTAGTCATGTTAAACTTTATTATAAATCATCCATCTTTAAATAATATTGAAACTTCAGAGAAATTTCTAGAATATTACATTATATAGATAGCCAATGTCTACATTGCATGTCTACATTGTAAGCAAATCACCCCCAAAAGTGAGACATTATTTGTTATGCTTTTAGCTTCCAGTACATGTGTGCATATTAGATTAATACATATGCATACACACATAGCACATAGAATTACAAATATTAACAGCAGTGAAAATACAGCCCTTCTGATGTTGTTAAATTGGAAGCTAGATGAACCCTGATCAGCAAAATAAAGAATTAAATGACACATATTCTCAGAATGATAGGTCACTATTATGAAAAGATGTGGTTGCATTCTGCTTTTTTTTTCACTGACTATACTGGAATTAGGCAATTTAGTATCCTTCAATATAACTCTAATTAGTTCATCCTGTATGGCCAATAGTGAAAGTCTCAGGAGTTGCTACATAAAATGTATGGTTTAATAGATGCCTATTCCTTTTTTACCTAGTGCAAATGAATAAAATTGAAGTCTGAATGGCTTATAATAAAATAGATCCCTAGGTTAAGCCTTTTTATTTATAAGAAAGAAATAATCCTCATGAAATTTCAGTTTTATGTGAGCAGGAGAAATATTATTGAGAAAAGAAAAAAAAAACATGGGAATGTGGAAAGAATACATAAAAAGTAGTATTGATCCATGAACCAAAACTACTCTAATTTTTTGGCTTATTTATTGCTCTTGTTGGAAAAAGCACAAATATCCATTTGGACATTAAATTCTCATGTTCACAGTGACCATAGATGTCTTTTAAATGGAGTGTTTGAGGCTGCACTTCAACAAATGGACACTAGGTGGAGAATTAATAGAACAGAAGGGAAAATACATTTAAATGTAAAAATGAAATTAAAGTTAAAAGAGAAGTAGAACATATTTAAATCATGCACACTCTACTTGATTAGAATCATGAAGAAAAATTGAAACATATTCACTTGCTCCACATTTTTTGTTGCAAATCAGTTGGACTATATATCTACCATAGAATGCCAATTCAACTTACAGAGTTCAGAAAATTCCAGATAACCTGACACCAGGTCCCGGTAACATGCAGTTGAGTGTGCTGTAATGTTTTTACTTATTAAATGAGAAAGAGTGATCTTGTTGGCGCTTTATCCTTGCATTTTTAAAGACTTTGGTGAAGTTTTGAGTAAACTTAATGACCAAAAGATACAAATACCTATATTTTAAAGGTTTAAAAGCAAATAATTGGAATAAATGGGTACATTTTCAATGAAGGGGTATTATGATATTTAGCCCCCTCAAAGATTTATTTTGGGACTAGTGACTTTTTCCTTTTTCATAAATTATCTTAAATTAGAAATAAGAAGTCAGGAGAGCAGGTTTTTGGATTATGCTAAACTATTCAAAATTGAATGTGGACAGCTTCAAAATGGTCTTTTTAATGTCAACCAAATGGCAAATGCAATACAAATACAAATGGCAAATACAATTCAAGTTAAATATGTTAAACTATGTGCTTTGTGCCTCTTTCCCTCTTCTCTCCAAAGAGCTATCTCCTTAAAATTCTAATTTCCTAACAATATGAAGATGCTCAATTCAAAGCCTTAGTTACTCTGTGGAATATGAACTTGGCGCTATTGTGATCATTCCTGAGCATCCTTGCCTTCTGAATAAACGTTATTAGCCTCTTTTATGCACATAGAGGAAAATTGGTTTCAAATCTGCTTAAGACTAGCTAACTCTAGTTCATAGTTCACTGTGAAGACAACTCTGTTGTGGTGATGTAAGAAAAGAAACACCTCTTTTCATTTGTCATTGTATCATCTCAGTGCTACCTAATAAGATTTTCTAACAGGTTAGGATGTTAAAAATCTAATCCAAGTAGAATTTCAGCTACTCATCACAATATACTGGTTAGAAGTTTCAAAGACAAAATAAATTATACATGTCATGATTTATATTTTGCCATTTTTGGCAATTTAAGATTTTTAAGTGCCTTGTACATCATCTCCTAAGGCTGACTAATAAATATATTGTGATACTTTTGTATATAACACAATGATATTTCAGTCATCAATGGGTCAAACTGACCTTTGTATGTCCTAGTTTTGGTTATAATTAGGAAATTAAGACCATAATTTTCTCCATAGTTCATGCCTGGTGACTTCCTGGACATAAAACGAGTTTAAATATTCAAACATGATTTTTTATGTTCAGATGTCTGGTCTAAAAAGCTCAAGAAATCATTGACCAATGATTTCACCAATTACCAATGTGCTTTTCTGCCAGGAAAACTGGAGATCTCTCTCTCTCTCTCTCTCTCTCTCTCTCTCTCTCTCCTCCCTCCCTCCCTCCCTCCCTCTCCCTCTCTCTCTCTCTCTCTCTCTCTCTCTTCCCCTCCCTCTCTCTGCTTTCAGTTATGGCTAAAATTATTTTTCTTTGTGACTTTAAGCTTTTTGATTTTGGTTGACAATTTTAAATAATCTTTGAAAATATCACTCCAGCAGAAATTGCAATATTATAGGTTTTCACAAGATGTACTTCTGATGATAGGTTATGAACAGATGATGTTAGTGCGTAAGCAATGATTTGGGAAGGCAATTTGTGCTTCCTAGAGATGTATATTTGAGTAGTAATAGTTCTTTTTTAGGTCAGCAAGTTATCTAAATAAAGTCCATACTTATAAAAGCTCTAACCTTAGTATTGTTTAATATACTTCCAACAGCTGTTTTGGCAGGAATTTTGAAAAGCACTATATGCATTAAGACTTTGCCTTGTGGCAAAGAAGCCATTAAATTTAGGCCCTGTGTTCTGTTGTAGTGTTGCTTTTATAAAGATGCACAACTATATTTTATAAATTTTAGTAAATGTTTTAGACTGTTCAGATTATTTTTATATACACCTGCTGTTGTCTCAACAGCATGATTCTGTTTCTTTGAACAGGGAAGATTCTGCTTTGTTGTTTATAGACCTTTCTCTGATTTTATCAGATTGATATTATGGATGCACTTATTTTTATTTTGTTCATATTTAGTATTAATTCTATTATTTTATTTTTGCAGTTCTGATTGCTAGCCATCATAAAAGTTTTGTTTGTTTTTATCTAATATTGTCTGGTCAGATGTATCTATTCACTGCATTTGTATAGAGCCCTTTCCCAATGGCTCTTGGCAGCTGACAAAAATATTTTTTCAAAACTAATAAATAATAAATTCATCTCCCCTTACACTGAACCAAAATAAATGGAAATACTTTATACAAAACAAAACAAAAAATAAAAGGAAATGTATAAAACTATCAGCTACAAATCTTTAATAACTGCACACCCTCATATTGAACTTGATAGAATAATAAAATCTTAATTGATTGTCTGAAATCTCAAAGGGAAGGAACAGAACAACCTCTGGGGAAGAAATTCCAGGAGCAGAAATATAAAATGCCCATTTCCAAGACTTCATCAAATGATATTCTTACAATTCAAGTCCTGGTGATGTTGACTTTATTAGATATGATTGGATAAACAAATATTAAGGAAAAAGGAAGTTGCCCGTATAAGACATTCAGGAACCATTTGGGACCTTAAAGGTAACAACCAGCAGCCTGAACTGCACATTCTATTCTAACTATGGGTTTTAGTGACAGTTTTATTAATTTTAATTGGTTATTGGGATTTCGGTTTAATTGTCTTTTAATATTTGTATTGTATTGTATTTTTTATCGTTGTGAGCCGCCCTGAGTCCTTCGGGAGATAGGGCAGCTCATAATAAAATAAATAAATAAATAAATAAATAAATAAATAAATAAATAAATAAATAAAATAAACTAGCAACCAAGTCATTTCTAAGAATATTAATATACATGCATACATCATTGTCCATTCACTGCATTTTATACCAGCCATAACTTCTGAAGGCTTTCCAAGGGCAGTCCATATAGAGCACATTACAATAAAACAAGCCAAAGGTGTTCAAGACAGTGACTCTGAACAGCATTGCCCAATCAAGGATTGGCATATAAGATGTAACTGAACAAAATGACTCCTGGTCACAATTCTTACCTGCTGAACAATTGCTATTTGCTTATAGCAGGAGCTATGACTCACCCTCAATTTGATTGATTGAATTTATTTTCTACTTGAGAGACTTCCAATATTACAACTAAATGTGGACTGTAGCTCTGTTCAAACTAAAAGATAATATTTTCTTAGAACTATTTTGATACCCAAACCCAAAGTCACTGTACTTTGAAGGGATTCAATCTGTTTATCCCTTTCCATACCCACCATTTCTATCACATTGCTTTTTGATCTGGCGATAATGTGTATAATTATTCTTTGTTTTGTTGTTTTGTTTGTGTGGTCCCTCCAAGTGAGTGTTAACTCCTGGAGATTGCTGGACAAATCCCCCACAGGTTTGCCATTGCTTCCTTCCTGGGGCTGAGAGAGCATGACTATCCCAAAGTTATCCAACTGGATTTGTGCTTAAAATGGGACTAGAACCTCATGGTCTTTTGATTTCTAACCTAGTGCCTTAACCACTGCACCAAACTGGCTCTTCTATAGCTGGTGCTTGTATAACCATGCCCCCATGCGGACAGATTACATTTCTCAGCATTTTCAAGTTGCTGTTTAAATTTTTTTGGAGAGACTGAGGTTGTGTGTATTCTTCAAAGAAGATCACTCTGGGCAGAATTCTCATCCACTCCCACCAACTGAAGTTACCTCATTAAGAAGGAAAAGAATAACTATTAAAGGGTGCTCCCTAATTCTATGGAGTTGTTTTAACTGATAGCACTATGACTGATAATGTTAAAAATTGTTGAGGAAAATGCTATCTTAATCCCACACTCTTTTTTGAATAATACTTAGTTTCTGAAACCTGAGATGGTAGAAAGGTGCTTGGAAGAATTTTTTCTACTCATCTCTAGCTCAAAGATTATAAAACTTAATAAAACTATTATACACAGCTGGGTCCAGGGTAAAAATTTCTCTTACAAGATCCTTGCTCCACTAAATTATGCCATAGTGAGATTTTCTTGAAAAACATCTGGACCCAGAAATTTAAATAATTGTAGGCTTATATCAAACAGTCTCTTCATGAACAATAATCAAGTGAGCAATAAAAAAGTAATTTCATTGGGTTGTGGAAAAAAACTGAGCAGAAAAAAATCTCTTAAGGGAAAAAAGAAGATATCTTAGAGGATTGCAGTCTGTAATTAATAAATACAACTAGACTATTTCTATTTAGCTTAAATTATTTTTCATATTCAGACATAATAGCTTTTCTCAGCACTGGATTTATGATGACAAGCTTTTGCCTATCTTTAGTTCATTAAGATTATAGCTATTTTTAATCTGAAGGACAAATTCATTCTTAGGTAGGAGCTCTGCTAGTTATAGCATCTTCTGGAATTATCCAACCACTATTGTTCCAATATAATATTAATGAAGACGGGCCTTATACTGCCTCAACAGTGGCTCAGTGATGCAAAAAGATGCTATAAGTCATAGGAAGAAATGGCATTTTACACATTGTTAATTTGTGGCAACAGAATACCTGAATCCATTTAATATAAGAGCATTGTAAAAAGTTGTTTTCCTTTTCCTCTGTAAAAGAAGTTTCTGTTTCAGAATAATTCCAAACTTATTCTGATAACTTAAAAAAAATCAATCGTAATTTCCTTCATGATAAAATCCTTGGGGTTTTTTTTTTGTATGTGTGTGTGAGAAAGCAAATCAAGGGCTATTTCTATATTTCTTTGTGCTTTGATTTATAAAAAAAGATAAGAAAAATAATTTCTTATGTTCCTCATATTGAATGAGAATGACTAAAACACTTTTCAAACAAAGAGATATTTTGCATTTGTTCTCTTGTATATATGAAGACTCAATCTCTTGTCATCTTTGGCCCTGGTGATCCATATTGCAGGGACAGCCAGTAAGGCTGTTATTTATTGATTTGAATTTCAAAAGTAATATTGAACTACAGAATCTGAATTTCATAATTCTCTGGTTGAAGTTTTGGGAACAGTTTTTTTTTATTAACAGATGAGCACGTCATTTAGTCACCATGTTATAAGCTAACCCATCTTAAAATTCAGACAGACATAAATTGAAAGCTGTATAATCATGTTACATCATAGATAGATGCAACACAATAAAAGTGCAGCTAAAGTGAAATTTATATTTTGCTTGGAATATTATGATATTTGTGTAAATTCTATGTAAGTAAATAACATTTAATCCACATATTCAAGCTGTAGTACTTAAAATGGGTTAAGTTTCTTGTGTATTTAAATTCTTTAGTGTGGTCTTTTTCTTCTGGCCAGAGAAGGTGTTACACCTCCTTTCCAAGAGAAAGTTTCATTTTAGTCATATGATTGATCCGTTTCTAATTTTTAATACAACAGGATTCAATTAATAATTCTTTCTGTGATTACTTTATTATACTACTCAATTTATTTCTCACATGGTTTTTACTGTTATTTGACTGTTCTTAGCCACTGTGTGGTCCATGAATAGAAAAGTACACTAGAAGTTACAATAAAATGAATAACAGCATAATTGCAGTACGTTAAGTTATCAAAGTGAAGAAACCTTTTTATCTGTCTATAGCCTAATAATTTATAGACCATTTTCTTGGATTAGATGGAAGAAGATTATGGTAAATGCTTTAAGTACCATAGATTTCAACAGGACAATGCATACATGTATTGGACATTATCCACTATGGACAAATAGTTGGTGAAACTGACAATTCTTGCTGAGATGGATAAACATTAATTAGAGAAAGACATTACCTACATTTATTGAGAATGAAAAGCCTATTCTGAAATGTTTACATATTTCTTTTTTAAAATGAATTTGTAATTTATGACTGATGATTAAGCAGAACAAATTATAGAAAGTATTGTTATATAACTTTAGAGGGAGAATTTAAAATGTAACATAACTGCTTTGAAGAATATCAGAAGCCACTTTTGAGCATCTTTTTCTAGTTTCAATTTTTGTTTAACTATTTTTCCTTGCACTTTTTGCTTTCTTTTTCTCTTTTATTCTTTATTTTATATAAGTCTGTATTAGTTTTTATCTTCTTTTTAAAGTATATATATTTAGTCACATCTCTCTCTCTCTCTCTCTCTCCTTCCTCCCTCCCTCCCTCCCTCCCTCCCTCCCTCTCTCTCGAAATCCATTGTGCTTAGCTTTTAAACTGTGATGAAAGTATTTTTCTAATGTAGAAGCATAGCTCTTGGCAATCTTTTGCATTTGTTATTTATTTATTTATTTATTTATTTATTTATTTATTTATTTATTTATTTGACTTATATGCCGCCCCCTCTCCAAAGGACTCGGGGCAGCTTACAATTAAAAACAACAATAAATAAATTCATTTAAAAAGTATTAAACAATTAAGCCGAATTAAGGTTTTAGAACACCTAATTAAAATAACCCCAACCCAAGAGAATCAGCACAGCCCAGATTGTAAAAAGAGCCAAGTTTTCAAATCATGGCGGAAGATGCGAAGATCAGGGCCAAACGGAGGTCTAGCAGAAGGAGATTCCACAGAGTGGGAGCCGCCACAGAGTAGGCCTTCTCCCGGGTCGCCACGAAGCGACACTGTGTCACAGAAGGCACCCCGAGGAGACCCCGCCTGTGTGCCTGTACAGGGCGGTTAGCATTTGATGTTGGGAGGAGCCATTCCCGTAGATAGCCTGGACCCATGCCCTGTAGGACTTGAAATGTTAGCACCAAAAACTTGAATCTCACCCGGAGGGCAACCGGAAGCCAATGCAGGCCGCGCAGGAGGGGTGTAACATGGGAGTATCGGGGAGCTCCCATCACAACCCGCGCAGCCGCATTCTGCACCAGCTGAAGCCTCCGAGTGGTACGCAAGGGCAGTTTAAGGTAGAGAGTGTTGCAGTAGTCGAGGCGGGAAATAACGAGAGCCTGAGTGACTGTGCACAGGGCATCTCGGTCCAGAAATGGGCGTAACTGGTGAACCAGCCGGATCTGGGCAAAGGCCCCCCTGGCCACGGCCCCACCTGCTCCTCCAATTTGAGCCGTGAGTCCAGGAGGACCCCCAGATTCCGTGCCCTGTCCACGGGGGGCAACACCTCCCCCCCATGACCAAAGATGGAACCTCCAAACTGGACCGAGATGTCGGTATGCACAGCCACTCTGTCTTGGCTGGATTGAGTCGAAGCATGCTCCTGTCCATCCAGATCCGTACCGCTTCCAGACAACGGGACATCACGGAGAGAGCATCACTGATGTGGCCTGGGGTGGAAATGTATAGCTGAATATCATCAGCATACTGATGATAACTCACCCCAAAGCCACGGATGATCTCATCCAGCGGCTTCATATAAATGTTGAACAGGAGGGGTGAGAGGACCAAGCCCTGGGGCACCCCACAAGTGAGCTACCTTGGAGTCGACCTCTGTCCTCCTGCCAACACTGTTTGCAAATGTCCCGAGAGGTAGGAGGAGAACCACCTCAAAACAGTGCCTCCCACTCCCAACCCCCTGAGACATTGCAATAGCATACCATGGTCGATGGTATCGAAAGCCGCTGAGAGATCTAACAGGACCAGGACAGGGGACAAACCCCTGTCCCGAGCCCTAGCGAGATCATCAATCAGTGCGACCAATGCTGTTTCTGTGCCGTGATTAAGGAATTGCCCACTTGTATTCCAGAACATTGAAGGATGTAGTTTTAAGCTTATTGGTTTTGTTTTGTTAGAAATTGAATATTAAATTTATATTTTTTGGTTTTTCTGAACCTGTGGTTGTTCTTTAATTAGCAGATGGAGAGTCTGTGACCTGGGAAATCTTTGCACAACTGCATCTTTGTGAATCAATTGTGCATTTTTATAAAACAAGGTGCATTCTGCAGGGTCATTCATGACCGTCAGCTAATTACTAGACTATTTCAATTATGCTTCCCTTGAAAATTATTTAAAAGATTAAAATGGTTAATTTGTCAGAAGCCTCTGAATTATGGGTACATCTGATTTCCTAACTAATCCACTGAAGCTCCACAGGCTTTCAATTCAAGCTTCTGGTTATTAGATTTAAAGGTTTGCATGGCTCAGGACCTGGTTATTTTGAAGATTGTTTGCTGTAAAATAAGTCTGTAAAATAATTCTGTAAGATTTGTGTAGTATTTGAAGTATTGTGTAATATTTTTGTTGAAAATACTATCTCTAAGGCAGGGATGGGATTCAGTTTTTTTTAACAACTAGTTCTGTGGGCATGGCTTAGTTGGTGGGTGTGGCTTGGTGGTCATGTCACTGGGTGGGCATGGCCAACTCAACATCACGCATGTCAAGGGGCGCTTCTCCTCACCTGGCCTCTCATGACAGTGGGGATGCTGTAATAGTTGTAAGTGTGAAAAATGGTCATAAGGCACTTCTTTCAGTGCCATTGTAACTTTGAATGATCACTAAATGAACTGTTGTAAGTCAAGGCTTACCTGTACAAAAATACAAAAAGCTTCTTTGCTTGCAAAAAGATGCCCTAAATACCAATCATTAGATTAAAAATACCTGCAAGCCGGAGTTACAAATCAGGCAGGGTGCCAGAGCACCCTGAGGAATGAAAATAGTTAAAATGCAGTGATAACTATCAAGCAGCCAACTCTTGCTCATGAAGTGAAACCCTTTAACAGAGAGGTCATTTAAGCTCTCCAGAAAAAGCACACCCAGGAAATGCAATCCTTAGATCCATTTACATCACTTAAAGATACCAGCTGGTCTCACTCACCTCACAAGATATCCTAAGGAAACCAGATTTAAGGAAAGGTCACATGCCCCTCAGAAAGGCAGTAAAAAAAATCAGTGGCAAGCTTGCATCCTGCCTCTTATTTATTTATTTATTATTTATTTATTTATTTATTTATTCGACTTATATGCCGCCCCCTCTCCCAAGGGACTCGAGGTGGCTCACAACTAAAATAGAATACAACAATAAGTTACTTAAAAATATATTAAATTAAAGCCGAATTAATATTAGTATTATTATTAAAACCCCAAAATTACGTAAACGACCCCAAGGGTCAACACTGCCCAGATTGTAAAAACAGCCAGGTTTTTAGCTCGTGGCGGAAGGTGCGGAGATCGGGAGCCAGCCGTAGCTCCAGCGGAAGAAGATTCCATAGAGTGGGGGCCGCCACAGAATAGGCCCTCCCCCGGGTCCCTGCCAAATGACATTGAGTCGCAGAGGGCACCCGAGGAGACCCACCTGTGCGACCGTGCGGCTGGTATTTGAGGCTGGGAGAAGTCGTTCTAAATATCCTGGACCCATGCCATGTAGGACTTTGAATGTTAAAACCAAAACCTTGAACCTCACCGGAGGGCAACCGGAAGCCAATGGAAGCCACGCAGGAGGGGTGTAACATGGGAGTATCGGGAAGCTCCCATCACAACCAGCAGCATTCTGCACCAGCTGAAGTCTCCGAGTGGTGCACAAGGGCAGTCCTAGATAGAGAGAGTTACAGTAGTCCAACCGGGAGACAACGGCGCCTGAGTGATCGTCAGAGGGCATCCCGGTCCAGGTATGGGCGCAACTGGCGAACCAGCTGGACCTGGGCAAAGGCCCCCCTGGCCACGGCTTCCACCTGCTCCTCCAACTTGAGCCGTGAATCCAGGAGAACCCAGGTTCCGTGCCCTGTCCACGGGGGGTAACACCTCCTCCCCCATGACCAAAGATGGAACCTCCATCTTGAAGTATACCCCAAAAGGACAGTGCCAGATAGTACTAAAGCAGTGAAGGAAGACCCCCTTCCCATATAGAAAAATGCCACTTGGGGGGGGGCCAAAAGCCCTAGTAATAAGCAGGCATATACAATAGAATGAAGGCTATTGCTGAGCACATTGGGTTGTGCTTCAAAGATTGTAAGCCGCCCTGAGTCTCCAGAGAAGGGCGGCATATAAATGTGAATTAAAAAAAAAAGAAAAGAAACCATGAGGCAGGAAAAAATTCAAATACAATACAAATTATTAAATGACAACAGTAGCTGTTGCTTGTTGAAGCTGAATAGGGAAAATTATCCCATCAATAAACACAGGATTAAACATCACCAAGCACAGAATTAAGCTTCACCAGAAACCAGTTTTAGACCAAAACTCAGAAAGGGTATGTAAACTCACGTCTGAATGTCAATCTTTCTAGCTAGCCAAGAAGCCTTGCTGAATGTCACTCATCTTGGTTCCCTGTCACTAAAAGCTTTGCTTCATTACTCAATTATTTCTTCAAAGTGCTGATTGTCCAGGGAAATATTTCCTCCCAACAGCAGTGTAAAAATCTTAAAACAACCCTACCCTTTTAAAAAAGTCAAGCCCCAGAAGCTCTGGAGATAGGAAGTCTAGGCGTACTGCCAAGAATTTAATAAGGGTGGAAAAACACAAAAGGAGATTGTTTCTAACTACCGGTTCTCCAAACTGCTTAGAAAGTTAACAAGGCTTCTATAGAACCAGACAGAACCAATAGAATCCCACCCCTTCTCTAAGGAGTTCTATCTGCAGGGCTTATGTACTAGGGACTTCTCACTAACAGTACTTTTTGTGTAGAATATCTTATCCTTTATGTGCAGAGCAGTATCCATCTGATAAGTCTCTGCAGAGAAGTGAAAACTTAGCTTGGGAGGATGCATTTTGGAGATATTAAGTTTGAAATGTTTTCTTGCTAGACATACCATTATGGTTGGTAATGTTTTCTGTTTCTTGTTATTTTTAATCCTTATTTTTGCTGTATGCCACTCAAAGCTGTTTGGAGTGGAAAGCCAGAGAAACGTCAAAAACAGACCAACTACTGTATATGTCTGTTTTTCTTCTAATAATCTTTTCTCAAGGCTATACTTTTTATGTTTGTGAAAGGAAAAGGCTGCGGATAAAAGTTTATAAAACTGTTTAAAATTGGCAGCTAAACTTAGTTTCTTTCATAATTTTTGAGAATACAGTGTTTTTATAATTCATGCATTGCTTTGCCCAGAGGAAAAATTAATTGAACAAAGATACCATTGTGTTAATGACAGTAGCTTTGCTCATGTGATGGTTTAATAAATTGCTTTGACTGAGCCTAAGGGGCATCTGAATAAATATAACCATGATAAAAAAAATCCATTAATTCTTCTTGTGATAAGTTATGGCATTTATACAGAAAATTACTAATAAAGCAAAAAAAATTACATTCATGCATGTATATGTGTGTATCACTCTGTGTGTGGTGTTTTTGTGTAGTTCATATCACAGTCAGTCAGATGTTTGACATTCTATCTACTTATCGAGTTGTTCTTGTTATTATTATGGTTATTGTTGTTGTTAACCAATCCAATAAAGGATAAATGCCTATTGAATAAGGTTGTTGGCCACAATTTTCCATGCTGTCCATTGCAGAATGTTTTTCAATTTTTCTAGACAGTGACTGGCCCATAATCACCCACTCAACTTTCATACCTAAGAGAGGATAAGAATTTGGGTCTCTCATTTCTCATATACAGCACCATAACATCTTAACCATTGAACACATTAGCATTCATATATATTTTTGATTTGGAAATACCCCAGAATCATTATGTTTTTCCTGAAAAATAAATTGAATCGTGGAACTCATATAGCCATCATTATTTAGTAAGACAATTACAGTATATGGCAAAAAGGTATAAGGCACTGCTGAAGCATTCAACACATGACAAATTCACAGAAAACAGAGGCTTTGGACTCAATTTGTCTTTTTTTCTTAAATTGAGTGTAAGTGGTAAAAAATACAAAAGAAAATGTCAGTAGAATACTATATGACACATTATCAGTTCAAACTGTTTACTCTAAATAAGAAAGGAACTGCTCTGAAATAATATTCAGTTATTTGAATTCCCTTACCTGATAATAACAAGATGTCTGCTGGATGATCAATAACCAATTGCTTTAGACAGTTCTTCAGGACAACGATTACCAATGGTTTTTTATCTTAGCAGGTAGTTTTTTTGCAGAGAAATTTTGCCAGTGAGCATATGGCTTTTTTAGAAAAAAATTCCAGAGCATTGTCTAGAGCATTGCTGAACAATTCATGTGCAATAGCATTGTTGAACAGTTCATGTCCAATAGCATTGTTGAACAGCTCATGTGCAATAGCATTACTGAAGAGTTCTCGGGCAATAGCATTATTGAACGGTTTTTGTGCAATATTGCCTGTGTTTTGTCCTCATTATCTGTACACATATTTGAATAGATTCCAAAATACACCCAGTGTCATTCAGAAGAAAATCTAAAAGTAATCAATTGTCAGAAGGACTGGTCATAAAACAGCTCAAAGCCGGCCAGTACTTTTGCAATGTACATATCTTTAATGCCATCAAACACCAAAATCTGCCTATCTGGTTCCTTGGGAAGGACTTGATAAGTAGACAAAATTGCCAAATCCAGCTGGAACATTTGGTGCAATGAATCATAATAATAAAATGAAGAAGCTAAAGTGCTCTGGGAATTTAGAATTCAAGCAGATAAAGGACTTGCCATATAACATCCCAGACTTAACCATTGTCAATAAGAAAGACAAAAAAATCTTCTGGATAATGGATGCGACAGTATCTCGAGACAGAAGAATAAAAGAGAAAGAACTCAAGAAAATCACAAAATAAAAAGATCTGTAAACAGATATTTATTATTTATTAATTCGACTTATATGCCGCCCCCTCTCCCAAGGGACTCGGGGCGGCTCACACTAAAATATAATACAACAATAAATTACTTAAAACTATATTAAACAGGTTATAAGCCGAATAAGCAATTTAAAACCCCCATATTAAAACAAAACCCCAAGAGTCAACATAGCCCAGATTGTAAAAACAGCCAGGTTTTTAACTCGTGGCAGAAGGTGCGGAGATCGGGAGCCAACTGGAGCTCCAGCAGAAGAAGATTCCATAAAGCGGGGGCCGCAGAATAGGCCCTCCCCCGGGTTCCAGCCAAGTGACATTGGGTCGCAGATGGGACCCTGAGGAGACCCCGCCTATGGGCCCGTACAGGGCAGTTGGTACTTGATGCTGGGAGGAGTCGTTCTCGTAAGTATCCTGGACCCATGCCATGCAGGACCTTGAATGTTAAAACCAGCACCTTGAATCTCACCCGGAGGGCAACCGGAAGCCAATGCAGATCACGCAGGAGGGGTGTGACATGAGAGTATCGGGAAGCTCCCATCACAACCCGCGCAGCCGGATTCTGCACCAGCTGAAGCCTGAAGAAATAAAATGATTGTGGCAAAAGAAAGCAAAGATAGTACAATAGGAATAGGCACTCCCAAAACATCTGCAGAACGATTTGAATGCCACTGACAAAATTAAATCAGTCAATTACAAAAAGCAGCTTCAATTGGAACAACATACATTCTGTGACAATATCTTTAACACCATCAAATAGTATCTACCTATGTCATGGAAGGACTCAATGGGGGAAATAAAAATATCAAATAGAATCTAAATATCTGGTTTACTATGAGACAAACTATAATAACCATAAAAAACTATCATGAAATAAAATTTAACACATTGAAACGAAAAGAACCAAGCCATATTCTTCATATAAACATATATTTATAACAAAAGAAACCACTTTCAGTGAAAATTTTTAAAAAAAGTTTATACCTTTCCTACTGGCATGGTTCAAATTTATCATTGTTGTCTGAATATACTCATTTATTCACAAGATGTTACTGAGTCATGGGAAGTCAAAGGTTCAGCAACAGTTATTAGTATTAATAATTAGCATTACCATTATATTTTATTGTATTAACTTGCACAGGATTACCTTTTTAATGATTTCATATACAAAATGTCACTGTGGTTTACTCACACACAAAAAAGAAGCTGAAGCTGAGAGTATGGATTACTGCAAGGTTTCTTGTATGAAGTGCATAGAATAATTTAGTTACAACACCCTATTAATATTTTCTAGATTGCACCTTTTTCTCTTTGTCTTCCACTATGAAATGGCATGTAAGTACATAATATTTATAAATCAGACCATCAGCAGCTTAAGTGCCTAACCATGTTTTTTCTGATTAACCAATAAATATATAATTAGGAAAACTAGAAACATTTGTTTACATATCTGAATAAAACTCACTGAAGACAATGGAACTTCTAAATATTTTCTGCAAAAGTAAAAATATTTCTTATTTGTATAAGGATAAACCTACATACCAATCATATGCTAGATTCATGTTTGGAAGATGAAATACTCTCTTTCTCTTTCTTTTTAATGGCAATAATCCAAACTCTCAGGTTCAGCTTCTGCTGTATTTATAGCTATTGTTGCATTTTGATAAATCAGTGTTTGTAATTGGCAATGGTGAGAAGCAAGGGCCAGGCAGAGTTCAGCTATGGTAGATGCATATCAAAAAGAAATGTTTGAATTTCTTTCAATTTTCATGAGATAATTGACTGGAGACTAACTGTCATATATAACAACTGTCAAACATGACAGCTCATGGCCCTAGATGTGGAACACATCCTCACTTGCTGTGAAAGACTAATCCAGCCACCAGATGAAAGTCAAATAAAGTCTTTTTTGAAGGCATATTTTTCATTATTTTCTTTGATGACAGGTTGCTTCCAATATGCAAGAAGAGTTATAATTGTCCAAAACAGAATGCATTTTATTCTCCAATATTGCAAAGCAATCTTTGATTGTATCATTTCTGAAATGAATCATACTCCGTATCAATAATTTCTTGTTTCACAGACTTAGACAGAATCTCAAAATCCACTTCTTAAAACATGGACAGCCAACAGATGGCTGAATTTAGTTTTCCTAAAGATGTGAAACTGTTAAAGCACTTCCCCCCTTTTGCAATATAAATCTCTGGTAGGACAGTTTGCAATATATTCAATGAAACATACCTTAAACATGGAAGATTTTTTTCATTTATGTCACCAGACTGTATAGGACAGAACAGACTGAAGGACACTTTGTAAATGGGGTATTATTAGATTACCATATATGGACTGCAAAATCTATATATCCAAGTGCTAGAAATCAGCAACATGCTTCTATAAATCTTTGACTCACCATTGTTATTTAGTCATCATTGTGGGTTTTTGCAGTCCAGATATGGTAAACCTATTCTGTATTTTCAGAATACAATGGAATTTAAGAGGGGTTAGGCTTTGTTTGTTTGTGGCTACACAGTGATTCTAGGCTGATTCCTTTTTTGACTCTACTCTTAAATTCTGCCACTCCTATTTCTACATAATGCTTATTACTAGTTTTACTGAAACTATTTCAGGGATCTCTTTTCCTTACAAGGTTTTATGGAGGTTTTTCACTTTTATGATTCTGTTCTAATATGGGGTTGATTAATATACTTATAAAGATCACTTAATAATAATGTATGATATGGTAACTGCACATGACAAACTGGCCTATTCCAAGAAGAAAAGATGAAAATGATTACTTTGAGCATCTGGAATGCTTTTGTGAGATAACTTCACTGATAATAAAAAAAATGCCCACAATATTAGTAAAATACAGATAATTAAGAATAAATCAATATACTTTAAAAAAAACTAACTAAATAATGCCCAATGTCTTTGATTATCAGTAAATTTATTGCTTCCAATTGATTTGCAAAGGAATTGCAAGGAAAAAAAGTAGACCTGTTGACACACTGACATTTTTGTTTTAAAAGGAGTTGTCAGCATTCTGAGTACTACATCCAAAGAAATCAGAATCTGAGGCAAGCAGATCCCTTAAAGAACATGTTTATTGGATACATCATATTGGCACAGCTGGTGAAAACCAACTCTGAAGTTTCCCACACTAATAGCATAATTTAAAAGTAACAGTTTCCCTCTCCAATTGTTCCAAGTATATTGTCCAATTAAAACAGTTGGCGGACTCCCAGTTACTCCTTCCCTCCTTCAACTGCCAAGTGTTGACATGACCTTGATTTCCATGGGAAGGTTCGTTGTTGTGTCTTCAGACTCTCCACCCTCCCACTTAGAGTGTGTGGCAACTATGAAGCAACTATGAAGCAGCAAAAGATGGCTTCAGCCAGGTTCGATTCAGAGTTGACAGGAATGATGTCTAGAATCAAACTGTGCCCCCTTTTACAGGTTTAATTATGTGCTTTTTAGTTCCCTTCATATTTTTATATATGGTGGGTTGATATTGCCTAATGTAGGAATAGTTTGAGTTTTATCCTTTGATTATGTAGATAGCTCAAATAATTTTCATGTAAATTCTTTTCTCGAGTTTAACCATGTTTCTACTTTTGCTTGCTCCCATAAAAGCAATAAAGGAAACACACACTGATAATGCTTCTCTTTGCATTAGCAGTTCTCTTTGATACAAAACTACGGGTCAGGCTATTTGTTTTAAGTGATAAATACATTATTTTCCACTAATTTTCAGAAGACTATTTTCTTAAAACAGGCATATTTCAGTGCTGGAATAGCTGCATCACAACCACACTCTTTTTATTAGTGTTTTTATTGATGATGATGTCCTTGAAATAAAACTATATCATTAGTATAGTGCATCTTCTACTGAAAATGCAAAACTGAGAGCAGGAAGCATTTTAATGAAGAAAATACTGTTTATTATTAATAGAAAGTATAACTACTGCTATTGCTAAGTTCCAGTAGGAGTTGATGAAATTTCTGCAACTACATCTATATAGTTTTGAATAACCTGACTGGATAGGAGACATATTCTCAATAGTGTTGTAAAATGATTGCCTTTGCTGCAACTCTGCACTGTGGAACCAACTGAGTTTTCAAAATGAATTGCTTTTCACCTGTAGTTCTGCATGTGAAAAAATAATGCCATATCACCATTATGTGAGGTAATCACAATGTATGAATTGCAACCATTTACCACATCAGGACTTGTAATTGCAGCCAAGTCATCAATTTCTTCTACCCAACTATATTTGCAAAATATTAGTAAGTTCCAAAGAAAACATATTTTAAAATAGGTTAAATTGGTTTCACTCATGTTAAGCAAGTAATATATAATTTTTTGGCCTTGATTGACATAGGCAAATCCAAGCCACTATTAGATTTCTTTTGACCAAGAATGTGTGCAAACTCATCATAAGTTTTGTTCAATAAATCAAGATTAAGGAAATCAAGGCTTAATACTATGAATGAACAAAACCTGCTCTGTGTCATTAAATTCTTGTAGTAAATAACAATCTTTGTCCCTTAATAATTCAACTCCGTGTGTGTGTGTGTGTGTGTGTGTGTGTGTAGAAATTAGTGACATGATTCTGTGACTACATTTGTTGCCACACTGGCAATTAAATTTTACATTCTCTCAGGGTATTATTGGCTTTTAACTGATCAAATAGCTACCTCGATCATTTACTACTGCAAAAATGTAAAGCTTTATTCCCATTTACTAGAACCATTGTCAATAGCACAGTGTGACCATCAATGCCATTCAGGCTTTATCTGCCAAACCCAATGAAATAAAACCTCACAGCATTTTATCTGAAAACAATGACTATTAGCATGCAGAAACATCTTGTAAATAAACATTCAGAAACAGATCCTGACATTACTTTTATACCACTAATTTACAGAATTGTTTCTATGCATATAGTAACTATCTGCATGAAGTATATTCTATACAAAATATTTTGTAAAGTCAGGCTTTCAAATATTATAAACATTACAGCTGCATAGATAAGGTTCAATGATATAGTCAGAACAGTCTCGTAGTTAAGGTATTATCTAGGGCTGGGTAAGCTAAATTCCAATCTACCCTTATTAGAGTACTTTGGGACCATTCATTTTTTGAAATAATCTAGTTCATAAATCTTTTATGGAGAAAGAAAATGGAAGGAATGGAAATCATGGAAGAAAGGCAGGATATAAATCTAATAAATAAATAAGGACTCTCAGAATGTGAAATATCCTTCAGGTTTCAAACAATATGAATATCACTCCCCAAATTCCTTTTTTTCCATATTTCCATCTAGTTGAAAATTTATTTTCATAATGTTTTGTTTTTCAAACAGCCCAGTATCAAACTTAGGAAACATTCAAAGTGACCAATTGCTTTGTTGGAGCTGAATAAGGAACAGTAGAGTTTGGTGTTATAAGAATACTGACAGCATTCCCATTCAAAATAAGTTGAAATAAATTACTTAATTTACATCAATGTCAAATAGTGTAGAGGAATAAATGGAACTCTCTGGATTCCAGTAATAGCTTAAGTAATCAAGCTGGTTTTGATTACCTTATAGACAGCCTGCCGGAAAAAAGGGGAAGGAATCTGCAATTGTGCATAGTTTTGCTCTGAGCTCGCTTGTTGGAGGATCCCAATTGGGACTGGAACCTGGAGGGGTGGTGAAGAAAGAGGGAACTGCTTGGAGGGTTGAGGGGAGTCGCATATCCCCTTCCTGACAGATAAACCCCCTCCAAAGACAAGTTGCAGCGGTGGTCAAAATGGCCACCACGAAGATGGGAAGCAGTCCAGGAAACTAAGACTTATGCTGAAGCAGTGAAGTAGTGAGCAGAGTGTGAACCAGGTGAAATACATGGACATTAAGGTACCCTGGAATTAAGAAACAAAGAACTATTTTGGATGAAAGTGTGTAGAAGCAGTGATCAGAGAGAGAAGGAAGGAAATTAGAACTTATAAAACTGGCTTTGAATACTGAAATGAATTAATTTGGAGGTGAAAATTCAGAGGAAAATATTTGATCACAAAAGGCTTGGAAATTAAATTGAATAACTATTGGGCTTTTGGCACTAAATAGGCATAAGTAAATGCTGTAATTGAATGTGTTGAAAAGAGACAATAGCTAATAATTGAAATTAGTGAAATTAATAAAAGTTTTATAACAAAAAAAGTGAAAAAGTGAAAGAGGGTGGAATGTGGAAATAGTGTTGAGAGCACCACCTGATGGTATAGGAAAAATTTAAGTGACTCTTTGAAAAATGTTTGGTGTTTTTAAAAGCGGAACTTGAAATTTAAAAGAAAATAAGAGGAACTCCCTCATAATAAAATAAAAACCCTGAAAAGTAAAATACCAGAATATTACAAGGGGAAAGATATTTTAAAAATTGCTTTGGAACCACCCAGTGACTTTTGGAAAAAGTTGGAAAAGAAACTGGAAACAAAGACTTATGGACATTGATTGTTGAAATTAAATATAAAAGACGCTGGTTGAAACAACTTACTGGATGTTTGGATTGGATATAATTATTAAGGAAGAGGAGGAAAAATGAGCAGCATATAGAATGGGGGAATTATTTGTGGAAATGAGGCTGGATCTACAAGATATGAAGAGAATGATGAAAGTAAGCTTGGAAATGTGCAGCAATATACTACAAAAACTAGAAATGGCGATTCAGATTGAAGAAGAACAAAGAGAAACAGAGAGGGAGGAGTTAAATAAAGAGGAAGCCAGTTTTGAAGATCAAGTGGAGCAACAGTCATTTAAGTCGGGGGAGATTTAAAGTTAAAAATTTGTGGTTTGATGTGATAATGAAAGGGGGAATGGTTTGAAAAACTAAACAAAGGAAAGGGAAAAAGCAGAAGAGGGAATTACAGAAGAAAGATGGAGAGAGGTAGGGGGACAAAATAAATAATTGGAACAAGAAATGGAGGGAAATAATAATGGCAAAAAGGGGAACTAAGAGAAAGGACCAGAAAATAAAGAGAAACAGGAAGCAAACAGAAATGAAAAGAAATCACATAGTTAGGAGAATGAGAGACAATGGGTAAAAAAGGATAGGGAAGGAGATTCTGTAAGGTCATGTGTTGCTATATATAAGAATAAGTATTTTAAAATAGATAATATTGGAACTGATATGTTTTTTCTTTCTAAGAATTATGTTATACTAGATATGGAATTTAATGTAATAGATATGGAAATGGGAATTTATTATAAGAATATTAATTGATAATTAGCAATGTATAAAATTATGAGAATCATAATGGAAAGATTAATATCAGTTTCTAAATTAATTGACTAGATTAATATTTTTGCAATATATAGATGATTTATAAGGTGATTGAGAAAAGAATACCATGCGGAATCTGACTATACATATACATATTCATATGCATATGCATATACATATATAGATATTTAGTAGATAGGAAAATAGTTATTAATGTAGAATGAAGGTGGTAAGCTTGAATTGACAACTAAAGGGAGCAATTTCTAGAATTAATAAAACAAGGTTTAATAAAATGGCAAATGTGACAGATAAAAGTAATATGTGCAATGAATATAGAAATGAAATAGGGATCTTAGGTAATATTGTAAAGATATGAGAATATCCCAAGAAAAATGAAATAAGATAAGAATTGAAATTGGATAAAATATGTTTAATGAATTTAATATTAATAAGTAATATTGTGATATGAAACTGAACAAAAAAGATGAATATGTAACTATGGTCATGTTTGTATTGAAATGTAAAAACCTGAAACCACACTGCTTGCCAAAAGAGAGGATTTTTTAAAAAGAAAGAAGAATTGAATAATGGAATTATCATGTATACTTAAATAATATGGTGATTGGCATTAGAAGAACATATTGGAATATTGAATAATTAAATAATGAAAGATTATAATACAAATATGTGTATTAACATTAGAGATATGATTAATGTTATTATTTTTGTTTGCACCAGAATGTATGATGCTTAGGTGCCACACTGTTTATGTATTGATGTGTATATGTAGAATAAAATAAAAAACTTGATTTAAAAAAAAAGAATATCATAAAAATCTGAAGTCTATGTTTGAACCAGGGCTCTATCTTTAAATATAGTTATGTATGAAAAATATAGCTGTTGCTGATAATAGAAAGATGTGCATGTGCTACAGCTAATTGTATTGCACTTTGATAATAAATCATTGATAAAATGATCTTTTTATAATAATTGTCTAATAAAACATACCATTGAAAACCTTGAAAATTACCATACACTTTTGGAATATCAAGTTACATATATCTATGCCAGCTCCTTCTCACTCAGTCTGCATGAAATACAAGACAATGAATCATATCATAATAACCAGGAGAGAGATCAACAATCGGAAGACAAAGGAAAGATGTTTCACTAATAATTCTTTGCTGTTGCAACTTTTTGAATTGCTCAAAAGATTATAAAAGGATATGAATACATATGTATTAAAAATAATCATATCTGAAAATCAAATTGAGATTGCATCCGCTTGCAATTTTAGAAAAAGAGAAGTCTTTTTTGTCCTCCTAAGCAAGGAGTACAGATTTTCTTTTGAAAATATATTTCCTCAAAGGAGCAGATTTATATCAACCGAAGATGAGGATATAGAAAGAAACATTCTTGATCTCTCAATGATTCAGTTATTTTTAAAAAAATTGAGAGACTCAGTGGCCATTTTCCTATTCTCCTACATGCAGCATAAAAATGTCCCAATAAACTGAAATTGTCCAACTCATTTCTAATCTACTTCAAATGCAACTCAAACTCCTTGTGTTTCTGAAAATTCCTAGTAGTTAAAAAGCAGTTAACGATTTCAAAAGTGATTAGAAAACATGTAATCTGTGTCCATAACATGTCAAAAACAGGTTTGCGAAAAAATGGAATCCCCTCAATTCCCAGAGCTCTAAACTTGTTGAAGACTGCCTTGTTGTTTCCTATGATGAATTGTATGGAGCACTTGAAGACAATTTCAAGTCCTCTGCTTATCCTGACAGGGTCATGAAGAGCATGTCTATTTACTGACATTTCATTCCTCCACAGGCTCTGTTCTCATCCATTTGTGAGGCACAGCCAGATTAGCACAGAATGAGCTCTAAACTTTTATACTTTTCTTAATATGAATGAGAAATCAAAATGTTTCTAAACTTCTCTGCATGCCACTACAAGTCACAAACATGAATCAATATCACCACAAGTGGCTAAGCACTTCATTCCAAGGATTTGCTACAGTTGCCCAAACCTTTCTCACCACATGTCAGCTAGAATAGTTTGTATTTATTTTATCCCACCAGACAGATTGGTGAAAGAGGAAGTCAATTACTATTTTTAACTAGTCCTGCGATAAGGGTGCAGACATAAGATATTGTGATCATAGACTCTTTTAGATTTGAAACTCATTTTATACAATGTTATAAGTGATTGTAATATGTAATTATATCAATTATTATTTTGTGATATGCTTACATACTTAGTTATAAGTGCAAAATAAATATTATTACTACTTGTGAAAAACCTGGCAGTGGGTACTGAACAATTTATGACAACATACTTTTCTAAAAACTGAAGGACAGGAAAAATAATGTGTTAAAATGGTTATTTGATAACCCACTGATGCTTACAAGTAATGATAAATCTATATTATTCAAATCCATTTTTGGAGGTTGAAGCTAATTATACCTCTGAAATTAATATAGAGGTTTTTCCTGATATCTTGTGTCACTATACCAAAAACAGGATGTTTCTAGTAAGTCAGCAAGAGACAGAAGCTTCCTAAAGACAAGACAACATGCAGTATCATGCTACTAAAATCAAGACATTAATGAAGCAGTGGGATACTTTGGGATAGGCTGGGATGCTGGAATACTTACATTGGGGTGGAATTGGTAGAAAAATAAAAGAATTCTTAAAGTGTTCGCCACCATATAACAACAGAAACAATTTTCTGACTCTGCTAACTCTTGCTGGTGACAGATAATTATGGCAGAAGGAAAGAAGAATGATTTCTAGTTTCCCTCCTCTTTCTTAGATTTCTTTTTATTTCTCTCACTGAGAAATTTTACATGTTATTTCAGGACAACCATTACAGTGTGCCAACTTTGGGGGTACTGAGGCATTGAAGTGGCTTTATATTCACTGGATCCTGCAACTCTGCTGACTCATTCTACTTAGTATGCATATATTTTTTTTCTGTCCACTGTGTTAACTTAGAAAAAGTTTGGAAGTATTTAGCAGTAGGACTATGCTTTTCTTACCAGGAAGGGTAGGTATGGAAGAACAAAAAGATCACATAATTCTGGAATCAGGTTTTCTCCTCTGTCTTATGTGTATTCAATCTCTTGGCAGTCAAACAATTTATTATTTTCAACAATTTCACTCTTTTACTAGACTTGCAATATATAATGTCATAGGTTCTTTCATTTACTCTACTCAGTGGGCTCCAAAACACAAAAGAACTAATATAACAAATCATGCTCCTTAGGAACACATACAATACTCAGAGGATGGGGCCTACTGCTCACTACTCCACTCTTTCCCACTTCACTACTCCATTCTTTCTCAACTCCTCCTACTGCTCCTGCAAGTCCTACAGCTAGAGGACAGTATCTCTTTCTTTCTGTCTATATGCTGTTTACAAACACATACACTACAATACCCAGCTGTTCTTTGCTCAAGTTTTATAGGCAACATTTACTGTATTGCCTAGGGAGGGTTCTTAAAGGAACAGGGCAACAGCAGCACAGGTGTTAGTCACGTTGTTGGCAGCCTGTCCTCTCTCAGTATAAATTAATAAAATGAATAAATTTTAAAACACGTGACTCTGAAAGTGTACATCACTACATACATAACCTGAAAGTTATTATTTCTAAAATATATTTTCATATTTCCTAGGTTCAGAGAATATCAGCTACTTTAAAGAGTTAATTTGTTACAGTCTAAGACATTATGCAGGAATATTTAGATAGCACTAATTTAGGAACTTCAGGTACAACTAATGCATTATTTCCAGATTATATACTGAAGACATATTTTAATTACTATTTTTGCCATTCATCAATTTAAGATAGCTCTAATTATTTTTTGCAAAACATCAAAAATATTTTTTCTAAACATCAATTAAAAGAAAACTGATCAACAATAAGCTAGACCAATGTGCTTTCCACCTCCCCAGCCTGAAAACTAGAATTTTTCTTATACTCTACAGGATTGGATTGCTCAACTTATCAACTTCTTGTAAAAGTTAAATTCTTCCCAATGTATGTGAAATATGAATCTAAGGTCCCAAATAGTCATAGAAGTAATGATTATTGGGAAACATATTAAATTTATTCTAACAAACAGAATAACCTAAACATTTGGCAAGATATTACAACATATTCTTACAATATGATAAAGAACATCAGTTAAAAAACCATAAAACTCCTTAATTGCATAATACATGTACATACGTCACCATTGTTTCAACTGAGAAACTACAATCATTCTAGGCCAAACCAGGTCTAAAAATGTTAGCGAATTCCTGAAAAACTAGCAACAAATTGGCTATCAACAGGTACATAGAGTGAAACAATATCTACATAACTTACAAAATAGATAACCAAACAGCTAAAAAAGAAACAAAAAACACACCTCCTTTTGTAGCAGTCAAATCCCAGATAAACAAACATTAGCATCAATATATTAGATCAACAATTAAACAGTAAACAATACACTAATCAAGGATTATTTACTTAGACAAACAATCTAATAGTAAACAACAGCCTAATCAAGGAACCACCATGAACTCCCAGCAACACTGAGAGGACAAGACACTTGTACATAAACAGGGAACAAACCCCAAATCCTTTCTAACACTGTTACCTAGATGGATAATGAAATGTTGAGAGAGGGGATGGAGTTGGAGGAGGAGGGCAAGGAGGAGGGGGGGAGGAGGAGGAGGAAGAGGAGGAGGGGAAGCAGAAGGAGGAAAAGCAGAAGGGGAAGAACCAAGATCAGAGAACTATACTTCAGCCTTAAACTTAATACTTCAATCGTTTATCCATTCTGTTGACAAAAATAAAAATTTAAATTGACATAGTACATTTTCTCACATAGCAAAACCAATTTCAAATTTGCTTTGGAGAACAACCAGGATCCCATCAAAGCTCTGGAAGATCCCTAAATATTCTAATCATAAATACTGTATCTTAGTATAAGCTTTTAAAACAGAATTACATATTTTTATCATTTAAAATAAATGGTTAACATTCTTTAACGTATTCTTCTAATTTAATAACATTATACCACACTTTAACAAATATGCTTTAAATTGGTTTCCATATAGTTTACCTGTGGAAGCATCTTCATAAACAGATGCTTAGTTAACAGCAGGATCTTTGACACTGGAGTATATTTGTCCTGTACCTTTAAGTTTTATTAAAGTAAAAATTATGACCTTATTCCATTACTTTGCCGATTGTAGTATGGCTTTTTTTAATTAAAGAATAAAAGTTTCCTTCTAACCTGATTTAGTGCTGGGCAACTTATCTATATAAAATACTATAGTCCAACAGAGATTTTTATATTAGTATTCACAATTTTAATACAGATTTTAAAGAAAGAATAGAAGAAGAAAAAAGAAAGAAAGCAACAATTTCAATTTTAAAAAGGATATTTTTACATTGGTAGTATCTTTGCCAGAGAATGATAGATAATGAAAAACTAAAACGAAAAATAATTATGACCTTTTCCATGTAAGAAATATTGATCAGTCAGTTCATGAAATTATAATCAATCTTGATCCCTAAATAAAAGTCACTTCTAATTCCATCATTAAGTTAAAGGCCTGTTAGCTATTCAGTTTTCAGTCTGAATGGTCCCACTTTCATTAACTTTATTATCCTACAGAGTTATGAATTGTAATTCTCCAATATATGGCAGATTTTGATCAACATATTAATATACCATGAAAGGTAAGTGACAGAGATATCATGTAGAAATTATTAGCTTTGTTAGGATAGGCCATTCCTTCTCTTTTTTTTCCTTATCCTATCATCTCCTTAAAAATGTTTTGCATCATTTGCAGCTTCCTTGTTAATCTTAGATTTGTGAACTGACCATTAATGCATAGCAATACTTATAGTTAAGTATACTAGGAGAATATGGATAATCAGTTACTTTAAAGTAAAAATAGAACACTATCCTTTCATTGGAAACTACAATGTTGCACTAAAAACTACATCTGCATTTTTGTACCATTTTACTTCAATATAAGGAAACTAATTTGTTAGGTAGAAAAGGTAGAAGATAAAAGAGGTAGAAAAATTTTCCCCTCTTTCACAGAGGAAGAAGAAAACATCCAGAGGACTGGAAGTCAAATTTCAGTACAGTTTTTAAAATGGGCTTTATCTCAGGTATATCATAAATCTGTTCTTTTCTAAAACAAGAATGTAAATATTGGAATGTATATATTTCTCAAATTTATATATCTGCCCATCTCATGAGAAGTGACTCTGGGTTGTATATAATAATCAGTAATAATAATATTCATACATAAACAGGAATTTTAAAATATAGAAATTAACATTGAAAGTAGAGATTAATTAAAATTACAAGATTTACAAATATAGCCACCCAGACTTATCTTGATGTCAAATGGGCAGCCTATAAATTCTATAAAAAAATAAAGAAACAAACCCCAAGCAGAGAAAAATTGAGAACATCCAATCTCAATAATGGAGTCATTAAACAAGTTTTCGATTGCCTGAGACTGGGTCTGATGGCATAACCAGGTCTTAAGGAACTGGAACATCAAAATAGATGGAGCTGACCTAATGCTGGAGGTTAGAGGAATTGCAATTAGACAGGACAGCAATAAGACCTGCTGTCTGGGATCCATCAAATGTACACTCCTGACAGATGGTAACCCCAGCACACCTTCTTGCTGGATCTAATGAGCCAACGTAAACAAGAAGAGTTGGTCCCTCAAATAACCTTATTGCTTGTTATGAATGGTTTTAAAGATTAAAATCATCACCTTGAATTACACTCAGAAGCAAACTGGAACCCAAAGAAGCTCCTGGAGCAGAGGCATAATATGTGTTGCTCTAAAGCAAAGAAACCTGCAGGTGCTGCTGCATTGTGCACCAGCTTCAGTCTCTGAATAATCTTCAAGAGCACCCCCATATTGGCCACCTTCTGTACATGATTAGGGCATGAGTAACTGTGAGTGGTGGCTTCCAAATCTAGGCACAACTGGTATGCAACACAAAGCTGTGCAAGGGACCTCTTAAATAAAAGTGCCATATGTTCCTTCTAAATACAAGGGCCACATGTTCCTCAAGCTTGTCTAACCCCCTGGATTGCACACTGAGTTTGTCTGGGGCAGTCCAATCCCCATCTAGGACCAAGACCCAGAGCCAAGCTGCTGTTCCCCTTCTAGATCTTCACAGCCTGCAGCCACTGGAATTAGACATTCACGACATTGCTTAACTTGCTAAGGGCATAGAAACAAGTTGGATTTCATCAGAATATTAAGCAGCCTCATTTGGATGTTAAAAAGTAGAGGAGAGAGTATCATTTAGAACAACTAGACACAAGGACAGTTTTCCCCCAAGCCATCACTTTGCTAAACAACTAATTCCCACAACACTGTCAAACTATCTAGAAAGACAGTATTACCATTATTATTCTCATCTTTCCTATTACCTGTCTCCTTATCTAGAACAGAGTAGAGTAGAGTAGAGTAGAGTAGAATAGAATAGAATAGAATAGAATAGAATAGAATAGAATAGGAGTTGGAAGGGCTCTTGGAGGTCTTCTAGTCTAACCCCCTGCTCTGGCAGGAAACCCTATACCATTTCAGACAAATGGTTGTCCAATTTCTTTAAAAAATTCCACGGTTGGAGAATTCACAACTTTTGGAGGCAAGTTGTTCCACTGGTTAATTGTTCTAACTCTTGGGAAATTTCTCCTTAGTTCTAGATTGCTTCTCTCTTTGATTAGTTTCCATCTATTTCTTCTTGTCATGCCCTCAGGTGCAACCACTGAGATATTGGAACACTGCTATCATATCATCCCTAGTCCTTCTTTTCATTAAACTAGACATACCCAATTCCAGCAACTATTCTTTATATGTTTTAGCCTCCAGTCCTCTAATCATCTTTATTGCTCTTCTCTGCACTCTTTCTAGAGTCTCAAAATCTTTTTTCCATTGTGATTACCAATGCAATATGTGGTATTCCAATTGTGGCCTTAGCAAGGCATTAAAAGTGGTATTAACACCTCACATGATCCTGATTCTACCCCTCAGCTAATGCAGCCTAGAACTGTGTTGGCTTTCTTGGCAGCTACAGCACACTGCTGGCTCTTATTTAAGTGTTCTTATTACTATAACTTCGGTGCCTGTATCGTATGATTTATATTGTTTACTTAGTATGATTTATGTTGATTGCTTATTTAGTATCCATGACTATCACTAAGTGATGTATCTAATGTTTTATGAAGAATGCATTTTTACAATGACTAGGATAATGATCTATCACTATTGTTGTATACATGCCGAAAGCTTATGCACAAGAGACAAATTCCTTGTGTGTCTAATCACACTTGGCCAATAAAGAATTCTAATTCTAATTCAAACTCTGCATCACCCACATAGTAGAGGGCAGGAATCACCACTAACTGGAATTGAACACGAACACGAACAGAGGAGACAAACCAGTACAAAACCATACTGCCCACTCCCAATCCTCTGAGCAAATCCAGAAGGCTACTATAGTTGATTGTAACAAAAGCCATTCAGAAATCAAGTAGGCCAAGGATGGATGTACAGCCCCCATCTCACCCTTGCCAAAGATCATCCAAAAGTGTGACCAAGGCCATTTCCATCTCATAACCAATGTAAGAGATGACCAGGCAGAACCTGAGTAAAGCATGTCATAAGTCACAAGTCCTGGCGCACTCACAAGTGATTTAAATGCAGTCCACCTTGAATGTCTTCTTATTCCCTCTCATTTCTCTTAGCAGGTCAGATTTCATTAGCAGGTCAGATTTTTGTAAAGAGTTTAAGCTTGCAATAAATCTTTATACACATTTGAACTGTTTGAATTTTCTGATTTCCTCAACACTTGACAACCAGATCTGAATTCTGACTGAATCCTGCTTTATCCAAGTGCTTTGGAGTTATTGTACAACCACTTTTTCACCCAACTTCCCCCCAAAAGGGACGAATAGATACTGGATGAAACTTATACAAAATAATGCTATTTAGTGAATATATAACATTGAACAGAAAGTTTCATAATTTTATGTTTATTGAAATTGTGATTCCCTAAATCTTAGAGAAATACAATAAGATCATTTCAGATTCTCTTTTTTCCTTTCATTGAGAAGCAAATCAAACCTTATTGTACTTTATTATGGCTTGCAAAACAGTTGTCTCAAGAAACCTGTGATGATTTATTATATTTGTAATATTTCATTTGAGCTTGTTGGATGCAAGACCTCACATTATGAAAAATATGAAATCAGTCTTCTTGATAAGATTCAAACTCTGTTTAATTCAGTCACTATCCACATATGTTTCAGAAGTCTACAAACTGATTTTAGCAGATATAGTGTAGCTGCTCTCCATTCATCTTTCTTGTCTTTGTATTCTTAAGTATCTAGATAAATTCTCATCCTTTTGAGGACTGCTTTTAGTTATTGAACATTTGTATTTCAATTGCTTTATATCTTAAGCATGTAGAAATTGTCTATCTAAGAAATAAGAGAATGGTTAAAATTGTCCCAGCTTTAATTATCTAGTATTTTAATGCTACACAAAATATACCAACACATTTTTCTGACCCATCAGTTTTTCTCCTAACTGCAGAATGCTATCCGTCTGATGTGCTTTCACCACTTGTTACATTAATTGTTAATCAAAGTGATTCTTATAGTTGGAATTGAAACCAAATACATTTTACAGCAAGGGGAAATTCCCCCATCAAGCTCTCTTTCCAGCACTTACCCTTCATTAGGGAAAGAGGAATAAATATACCCAAATGGGACCAATAGAAAAGTGGCTGTTGCAGCTTGTTCAGTGATTCACACAGCAAAAGAAAAGAAACTGCAGCTGCTCTCTAATCATGTCCCTCCCATTCAGTTTTGGATCTCAACTAAGCCTGGTGTTTAGAGTGCTACCAGCAACTACAGGAACAAATGTTCCTGTTGGAATTGAGCCAAATAGGGTTGCACGAAGTACTAATGAGTCACTCTACTATTGTTGACCACGCTGGCTGTTCTCTCTTTCAAGCAAGAAGCACTTGTGCAGAATGAAGGCAATAAACATTTCTACCCAGTTGCAGGGCAGGACTTCTCTGCATATGCTCCATTTAAGAAAAAGTACTTGAGTCTTCATTTCAACCAGAATTCTAATGTTTGTTCTGGATAGCAAAATAATCAGAATTGGTAATGGAGGATTTGAAAGAGTCACTTTCATTATTATGCAGAGAAAAATAGCAGCATTGTATGGCTGCAATGAGAATACAACAGTAAAACAAACCATCTTTAGGAGAAGGAATTATGAAGTGGTTGAGGTTTTCTTAAACAAAATGTAACAAATTCGTGGGCCTCCATAATATCTACATTGATTCAATATAACAGGCAGATGTTTTTCTTTAAAAAAAGATTTCTGGCAATTATTAGCATTCAACTCAGACCCTATACATTTAATATATATATATATATATATATATATATATATATATATATATATATATATATAGTATTGGTGTCTTGGTCTTGTTCTTCACGGACAAGACCCGACCTACACCAAGACATACAGTAATATATATATATATATATATATATATATATATATATATATATATAATTACATTTATATGCCACCCTTCTCCGAAGACTCAGGGCTTACAATTTTGGAGCACAACCCAATGCGCTCAGCAATAGCCTTCATTCCATTGTATATGCCTGCTTATTACTAAGCGGCATTTTTACAAGGTCAGCTAATTGCCCCCAACAATCTTGGGTCCTCAATTTACCTACCCCGAGAGGATGGAAGGCTGAGTCAACCTTGAGCCTGGTGGGATTCGAGCCTACAGCAGTTGTAGGCAGCTGGAAGTTAAGTGCAGGCAATTAACAGCCTGAGCCACCAAGGCCCTTGTTGGTCATTGATATATAGCTTTTTTAGGAAAGATTTATTATTGACTTGAAAATAAGGAATGCTTCCAAATAACTGTCTTGTTAAGGTAGAAAGTTTAACCTTTGCATTGTGTGTATATTTACAGTGCTAATTCACAAATGGCTATTTGGTTAGTCTCATGAACAACAAAAGCAATGGCAAAGGTGTCTCCACATGACATCTTTTGCCAAATTATTAGCCTTCATCTGTTTTAGGGACACACCATCAGAATTGCCTGGGAATTATTGGAATAGTCTTTTCCAACACATGTAAAACTGTGTGGGTTGGAATTTTTTTTATTTTGTGTGCCCCTATTGAAACTGATGTCCAAGCCAAATCAAGATCTAATGAAAATAAAGGTCATAAAGGAAGAATTCTAATAGAAGCTAAAAAATAATAAATTTTCCTTTTATTTTAAATTAGTGACATCTATTATCAGGAGAGTAGCAGTATGCAAGTGTTATGTACTTTAAGGCAGTCTGGGTTTCAGAATTTTTCACTTATAGAAAGAATGAAAAAATCTTTAACTCATTTTGATGGAGCAGAAATTAGTTCTTGGATTTTAAAAAAATGTGGACTAAAATTTATGTGATAACCAGGTGATTAAAAAAATGGCTTTCCACTCACACTTATCCAAATAATGGAGAATACACCTTTCATCTTATTTAGATAGATGTTTCATCCTGCACAAATACTTTATTGTCATGAAAATACAATCAGGGCTAATTACCTTTTTGTTGTAAGGCAGGCTACAATTTGGTTCAAGGTGGTTGCCTTCCTATCCAGCTTCTACTGTTGTTTGTTCTTTGCTATGCTGCACCAGCTGCTCCTTGTAAAAGATAGCTGCAGGCCAAATGGAAGAAAACAAGATTCAAAAGGAGATTTCTAAAAAGTTCTGGAACATTTTTAGAAACAAACTACCATAGGGAAGGTAGGAACTGATGAAGAGAGGTACATCATTAGGAAGAATCCAAAGAAAAGGTGACAATAAACTGAAATGCAAAGAAAAGGATGAAAAGGAGAACAGAAGTGTGAGGGCAGGATCAGAAAAAGCAGTAACAAGTTTGCAAAGGCCTGGATACCTTTGTCCTACTCTTTTTTTGTGTGCAGGCAGAGTATCTGAGGGACAGAAGACATGTTGTCACTGTAGCTGTCAGCTTTGGAAGACATATTAATACCAGATGCTTCCACACTGCCATATTCTTGAACCTGGGGAAATGGGAGGGGGGAATTTCTTGGAGTGTATGTGGTTAGGCATAATAGCATTCTTTTTTTAAGTCAAGGTCATGTTATTCTGCACCTGGGTGAGGGGATGTCTCAAGTTGGGATGGATGGTGATTGGGTCATGTGATGTGATTATGGGTGCAGGGGATGGATTTATAGTTTTTACTTATTGCAAGAAAACCTGGAATTTTCAGATTCGGGATTTTCCAGATGTGCCAGTTTACTATCCAAATAAGAGGATGAGAGGATGTCTATCTTGGAGTTATTTGTTGGAGTGAGGTTTTCTGGAATGCTGACAGTAGCCTTAGATATCAAATTCTTGGGTTGCACTCCAAAAATTGTAAGCCGCCCTGAGTCTCTGGAGAAGGGTGGCATATAAATATGAATAAATAAAAAAAATTCTGAAGTCTTCTTTATATAAGGCCATGTGGGAAAAGGAAATAAATCTCCTTATTAGAAGCTAACTGGAAAAGAATAAGAAAGAAATGGATGAAAGGGTACTGATGAAAGTAATCAACACTATAACTGACTCACTTAAAATCTTTTAAAGAAGTGTGGTAACTTAGATAAAAAAGATTTAGATTTAAAAAGAGTAGCTATAACAATAATTTACAATTCTGCATGTGCTAATCAAGAACATTTAATTTCTAAATAATCTTTTGTCATAAGAGTGTGTCAGAGTTTGCAGCAATCCAACCAGCACAGAAGTAAATAATTCAGCAGGATTCATTTATAGAAGAAACTTGTTTATATACAATAATATAAAACATGATGCATGTATACAATACTCATGCAACTCTTGCAACATGGTAGCAAGTACAAGGACAAGAAGCAGAAGCAACCAGAACTATCAGAACTCAGAATTCACAGAAGCTCTATATTTATACATACCAGTTACCCTAAGCTACGCCCAGGCTCTGAGCTGCCTGACATGGCTTACAACAGGTTTCTTAGTCACCAAACAGTACCCATTGCTAACTTGTTGTTATGGTTATCCCAGCTCATAATTTCTTACATACTGATGGAGTGGTTTTGTCAATTCCAAAACAGTCTTGTGCATTGTGTGTGGTTTTAAATGGAGAATTGCTTCAGAAATAGAAGTTTTAACCATTATTTGTATCAATTAATCAAATGGAAAATAAATGAAAAGAGAAATCAAAATGAAATCAATGTGAACACTCTTTGCCTTCAAAAGAGCATCAATTCTTCTAGGTACACTTGCACACAGTTTTTGAAGGAACTCCGAAAACTTCCTTCATGGTTGTTTCAAACATCTTTTTTTAAAAAATTCATATTTATATGCCGCCCTTCTCTGGAGACTCAGGGCGGCTTACAATTTTTGGAGCGCAACCCAATGCGCTCAGTAATAGCCTTCATTCCATTGTATATGCCTGCTTATTACTAAGTGGCATTTTTTACAAAGTCATCTTATTGCCCCCAACAATCATGGGTCCTCAAATTACCTACCCTGAGAGGATGGAAGGCTGAGTCAACCTTCAGCCTGGTGGGATTCAGTAATTGCAGGCAGCTGGAATTAAGTGCTAGGCATTTAACAGCTTGCACCACCAAGGCTTTTGTAGAATTAACTACAGATTTTCTGCAGATGTAGGCTGCATCAAATCCTTTTAGTCTCTTCCTGTAATTCCAAATAGACTTGATCATGTGCTGTTCCACACACTCACACACACATAAACACCATGGATGCAAGGAGTCTTTATTAAGGCTTCTGAGCTTGAATTGGTATTCCCCAGCAATTCTCTGTGCTGGCACCAGCTCAATCCCAATGACTTTATAGGCTATTCAAATGAAGTCAACACTAGTCCTCAAGGCAAAAGCAAATCCAGTCCACTAGGCAAAAGCAAGTTCCCAAGGCAAAGAAATTCCAAGACAAAGGCAAATCCACAGACAAAGGTAATGCAATTCATCGACAAGGTAAATGCAATATCTGAAGAGACACTATCCAAAGTTCAAGACAAGAACACACAGCAAAGAAAAGAACATGTTGTTCCTAGCATCTTCTCTATCTCTTTATTGTGCTAAATTGCCAGGTACAGGCCATCAAGAGGTGTGAGGCTGCCTCCTTGCCAGTAATAAGGCTGACTTTCATTGCTCTTGCCTTTTCTCTGCCCTGCGTATTCTTGAATCAGGTGAAGAAGGCAGTTCCTCTTCCTCATCACTTATCAGTTGAGCTGCATGCTTTCTTCATCTGAAACCTCAAGGCTGTCCTGCTGCAACTGTGCTTCAGCCAAATCATTCTCAGATGGCTGCTGGAAGCTATTAACCAGCTCCCCTCCTGATGTACCTGAAACTGGTTCATCCTCCTCCAAATTGACATCTGAAGAGGTATCTGGAGAATCATCTGGGAAATTATCACAAGTTGAGATCATGTGAGGGGCCAGGTTATCATTTCCAGGACTTCTTGTTTTTTATGCTGAAGAAAGTTCTTAATGACATTTGCTGTATGTTTGGGGTTTTTGTCCTTCTGCAGAACAAATTTGGGACCAGGCATAGATCTGTCTTATAGTATGGCATGATGGATAAATATTTGCCTGTTTTTCTCAGTTTTGAGGATACCAGTGATCCAGGGGTGGGATTCAAATTTTTTAACAACCAGCTCTGTGGGTGTGGCTTAGTTTGTGGGTGTGGCTTAGTTTGTGGGAGTGACCAGGTGGTCATGTGACTGGGTGAACATGGCTAGGTGGTCATGTGACTGGGTGGGCATGGCTTGGTAGACATGTGACTGGGTGGGTGTGCCTGAAAGGCAACTTGGGCTAGAAAAATAAGTTTGTCTCTCTCAAAAAGTTCCCAAGCCATACATGTACATGAAAACTGAATAGGTGATCTCATAGGTGTTTGACTAGAAGATCTCTAAGTCCCTTCCAACTCTGTTATTTTGTTATTCGGTAATTATTTGGTTGTTATTCTGTTACTTTTCTGTTTCTGTTCTGCTATTCTCCTATTCTACCATTCCGTATTCTGTTAGTTTGCTATTCTGTTATTCTGCTATTGTATTATTGTGCTATTCTGTTATTCTGCTATTGTGTTATTGTATTATTTTTATATTCTACACATTCTTCTCCCATCTTAGATCGCTGCCAGTTACCAAAAGTCATTGTGAGCTCTCTTTCCTGATATTTTATTAGGATCACCAGGTGGGAGTGAAGGGGGGGGGAGCAAAAGGAGAGCAGCGGCGGCAGCAGTGGAAGCAAAAGGAGAGCAATGGGGGAAAGGAAAGCAGCAGCAGGAGCAAAAGGCAAACAATAGGGGGAAAGGAGAGCAGCAGTGGTGGTGGGAGAAAAAGTGAGAAATGGGCGTGGTGAAAGGAGAGCAGCAACATCGAACCTGGGGGGATGTAGTGGCAGTGAGGTGGCAATGGCGTGGTTGCAAGGAGGCAATGGCAGTGATTCTGGTGGCATCAGGGCTTCTGGGACCAGCTCCCCTCTGCAGCCCATCAGCTGTTTGCCCCTGCTGCAGCCCATGTGGTGCATTGGGGCTTCCGGGCTCTGCTCCCCACAGCCACCCCAGGCTCGATCCAGGGGCACCTTGCCAAAAGACTCTCTTGCTCTCCCAGCAAGAGCAGTAGCCACTGATCCATGTGGAGCCACTCCACATGTTCTCTGGTGACCTGTTTTCTCTCCCTGCTGCTCTAGCTGGGAGACCGACAGAGTTTTTCATGACACAGTGAAATTTAGTTTTTGCAAGTCCCCCTCCCATTGGGAAATGGCTCTGGGATGCAGAGAGGAATAGGATTCAACCTGGCAGCTTCTCTGCTGCCCAGAGCTGTTTCCTGATGGGATGGGGACTTGCAGGACCCAAAGTAAATTTTGCTGGGCCGTGAAAGACTCTCTCTCCCTGCTACATCAGTGGCAGAAAGAAGCAGCTGGGTTAGAGATCACATGGAGCCACTCTACTTGTTTTCCAGAAACCTGTTTTCAGCGGCGGCGGCAAAAGGTGAGCGGAAAGGCGAGTGGTGATGGCAAAAGGCAAGGATGGCTGGAAAAGTGGTCACTGGCAGCAGCAAAAGGCAAGAGGTGGGAGGGAAGGTGAGCAGTGGTGGCAAGTAAGCGACCAGGCTTGCTTGCAGAGCCTCACTCACCGATTGTGAAGGCAGGCAGTGATGGCTGGCTCTGGCTTCAGGAAGCAATAGCAGGTGGGAGAATGCAGGCAGCGATGGCGATAGCGCCATGTGAGATAAGGAGTGACTGGTGCGGAGGGGTAGGGAGGGCAGGGAAGGGTGGGGTCAGCCAGTGGCACAATTTGCCAGTTCTCCAAACTGCACAGAATCATGACAATCGGTTTGGCTGAAGCGGGCTGAACCAGTAGAATCCCACCCCTGCATTGATCCTACCAAATCTTCAACTCCATTTGCAAGGAACCTCCACCATGATTCACTCTTGCCTGAAAACATTTATTGTATCCCTACCCAGGCCTTTGGTGAACCAACTGCCTCCAGCTACCACATTTTAAATAGTCAGCCCAGAGCAACTGTGGGCATTTTTCTGCATCCCAGTTCCTATATTTTTGTGAATAGTTGAGTTGCTTAGCCTTGTTTTCAAGTTAGAGATGTGGCTTTTTGTCCACAATTCTTCCATGAAGACCACTTGTGGCGAGACCTTTTCAGGTGGTAGATAAGTATAGCTGGGTCCCATTGGTTTCCACCAGTTCTCTGTTGATGATATTGCTGGACACAGTGGTGTATTAACCATTAAGCAGACTAAGCACATGCTTAGGGTACCAGGTCCAAAGGGGGCACCACAAAGTTGAGAAAGAAAGAAAAACCCAATGAAGATTTGTAAAAAATATTGTATGTACAAAGGAGGGGGGCCACCAAGATTTGTCAGTGGTTAGGGCACCAGTGGACCTTAATCCGCCACTGGCTGGACATCTTCTGATGTCAAAGAGAAGTAAGAATGATGTGTCTTCATCTGCTGTATTAAGTTTGCTTGTGCTTCTTCAAAAGAGATTGAACAGCATATCTTGAAGCCTCAGTCTGTTTTGAAATCTTTGTCTGGGAGAAACCTTGCTGATGCTGCATCGTTTGTCTTGTTTCTGTGCTACATTTTGCCATGGTTTATTACCTGTGACATGAAGCTCTCTTCTACAACCTCATCTTAATAGCAGAGTTTGACTGTTGAGCATCCTACAGAGCTGTTTCTCTATCAATTAATAACTGTATTTCAACCTATATATGAAATTGATGATCATTAGCCCCTACTTGATTAATCATACACCTGATTCTAATCCTACGAAATCCTGATTTTGTGGAAGTATAGGAATTGATGTTGGTTTGAAGCCAAATGGTAGTCACACCAAAGTCACACCATTTAGATTTTTCTTCTGTTCGCTCACTTTGCATTTTGTAAATTGATACTTGGTATTGTGTGTGTGTGTGTGTAGAATTATATATATTTCAAAGTTATGGCTTTCATTGAAACCTATATAAATTGAATAAATAATATAAATATTATTTTATATTATTTTTATATGTTTCCATTGAAACCTATATAAATAATATAAAATATAATGTTCTTTCTAAACATAATTATGGGTAACGAAAGATAAATGTCATGGCTTTATAGTTAACATTAGTTCTGAAGACCATAATATTTCATCTGTTCCCATACTGAAATATCTTGAAATGAAAAATATATGAAACTGCACTTAATACAACAGATCAGCTGTTGCTCATTGACTTTTTTAAAAAATTCTGAACTAAAACTGAAAGGCTAGCTGGATTTGCCATTAAGAAATTCTATGACTTATAATCCCTCTTTGCTGATTCTATTTTAGTTCAGAAAGTGTATTTAATAGTACTATAAATAAGAAGGTATCAGAAACTATATTTGTCAAGCTCCTTATTAGTTATATTGCTATTTCCCTTCTTTGCTTGTCCCTGAAAATCATGAATTTGCACTTGGCAGAGACTGCTAAATCCCTTAAACCACTACACCAGAATTGTTAGATTTTAAGCCCTGAATACTTCAGATCCCATTCAGTTAAAATTCCTTCTATTTCAATTCTTTTCCAAAGCTTACCGCAACTGCTTTCATTTTTTAACTACTTGTGTTATCTCTCCATGTTATTCAGAGTATATTTTATATTTTTCTAAAGCCATATATGATGGCATCACAGTTGTCAGAAAGTAATGGAAGTGGCATTCTGTAGCTTTAACTGACAATCTGTTGGGATATTTACAAGTGCGGCAATACTGTAATGCTCATAAAGTGCAGCTTCTTGTTTGATAAACAGTGTCACTATTCAAGAATGGAACATATCTGCATTATCTGCACTTACAAAACTAAAGTAGCTACAAGTTTCTTTTTTTCTGTTATTCAAGTGTATCTGATTCTTTGATAAGTCTTTGGAATATTTTTAATAGCTTTTCAGAAGTGGTTTGCCATTTTCCTCTCTCTAGGAATGATAGGTGAATGGCTCAAGATTATCCAGCTGCTTTGTGTCCAAGGTGGGACTGGAACTCATGCTCTCCTGGTTTCAAGTTTGATGCCTTCACCACAAAGGCAAACACAAAACTGCCACTATCCAGAAGTAATAATTCATATTAAAAAGCCAATATCTGGAACTGACAGAGTTACAACTGACTGAGAACTACCAAAATATATTGACAATGATTATTCAGGTTATGGAAAAGGTGCATCATAGCCATCAGTAATTAATTATATTTATATAGCCTGGAAAAGTCCCAAATCATCACTAAACTATTCACCCACATCCACATCTTGAGACTGTTGCTGTCTTCTTGCTTTCACCCTCTTTACATTGTCTTTTGCTTAGCATTTTTATGTTTTATGTTATGACATGTTTTCTGGCTTCTGGTTTTCTTTGAAAGTTGAAAGTAACTACCTCCTTTTAATATAATTTTTTATCAAAGTTGTGTTCATAGGTAAAAGATAAATATGAAAGTATATAAACAAAAGTTAAAGAAAAGAAAAAGTGCAAGAAACAAGACAGATAGAAAAGTAAAAAAAGATAATTGAAGAGACCTCTGATTTTCTTTACACATCTTCAAGGAAGTTCTATACCATATTCAATCTTTCTTAATGGATATATCCACAAATCACCATTTTATTTTTCCCACTTTCAACAAAAAGTCCATAAATGGTTATCAGTTGGCATAAAATGTTTATTGTTTTATTTCTGAATAAGCAGATCATTTGTCATTTACAGAAATCTAGAATTCTGTTACCATCACAATCTATTCCTCCATTGTTTATATTTCAGTATTCCTTCATTGCTATGCATATAATAGTGTTGCTACAGTTATCATATATAAAACCAGGCTTATATTAGTTTTTTCTAATTGGCTATCCATAAGTATCAATATAAAGTTCTAGTTTCATATAAATATTAATGTTTAAAATTATTTGTATCATCATATAATCAAATGTATTTTGTCCCAGTTTTTGTAGTTTTTTGTAGTTTTGTTTTTTTTCCAAGTCGATCTTGCATGATAAAATATCCCTTCATATTTTTCACAACTTCAGCATTCACTAAAAGTATCTTTATACATCTTAGATAATTTCTCTAGTGTCTTATACCATTTTACAAATAATTTTAGAAAATGTTTATTATACAATTAGAACTCATACAACTATAAGGTGTATTTTTTTAAATGAAAAAGTTGAAGGGAAAGGGAAAAAGGGAGAAACTGAAAACAGAAAAAAGAAAGTAAACCCCCTCTTCATCCCCAACAAGTATAATCATTAAAAAATTATCACTGTACAAGCAATCTCTTCATTCCATACTTCATCCCAATTTTTATATGCCCATCTCTAGAATCTTATCTCTTCAGTAAAAAGTAAAAATCCGGTAAAGGATATCATAAGTAATAATGCAAATATTATAAAGTATATCTATTACACCTAGTTTGAATATTTCCTTTCTATTTAAACAACTATTTCTTATTTCTTGCCTTCAAATAAAACAAACAAAAGACAACACTAGCAGGAATAGTCACCATTATCCTATTCTAATAAAAAAAAAAACATTAAACATTTCCCAAACTAGCAACCCATTATTTTAACCTTGATTTAATAAGCCAGTTATGTATTCCTTCTCCTTTCTGAAAATAATATTTACATTCCTCAAAGAAAGTTCTATTACCTGCCTTTTCTTTTTTTGCTTCCCTCAAAATTCTTACAATCTTTTTGTGGTCCAGTTTATTCTTCCAACATGGCAACTCTTGTAAATCCAGTATAAGAAAATAATCTAGAGTGCTCATCTGATTTGTTATTTGCATATATTTTTACAGATTTTGATTCATCTTCCATTTGTAACTCCATTATTTCCATCTCTTTGTTGTAAGGTATAATTTTTAATTCCACTTGTCAGTTCCAGTTTTATTCAATGGAGATTGGCGCTTTTCAATAGCACATCAATTTCTTATATCAAGTCAACCTGACAGCCCTTAATCTGTTAAAAACTTTATAAAGCTAACATTTATTTATGTAATAGATTTGTGTGCTTCCCATCTTAACTAGAGGTGACTCTATAATTATCCTTGTATTATTATTATTATTATTATTATTATTATTATTATTATTCACAAAAAACAACATTGTACACAGCAAGCGAGATAACTATGCTGTGTTTTGTATCACAAATCACTAGTTGAACACTTCCCAAGTGTTTAGGACTGTGTGATGTATTGGTGGATTATGAGAGCAGATCCCCGTAAGGTGGCCTTCTGCAGCTGACCAATGGTGATCTTGTCAGCGCCAATTGTTTTTAAGTGCTTGCCTAGGTCTTTAGGCACAGCACCCAGTGTGCCGAGTACCACTGGAACCACCTGCACTGGTTTATGCCAGAGTCTCTGCAGTTCGATTCTCAAGTCCTGATATCTGATGATTTTTTCAAGTTGTTTTCATCGATTCTGCTGTCACCAGGTATGGTAATGTCGACAGGTATGGTAATGTCGACAGTCCACAATTTTCTTCTCCACAATCGTGATATCAAGTGAATTGTGTGCCAAAACTTTGTCAGTCTGTATTCGGAAGTCCCACAGTAGTTTTGCATGCTTATTTTCAACCACTTTCTCACACTTATGATCCCACCAGTTCTTTGCTACGGGCAGATGGTAGTTGTGACACAAGTTCCAGTGGACCATCTGAGCGACTGTGTTGTGATGTTGTTTGTAGTCAGTCTGAGGGATTGTCTTGCAACAACTCAGTATGTGTTTGATGGTTTCATCCGCTTCTTTGCAGAGTCTGCATTTGGGGTCATCAGCAGATTTTTCTGTTCTGGCTTTGATTATATTCGTTCTGATAGCTTGTTCTTGGGCTGCAAGAATCAGACCTTCTGTATCTTTCTTCAGTGTTCTGTTGGTCAGCCATAACCAGGTCTTTTCCTTATCTACTTTTCCTTGGATTTCTTCAAGGAACTGTCCATGCAGTGCTTTGTTACTGCAGTTGTCAGCCTGAGTTTGCATCATTGTTTTCCTGTATTGATTCTTGCTTTGCAGTACTTTGAGCAACTTCCTATTGTTGCTTTCCATCAAAGCTGGTTCAACACTGTCTTTCACATAATCTACCAGAGCATGTTTTTCTTCTTTGACTGTCTGCTTCATTTGCAAAAGTCCTCTGCTGCCTGCTTTTCTGGGCAAATATAGCCTGTCAATGTCACTACGTGGGTGCAGTGCATAGTGTATGGTCATCAGTTTTCCCATTTTCATATCCAGGCTTCCAGCTCCGCCTGTGTCCAGTTTATGATCCCAGCAGTATATCTGATGATAGGTATGGCCCAGGTATTTATAGCCTTGATGGTGTTACTGCCATTCAGTTTGCTTTTTAGAATTTTTCTGACCTTTTATGAATATTCTTTGCTGACCACATTTTTCACTTGCCATGTTGACATTGTCCAGCTGCAATATGCCCCGGTATTTGTAGGCTTCAGGTTGGTGGCACTTGATGGTTTGTCCATTGGGCGTTTCGATTCCATCACTTTCTATGATTTTTCCTTTCTTCAGTGCCATTGTGATGCATTTGTCCAGGCCGAACTCCATGCTGACGTCAGTGCTGAAAATTCGAACTGTATTGGTCAGTGACTGGATTTCGATTTCCAATTTTCTGTATAACTTCAGATCATCCAGGTGAGAGATTTTCTGTGAATTTTTAGCAGTTTGATAACCCAGGTTAGTTTTCTATAAAATTGTTGACAGGGAGGTCATGGTGAACAGAAGAGGAGACAAAGAATCACCCTGGAAAATCCCTCTTTTGATGTTGACCAGTCCGGAGCTTTCACTTCCAATGAACAGTTCTGTTTTCCAGTGTTTCATCACATTTGCAGTGAAAGTGCCAATGCATTTGCATATTTCGATGACATCCAGGTACTTGATGATACAACTGTTCAGTAGTGAATCAAATGCTTTCTTGTAGTCAATCCAAGTTGTATGCAGATTTATTTTTCAGCTTTTGCAGTTCTCTAGAATCATTTTGTCAATCAGGAGCTGATCTTTTGTGCCTCTGTTTCTTCCTTTGTTTCCTTTCTGCTCTACTGGCAAGATATTATTTGCTTCTAGGTAGTCCTGGATCCTGTCAGCTATGATGCCGGTCAGCAGCTTGGTCCACTTTGTTCTTGGAGAATTTCTTCTCAAATCTCTGATCCACCAGTATTTCTGTTGTAATATTTCTCAGTCTGCCACAGGACTTTCCAAAACTGAGTAGTTGCTGTTTCCTTAGGTTTTTCCATTTTAGTATCCCCCTTCTGATTCAGACTCTGATAGAATTGTCTTTGATCTGATTGGAACAATTGGTTTTTTTTGTACTGGATGACTCTGGCTTTGTATCTTTCAATTTTTCTTGCTGCTGCTGTTATCTGCTGCTTCACAATTTCCAATGCTTCATCAATTTTTCTTGTGCTGAGCCCGTATTTTTTGATCAGATGTTTCTTGATCTTGCTGTTCTTCAGCTTTTTCTCCTGCAAATTCTTCAAGTTGCTTGCATCTGCTCGCAGGCTCTTGATTTTCAGCTCCAACCTGATTTTCCACTGTGGTTTTCCAGTCAATTTTCTAGGGGGCTGCAGCTGTTGAATTCCCAGTTCTTCTGTTACTATGACTGCTGTACTTAGGAAAGCTGATTTGTTTGTTCAATTGATGTTATCTGGACTGCTGCAAGTACATAATTCACATCTATCATCAATGGTGCCAAATGTTTTCTAGGCACAGTATTCAACATTGGAAGCCTTCTTCTTTCTGCATTTGATGTAGCATGTGGCAAGATTTTAGCTTTCAGTTCTTGCTGCCTGCCATTGAGTACTCCTGGTGTTTCAATGATGACTTCAGGCACTTGCTGATCCTGTTCTTGCAAAATATCTGCATTTTCTTCGAATTCAGTTGCTCCAGATGTTATTGGAGTATTTTCTGCTGCCACTTCAGCAGTCTGCTATTCAGCACTGTGTTCCCATTTCACAATTTTTCTGTATTTCTTCAAGTTCGACTTCACTGAACATTCCTGATGATGAATTGTCGCTGATCGGCTAATTGTAATTCAGTTATCCTTGAGTTTGGGTATTCTTGTTTCCATAATTTATACATCCTTTTTGGCTCATTTTTCTAGTTCCGCATTGTAGTAGCATTTCATTACAGTGTGGTTCTCTGACATAATTTCTGCTGCTTCTGAGGTTGTTCAGCTTCCAGTAGCCCTGCAGGCCCATGCCCTGGTTGCTCAACTATGTAGCCCACTTGTCGATGGATGGCCAGGTTCCCCAACACCCAACGTGGCCCTTGTTAACCCAGGTGACGACTGAGCCGGTATAGGCTTTGTTTGGCTGTGTTTCACCATGATTCATTGCATGGATTGTTGGGTGCACTCAGTCCTGCTCCTCAGCCGAGACCTCTCTAGCATGGTTGAAGCTGCGGGTAGTTTGCACTACTGCCAGCACAGTTCTCAGCTTCATTGGAGCAGTTAAGCCCCCCGCCACATCAAGGCAGCATCCCGTGGGGGGGAGTTGGTTATCATCATCTCATCTCATCATCTATAAGCATGCAGGAATCTAGTGACAACCAGTGGATTGAAAGCTAATTACAAAAACATAGTTCCTGACATCCACTTCCAAAACAAAACAAAACAATAAAAAACCAGCTTTACAAGTAGATATGGGTAATCTGACAGTCTCTCTTTAACTCCAGAGAAATTTTAGCAACCTTAATCCTGCCTTTAATTGCTGTGTCAGTTGAAACATGTTTAGAGGAACATCATTTTGCCATTACAGCTTACTGGAAGTGCTTGATGTCATATACTAATGATACATCATTTTACAAAAATTATCTCTTAACTATTTTTAAAAAGGAATTTTATTAAGTTTCAAAAATGAACAGTACAAAATTACAATAAAAGGGAAAAGTGTTGTAAGGAGACAAGAAGAAAAGTTTTAAAAGTGACATTAAAAAACCCACAAAAATAATAATTAAGAAAAGTTACTCCCAATTCTCTTCAATACTGATAGAATTCTAAGATAAAGTTTACTCTTGTTTTAGTTTAACAAAAACAACAACCAAACAAAATGTAAAAATATACATACCAAACAATCAAATGATAACAATATATAATTATAAACATAGTCTACATAAAACATAAAATCCCTAAATGTGTCATATTAGTTTCACAAATATACATATTACTAGATATTTCTTTAATCAAATATCTATAATAAACTCTATATTTAAACAAACACTAAGAACATAAATTAAAATGTACGTATATTAAATTTCAACAATACACATTTCTTTAATCCAATTTCACCTAATTATCAAATCTCAAAATCAAAATTTCATTGTTATCTTTATCAAGGAAAAAGTCCCAAAGTGGGAAAAAGAAGTAAAATTGTTATTTTTATTCAAAATTTTTTGCAATGTCAGTCAGTGCCGTTAATTTCACAATCCATTTTTTCTTCTGGGAATTTGTATATCCTTCCATCTCAATGTGATTATATATATACATATGCATATGCATATATGTATCAGCATTATCATATATCTGATATAAGAATAAAACCCTATATGTTCTTTCATTTCATTTATCCATCAAATCTAAATAGAAAGCTTTTGGATTCAATTTTCTCTTAGTTTATAATACATTGTGAATTTCAATTGTTTTAATTAGATTTTCACCCAATGATCCATCTCTATATATAGCCAAAATTATGCCCTCATTGTTGCTTGGAATGAGGTGACAAGACTACTGGACAAAATTACGCCTTGCATAGTCTCTGTGCATTCAGATCTTGTAGAACTCCATTGTTTTTCTTGAGTGGTGCACCAAGCCTCTCTTGGCCCTTTTCAAGGCCTTCAACTCCTCCATAGAGGGTACCCTGTCAGAGCTGAAGAAGCTTCTTGGATGAGAAGTGAAACATCTTCAGAGAAAAAAAAAGAAGTCCAGTTGCTGCCTGAAAAAGCATCTTTGGGACTATCATGACCTGGATGATTGAGAATCTCTACAGAGATTGACAGGTATTTTCCCCCAGCTCTCTTTGAAACCTAATCATGTCCATCAGACATTGGGAGTGGACCAGTTGAGTGGGTTTGGCCTCCCTGCAAGGGGCAGGTGCAGGAGATCTCAAGGTCAGAAAGGCATGTTATCACCATGATAGAGGGGTTAGAGAAAACTATTCCCTTAAGTCACAGTGCCACTGCTCTGATAAGAAAACCAAATCTATGGTGAGGCCACTGTTGGGATAAGAATGACCTGGGAGAAGTCATAGACATCATGCAGGATATGAATTCTTGAGCCACTTTGGAAGCCTATCCCAGGGATGACAAATTGAAGCCCTCTAGAATTATAGCTCTACAGCCAGCCCTGGGACAGCCTTCAGCAGCTGCTACTGAGCAATAAAGCTGGTATAAAAGCAATAGTCCCAACTTCTCCTGTAAATCTAATTTCAAGAATAGGGTCTTAAGGAACTTGGGAGGTAGGATCCCTTATGGCCACTAGAGTTCCATGATGGCCACTAGATATTATGACTAACACTTCTCTCCTACCTAGGGTCCATATCCTGACTTTATTATTGATATAAATAACTCAAGGTAGTGAAGATATCTAATATTCCCTCTTCCTCCCATTTTCCTCACAACAACAATGCTGTGAGGGAGGGCTGGTCTCATTAGTTCAAGAGGGGTGATGAAGATATTGAAAACAAAACTGCAACAAACAACAAAATAAAGAACAAATGCAACTGGGAAAATATGAAACAGAAACATTAACCCAAGAAGAACAAAATAAACACCTGAAAAAGGAAATTTTTGATCCATTTCCAAATGCCAGTCAAATTAGGAATAAAACATATTAGTATACCTTTATGGGGCAATCTAATACAGATGCTTGACTGACCTCATGAAAACAATATAGCCTTCCTGTCAAAAATGTAAATAACATTTACGATGATAATTAGATATTTTCTTGATCCCTTACTGTATAGGTCTAATAATAAGCCATTTTATGTCTTAAATTAGCTCAAATATGAAGTGTTAGCAAACTAGCATATACTTCAGTATGCATTTAAATCACAGTACAGTGGTATATTATAATGTATCAATACAATATTTTGAGACAATCAAATGTATTGTTGTAATTCCATGCTGGATTAAGGGTGGTATTGTCTATTCACTAGAAACCCGTGTCTGCTGTCTATAGTTACCAGCTATCATTTGTATTTATCACTACAAATAATTTTATTTCTATGTGATAATCAGAGGAAGATTAGTGGGTAATATTAGAATACCATGGGTCTATATATCCTAGACTATTCAGAAATAAATGGGATGTCTCCTGGAACAAGGAAACATTAAAGCAAGTGAGAACGTAATAGGAATGGGATAGTTTGTTAGCATTAGGATGCCCAGCTAACAAACAAACAAAGCATAGTGTTGATATTCATAAATTACATTGAAATGGTTCAGTGAATAAATATACCATGGGTAAGTACTAGATATATGGAATGTTTAGATCTTGCTTCTAGAAACTGCCCTAGATCCCTTTAGGAATGTAAGCATTTCCTTTTCTGCAACATCTTAAAACACTTTTGCTTTTCCTGAGATTGCGCAAACTTTATTGGAAACATCTGATTTAAAGTGTTGTAGGCAGGTGTTATGTTCATGTTCCCAAGCACTTTCTGAAGAGCAGATCAAAGGACTGCAGAGTCCGGGTAAGTGACATTTGCTCACTTATTAAACAAAATATTAACTGAATCCCAGGAGTGTAATTCTTAGAAAACCTATCACCCAGGAAATTGCTCCCAGGAGAGGGAACCATGCAAGAACTTACAGTTCTTGCTACCTTGCTTTAATTGAACTGGCAAGCTAAGCTTTAAACTTAAAATTGGAGAAGAGATTTAAACCAAGTATTTTAATAAAAGCCACAAAGCAGTAACTTATCTACTTCAAAAGTGTGCTTATAAAACAAGCTTATTAAGTTTACAGTAGAACCTAACTCTAGATATATCTTTCAATTTCAGAGCGCAAAATGCAGCCTTTACCTTTGGTTTTGCAAAGGGCAGATTTAACAGATTGAAACTAGAAGGCAGATTTTCTCTATAAGATATTATTTAATAATATATTATAGAGAAGTATTCTAGAAGGACTTAGACTACAAGGTCCATAACCCTCTGATCCTACCTGTTCATTTTTCTCTATTATCACTTAGAAATAAAATCTCCATATCCAAAAAGAATACCCTACATTTAGTGTATAATTTTACTTTTTAAATTTATCTTTCCCAATCTCATTGGCTTCAGTCAAAGATAACAAGCCAATCAGAGGTATGAAAAAGGTGGTTCTTGTAAAGGATTCCAGCTCACTGAGCATGAATGAAGCTGATGATGAGCCTGATGGAAGTTCATTACCCAATTTGTAACTTTTATAAATTGCAGGAAGCAGGCATTAATTTGCTGGGAAGGTCTTGTGTCATATGGATGGTGATGCTGGGAGAAACCAGGGATCATGGTGGATATTAGCACAAGTGACATAAAAAAGTAGTGCAGCAGTGAGAAATCAAATTAAGATTGTGAGATGTAATGCTGAAATAAAAGATGGCCAAGGTGACTTTCTTAGGGTCTACCTGACCCATGAACAGGACAAATAAGATGAACTTAAGTACTATTAAACAATGAATAAGACAATGATGTTAAGAGGAAGAGCTTAGATTTGTGAAGCATTCGGATACTTCTGAAACAAACAAACTACACACACAAAAATATGGGTTCAGTTGAATCAGGATGTAGGATCCAGATTTTTTTGGACAAAAGTCAATAAAATACTTCGTTATTAAGTATCAAGGTATATGTCACAAACTGTCTGAAGATAGAATTTTAGGTATTCTGAAGCAAATGCCAGGAGTGTATGAGCTAGGATGAAAAAGTTGTATTCCCTGATATTAGAACAAAACTAAAAAGTGGGCAAATTGATGAAACATTGGTAAAACAAGCAGACCAATTCTGTATACGTCCTTGATAATTATTCACAACAAAATAATAATTACTGTAATACTTCATATTAAAAAAGATGAAGACATATTTACAAATAAGGTAAGTAATAACATTAAAGACAACAAAGTTTTTACTCCAAAATGGAAGATTTTCCAAATGAAGAAAACAAGGCTGATTTAAATATTGAGTAATAATGCAACCAATAATTGCAAACTGCAAAATAATAATTTAAAAAATTAGGAAGCCACAGGGCATAATACATTAAAATAAACAATATGAAAATTTACAAATATTTACAGAATAAAAAACTAATGGGGAGGATTTTGAGTTATTGAATGAATGGAGTTTAAAAATTTGATAAAGGAAGATAGGTAAAAACAGAGGAATTGAATAAATTCCTATCTTTACTGCTGAGGATATAAGATAAATGTCTCTGTCCAAGCTGGTGTTTTTTGGGGAATGATTGAATTAATCAATAGAGAAGAGGTGAAAAGATAGTATTAATAAATGAAACTAGTTAACTTAACATAAATATAGCCCCAGCTTCAACTGATATCAGTGTAGAAGTGTTTTAAAATCTAAATATGAAATTATCAATATTTTTTAAACATTCATAGTTTGTTTTTAAAAAACATATTTTCTTTAGAGTTATTGTGATGTCAAATGTTTGAATGTGTTTGAGGTTTGATAAAGGAATCTATAAGCAGTTATTTTAATATCTTTTCTGAAAAAAATGTTTAAAAGTATTATTAAAGAAAAAATAAACACATAAAAAATGAAAAAAATTAATCCACACCGCTTTCACAACCTTAGTCTTTTTTTCATTAACCTTTCATATTTTTGAGGCTATCAGCATAGTATAATATAATCAATATCTATTCTATGCTAGACTTTTAAGTTCTTTGCTAAAGTCCTGTTGTGGTTAGCCGGCAGCAGGTGCAGATGGCTGAGGAGAGTGAAGATTCTGATGAGGGGCCAGGACCATTAGTGAGTGGACTTCTGCCTTCAGAAATTGTGGGGGATGGCAGAAGTGATAAGGAGGTTCCCAAGGAGCCTGTGCCAAGTGCCCATGCACGAAAAATTGCTTGGAGGAAAGAACAATTACAGCAGCACAGGTGACTTAGGAGTAAGACTGCAAGGTAATGGCCCCTCCCTCAAGAGGATAAAAGCCAGGTTTGGAAAAGCATTCTTTGCAGACAGCAAAGAAGCTCTGAAGCTCAACTGGTGGACAGCCTTGACAAACAACTTGGCAAGGCTCTTTCTTGTCGGAGCTAATTGTTGGAAAGCAGCTTTTTATCTGTAAAGGAATAGAATTCGTGATTAAACCTTGAAAGGTTAGGGGCTGCTGCCTTTGTCTGTGTTTGCTCTCTGGGAACCTGTTTGGGTCAGAACAAGTCCCTCATCAGAAGAATTTCTGGGCAAACTCTGGGTCACAAAGATAGGAGCTCTCATATATTGGTAATTGAATAAAAACACATTAATAAAATGAACATACAGGAATATTCAGTGCTTGGAGTCATAACGTTGCTTTTACATTTGTGCATACATTAACTGAAGTTAGGAATGAGCAGTGAAATTGCAATGCTTGTTGATAATGCCATACTGCTCAGGATGGTAAATTCAAAAAGGATGTGAAGAACTGTGAAAGGATTTCTTACATTGAGAAATGAGTTTTAAATGACAAATGCAGCTTGATGTGAATAAGAAAAAAGTGATACTGTCATGTGGGAGGAATAACAGAATAACAAAATCACTCATCCTGTAATGGGATCTGAACTGGTAGCAACTAATAAGAAAAATGATATTTGAATAATGGTAGACAGGAGGAGGAGGAGGGAAGACAGGAAGCAATTTTCATTAGAAAAATTAGGAAGGTAATTGAAAATAGAACTGTTGATATAACAATGTACTTATATAAAACTACTGTATATAAAAGTTTGTGTATGTTTCTAGTGATTGCATGTTCTTCCTTTTTCCATCGATTTCCACCTTTGTAACGTGCTCACTTACTCGCTGCTGGAACTACGGGCCCTCCAGACTGTTCCCTTGTCTTTTGGGGTGGCCCAATGGGTTATCAAAAGCCTACCTTAAGGACGGATCCTGGGATGCCGAGAGGTGGCATGGCGCGACCAAAGGGCCAAATTTTAAATGTGGTTTTAAGGGATGTCTTTTAAATTTTTTAATTTGATGTTATAATGGGATAGGGAGGGGGGTGGAAGGGTCTTTTCAGCAGGCACCTGGGAATTGCCTGCCTAGCTTGGTTGGAGCTCAGCCCAGCCCAGTTAAGGATCATGACAGGGTGGAGGGGAGGGACTCTTGGGGCTCTGGGAAGCAGGGTGGGAATATCGATCCCCAGAGTGATCGGATTTCGCAGTGGATGAAGAGGCAGGGGGCCATATTGTGATCTGGGAGCGTGCTGCCACTGTTTGCGAGCTGTGGCACGCTCCGTCCCCCATGCCTCTGCCCACTCCCCTGGGGATATGGGACCCGAGCCCCTGGGCTGCGGCTGGTGTACTTTAATGCCAGATCCATGGTTAATAAGGCGTCCCTCCTCCGGGAAGTGATTGAGGAGGAGGCCACGGACCTGGCTTGCATCACTGAAACCTGGTTGGGACCGGAGGGTGGAGTTCCTCTGGTGACTTATGTCCCCCAGGTTTTCGGGTTTTGCACCAGCCTAGAGCCCAGGGAAGGGATGGTGGGGTGGCTGTTGTTATTCAGGAGACCTTGATTCCAAGGGAGGTCTCTGTTCCACAGACTGGCGGGTGTGAGACCCTCTCCTGCGGTTGGGGCCTGGTGCATGGTTGGGCCTGCTGCTTGCATACCTTTCCCCCAGCTGTGTAGCAGTGGCCCTGCCTGGGTTTCTCGATGCACTCTCAGGAGTGGTGGTGGAGCTCCCAGGCCTCCTGGTCTTGGGTGACTTCAACTTGCCCTCCCTGGGGGGGGTGTCGGGTTTGACCCAGGAGTTCATGGCTTCCATGGTGGTTATGGGCCTGGCCAGCTGATACAGGGCCCCACACACGAGGGGGGCAACATGCTCGACCTTGTTTTTGTCTCGAACCAGTGATGTAGTGATCTGGGGGTGGGCAGTGTTAATGCCCAACCCGTTGCATGGTCAGATCACTATGTCCTATGGCTGGTCTTCCAACAGGCCGCCCCACGCTGCTGGGATGAGGAACCGCTGAGATGGTTCCGCCCCAGATGCCTGATGGACCCTGAGAGGTTCCAGGCAGAGCTGGGGTTTCTGCCCGTCTCCCTTATCCATAGCTCGGCCAAGGTGTTGGCAGCTACATGGCAACAAGCTGCCTCGGAGGCCCTCGACCGGGTTGTCCCCTTACGTCCCCTCACTCGCCGCAGATCCCGGGTGGCTCCTTGGTTTACGGAGGAACTCCAGGAGATGAAGCGATGTCGGAGGGGTTTAGAGAGCAGGTGGAGATCGACCCATTCCAAATCCGACCAAACCCAGTTGAGAGCCCATATTAGGACTTACCTGGGAGCTTCGAAGATGGCGAGGAGGGCTTACCTCTCCACCCTCTTAGCCCCGCAGATAATCGCCCGGCCGCCCTGTTCAGGGTCACACGCTCCCTCTTACATCAGGAGCCGGAGGTGGACCCTTTGCAGGGTAGGACTGAGTAATTTGGACAATATCTGTCGGATAAGATCGCTCGGATCCGGGAGGGGTTGAACTCTAATTTGCAGTGGTCTGAGGAGGGAGTTACAAAGAGTCTGGCCGATGTCATCTGGGCTGAGTTTGATCCTGTTTCTGAGGATGAAGTGGACAGGATTATGCGACGACTGAGTTCCACCACCTGTTTATTGGACCCGTGTCCTTCCTGGATGGTATATGCCTCCAGGCAGACCACGTGCGGCTGGCTCCAGGCAGTTGTTAATGTCTCGCTGAGGGAGGGGTCCTTTCCTGCCGCCTTGAAAGAGATGGTGGTGAGACCCCTTCTGAAGAAGCCTGCTCTGGACCCAGCCGTTTTAAACAACTTTCGTCCAGTCTCCAACCTTCGCTTTTTGGTGAAGGTTGTTGAGAGTGTGGTGGCTCAGCAGTTTCCGCTTTTCCTGGAGGAAGCGGACTATCTAGATCCGTATCAGTCAGGCTTCCGACCTGGGTACAGCACGGAGACAGCATTGGTCGCACTGATGGATGATCTCTGGAGGGCTCGGGACAGGGAACTTTCCTCTGTCCTAGTCCTATTAGATCTCTCAGCGGCTTTTGATACCATCGACCATGGTATCTTATTGCGGTGCCTCGGGGGGTTGGGAGTGGGGGCCACTGTTCTGCAGTGGTTCTCCTCCTATCTCTCGGGGCATTTGCAATCGGTGTTGGCAGGGGGGCAGAGGTCAACCCCGAGGGCACTCACATGTGGGGTTCCTCAGGGGTCAGTCCTCTCTTCCCTCCTGTTCAACATCTATATGAAGCTGCTGGATGAGATCATCCGTGGTTTTGGGGTGAGGTATCATCAGTATATCTCCACCCCAAGCCAAATCAGTGATGCCCTCTCCGTGATGACCCGTTGTCTGGATGCGGTATGGACCTGGATGGCAGGAACAGACTACAGCTCAACCCAGCTAAGACTGAGTGGTTGTGCATACAGGCATCTTGGCCCAGTCAGTTGATTCCATCTTTGGTCATAGGGGGAGAGGTGTTGCCCCCTGTGGACAGGGCTCGGAACCTGGGAGTCCTCCTGGATTCACAGCTTAGTTTGGAGGAGCAGGTGTGGGCCGTGACCAGGGGGCTTTTGCCCAGGTCCGACTGGTTCGCCAGTTGCGCCCATATCTGGACTGAGATGCCCTTTGCACGATCACTCATGCACTTGTGACGTCCCGACTCGACTACTGCAACGCTCTCTATTTAGGACTGCCCTTGCATACCATCCGGAGGCTTCAGCTGGTGCAGAATGTGGCTCGTGGGTTGTGATGGGAGTTTCCTGATACTCCCATGTTACACCTCTCCTGCGCGAGCTGCATTGGTTACTGGTTGCCCTCCAGGTGAGATTCAAGGTGTTGGTGTTAACATTCAAAGTCCTTTATGATATGGGTCCGGGGTACTTGCGGGAGCGTCTCCTGCCAATATCAAACACCGATTGTCCTGTGCGTGCGCACAGATGGGGACTCCTTGGGGTATCGTCGGCTAGACAATGTCGGCTAGCAGTGCCCCGGGGAAAGACCTATTCTGTTGTGGCCCCCTCCCTGTGGAACCAACTCCCTCTGGAGCTCCGGTTGGCTCCTGATCTTCGCTCCTTTCGCTGCAATCTGAAGACCTGGCTGTTTGAACAGGCCAGGCTGGACTGACCTCCTGGGGTTTTTAAAGTATTTTAACGGGTTTTTAGTGATTGGGCTTGCTGATTTAATTCTGTTTTAAATATTTATTGGTTGAAGTACTGTGTTTTTAATTGTGAGACGCCCCGAGTCCTTGCAGAGAGGGGGCGGCATATAAGTCCAATTATAAATGAATAAATAAATTATAAATAAATATATTATTAAGCTGGAAAAGTTACAGAAAAGGCAATTTAAATGATTACAGAGTTAGAACAACTATCCTATAAGAAAGATTACAACAATTGCAACACTTTTATTTTCGACAGAGGAATGCCATACGTTGTCTAGATATATCAAATTATGCAAGATATGATCATGTAGAGAAATATTCATTTTTTTCATCTCTTGAATATAACAAAATTATGTGTCATCCACTGAAGTTAAATATAGACAGATTTGGGATTGACAAATCTAAAGATGTTAAAGAAACCCTAAAGATACTTTTATGTAATTTATATGCATAAAACGGTTCATATGTGGAACTTTTTCAAAGTACTGTATATTTGTCTCTCCTTCCCTGTCATTATATCCTTGATCCTAATCAAGGACATCCTTATTCTTTTCCTGCATTTCAAAGATAAGCAAAAAAAGATGGATTTAAAAGAAGGAAAGACTAATTTATGGGGTATCAGACTATCAATGATGTTTACTTCTTCTTGTACTAGAGGTAGCCTGTCTTATATTGTGATTGCTCAGAAGTGACAGTAAATAAGATATTGCTCTTTGATCTAGGCTTCTGAGTGTCCCAAATGCACCATGATGAAGATACAGTAGGGAGAAGGGGAAGATGGGCTGTGGTATGAGCAAAGATTTTCTGATTTCTTATTGAAGAATGAAGCTAGACAATGCCAGAAATATCTGCAGGGATAAATAAAAAAATCAGTATGGCAGTCACAATACTTTCCACCTCTGTGCACAGCCAATACACATGCAAAGGAGGCTTCAATTGGGCTGCCATGACAGCCATCTTGACTCTTCTGTCACTATGTGTTATGTATGTAGGTTTGAATGTTATTGGTTTATTTGAACTGTTCTTGTAAAATGTCAAATGGTATTGGTTTAAATAGTGCGGGAAGAATCCCTGCACTCCCATTGGCTGGCAGCTACGGCTGCAGGCTATAAGAAGCAGCCGTAGCCAAGCCAGGACGGGTCCATTCGAGCTGTAGTCACTAATAAAGTCTTTGCTGGAATTCCTCGCGTTTGACTCTTCATGCAAACTTAACACTGGCGACGAAGGTGGGATTTCCTGAAGAGAAGACGACGCGACGAACAAGCAACTGAGCGAGATGGCTGCGCTGAACACCCCCAGCACCGCTCGATCCGGCGACGAAGACTGGGAATCGTATGCGGATCGTTTCCACATGTTCCTGGAGGGGAACGATCTCGCTGGCATCCCCGAGAGACGGAAGAGGGCGGTCTTTCTCACGCACTGCGGTCCGGCAGTCTTCAAAATGGCGAAGGCGTTGGCAGGAGCAGCAGAGCTGAAGGTAATGGAATGGCCCGATTTAGAAAAACTTTTGAGAGCCCATTACACCCCACAAGTATCGTGCCTCATTAAGAGACACGAATTTTACCGTCGGGATCAAGGGGATAGCGAGAATGTTAATGACTTCGTGGCAAGTTTAAGGGACATTGGGGGTGCTTGTGACTTTACCAACTTAGAAGAGGCCATGCGTGATCGGGTTTGTTTTAGGCCTTAAAGATAAGGTATTACAAAGCAAACTATTAATGAAACCTAAAATCACGTTTAAAGAGGCCATTGAAGAAGCTGTTTCAGCGGAAGCCACCAAGTCCTCAGCAGCGGCCATGAAAGATTAACAAGGCCTCAAGCCAGGCTTCAAGCCATTCTGATGGGGATAAATCCACATCTACTCATTGCGAACAAATAGACTCTGATTCTGATGGCAGTGAGGCAGAGGAGGGATTTTAAACTCAGAATGGAGAAGAAAAGAAAAGACTCTGGGAAGAACAGGCAAGGGTTCTATTGCAGAGGCTGTGGGGGGGGCCACCCCGCACTGATTGCAAGTTCTTTGACTCCATTTGCCTACGTTGTGAGAACGGGGTCACATAGCCAGAGTCTGCAAATCATCCAGAACTCCACCAGCTAGGAAGAAATTCCCTGATAGAGACTTTAAGCCCAACAATTTCCTTGAAAAATGGGGCGAAATTTAGAAGCAAATGGCAAGAATGAAACGCACCAAACAATCACTATTGGTCATTCTTCACCCTTAAAAAGCAGAAAAATACATGTGAAGGTGTTTATTGAAGGAAGACCTTGCCAAATGGAAGTGGACTCAGGCTCTTATTTATCTATGGTGTCATGGGACACTATCCACAGACTTTTTCCCAAAATTCAGAAAAAGCATTTCCAGAAGCAAGCACTGACTCTCAAAGACTACCAAGGGAACAAGATTCCAGTAGTTGGAGCGAGAGATTTCAACATGCAGTTTAAAGGCCACACCAAACGTTTGCCCCTGACCATCGTGGACAAGGATCGCCCAAGTTTGCTGGGACTTGAGTGGTTCAAGCCACTTGGCATCGAGGTGACTGGCATCCATCACGTGAGCAGTTCTGACTGGGAAGAGTCCTTGAAGTCTGAGTTTCCAGAGGTCTTCAGCGAAGGACTGGGCAAGTATATGGGGACCCCTATTGCTTTCAGCCTAGACCCCAAGGTGCCCCCAATTCGTTTAAAGCCCAGGAGGGTCCCATTTGCTTTAAAGGAAAAAATTGATGCACAATTAGATAAACTCATTGCTCAAGGGGTTTTAGAGCCTACTGACCACTCCAGATGGGAAACACCCATAGTCACACCAGTCAAGTCTGATGGGTCAGTGAGAATCTGTGGTGACTACAAGGGGACACTTAACCATGCGCTGCAACAGAGCGCATATCCTGTGCCAGTTGTGCATCATCTGCTCCATTCCCTTGGCAGGGGTACAGTATTTGCTAAACTGGATTTGGCTCAGGCATATCAACAATTAACAGTTGATGATGCCACTGCAGAGGCACAAACAATTGTGACCCATAGAGGTGCCTTCAAATGTAAAAGACTACAATTTGGAGTAAGCGTGGCACCTTGCATTTTTCAGAGCCTTATGGAAAGAATGTTGCAAGGACTGCCAGGGGTAGTACCTTATTTTGATGATGTATTAATCTCTGCTGAAAATGACACTCAGCTTCAAGAAAGACTCAGAGAAGTCCTTACCAGATTCAGAAAAGCGGGTTTAAAAGTCAAGGAAGACAAATGTACACTCAAAACAGACAGAGTTGAGTTCCTGGGGTATATGATTGACAAGCATGGCATCCATCCTACTGATGCCAAGGTTAAAGCAATCAATGAAGCCCCTAAACCTCGATGCAAGGCAGATTTGCAGGCCTTCCTTGGCCTTATTAACTTTTACCACATGTTTCTACCTCACAAAGCATCTATTGCTGAGCCCTTACATCGCCTACTTGATAAGAATGCTGTTTGGATCTGGGGGCGGAAGGAACAGTCAGCATTTAACAGTATTAAGAGACTAATCACGTCTGATGCTGTGTTGATACAATTCTCTGAGAATTTACCTGTTGTTCTGACTTGTGATGCATCCCCTTTTGGAGTGGGGGGGTTTTGAGTCACAGGCTTCTCAATGGACGGGAAGCCCCAATTGCATTTTACTCTCGCACGCTGTCCAAAGCAGAGAGGAATTATAGCCAATTGGACAAGGAGGCTTTAGCAGTTGTTGCAGCTGTTAAGAAATTTCATGAATATCTGTATGGCAGGTCATTCACCATTGTTACAGATCACAAACCTTTACTAGGCATTGTGGCAGGAGACAAACCTACACCTAATATCCTGTCACCAAGAATGCTGAGGTGGACTGAATTTCTTGCAGCCTATTCCTACAAACTGATTCACAGGCCTGGCAAGGACATTGGACATGCTGATGCACTGAGTCGTTGCCCACTACCTTGCCACAAGGAGGACTTTGAACTTGAAACTCACACCTTTTCCTGGAGACCGTTGCTAAGCTTCCAGTCCATGCTGCGGAGATTGCCAAAGAAACTGCCAAAGATGCTGTGTTGGCACCTGTTATGGGCTGGATTAAGAAAGGTTGGCCTCTTCAAGATCTACCTCACCTTGCCCAACCTTTTAAGTCCAGGCAAACTGAATTATCTGTATTAAGAGGATGTATTTTGTGGGGTAACAGGGTGGTTATTCCTGCAAAGCTGCAAAGGGAGGTTTTGGAAATGTTACATGAGGGTCATCCTGGGATTGTAAGGATGAAAGGTTTGGCCAGGAGTTATGTATGGTGGCCAGGTATTGACAAAATGGTTGAAAACTGGGTAGCCTCTTGTCCCAATTGCCAGGTAGTCAGACCTGCCCCACCTCACGCCCCCACACAGGAATGGGAATGTCCTAGGGGCCCATGGTCTAGAATCCACATTGATTTTGCAGGCCCTACAAGAGGGCACACTTTTCTAGTGATAGTAGATGCATACTCCAAATGGCTAGAGGTAATTCCAATGACATCCACTACTACTGAGGCTGTTATCAAGCAGCTCAGAAAATTGTTTGTAACCCATGGGTTACCAGATGTCCTTGTCTCTGACAATGGCCCTCAATTCACATCTAACATTTTTGAATCCTTTCTAGCCCAACAGGGCATCAGACATGCCCTCACTGCCCCTGGGCACCCTTCGCCAACGGCCGGCTGAACGCATGGTACGCTTTACCAAAGAGAAGCTTCAGCAGCTGGGTCCTGGGGACATCACTGAGAAGCTTGAAAAGCTTCTTAGTGTTCAACACATCACTCCTAGCCCATCAACTAACTTGTCCCCAGCAGAGTTGTTGATGGGCAGGAAACTTAGGTCTTCCCTTGACCGCCTTCATCCCACTTACGCACCCAACGCACCACTGGATTCCACTTCCAAAGTTTGTTCTTTTAGTGTGGGAGATTCTATCTATGCTAGGAACCTTCTAGGTGACCCTTTGTGGATTCCTGCTGAAATAACTCACATCACAGGCCCTCGTTCTTACAGGGTACAAACAGAGGATGGCCTCCTCTGGAGCAGGCACATTGACCAACTTAGATCCAGGGTCCCTCAAGAACATCGCCCCTGTCTCCCTTTAGGTCCCTCACCTGATGTTTCTTCTAGGGGAAGGGGGAACAGGAGGAAAATCAGCAAACAGGAATCAACCCCATGTGTAACGAGCCATTGCGACAGGAACCATCCCGAACCCTGTCACAAAGCCAAGATCCATCCTTAGAAGTGGAAGATTGCACATCACTACCTGACTTGGGTGCTGACATTGGAATGGAGATGGGTTGGGAGGAGAGACCAGATTCTAACAATCTAACAGGGTCTCCTTTCACAGGAAGTCCCAACAGGGAAATGTCAGCAGACACATTTCCTCTCTCACTGGGTGAGAACGTTAAAGCTTCTGAACCACGAAGGTCTCAACGTACAGTAAGAGCCCCACCTATTTAAAGGAATACATTAGATAGGTTGGGGTTTGGTATGGACTGAACCTAGTGGGGAGGGGTGTTATGTATGTAGGTTTGAATGTTATTGGTTTATTTGAACTGTTCTTGTAAAATGTCAAATGGTATTGGTTTAAATAGTGCGGGAAGAATCCCTGCACTCCCATTGGCTGGCAGCTACGGCTGCAGGCTATAAGAAGCAGCCATAGCCAAGCCAGGACGGGTCCATTTGAGCTGTAGTCACTAATAAAGTCTTTGCTGGAACTCCTCGCGTCTGACTCTTCATGCAAACTTAACACTATGAATGTCACTGGGTATGTCTTAAAAGGCAAACATAGAAATACTTTTAGGTATGTAAAATCTATACATTATTGTAGTCCATGATTTCATTGGCTTAGCACTGCAGAGATCATGACATTGAAATTTAGCATTTTTTTTTGTTTGAAAAAGAGAGACAGGAAAGAAAAGATACAAGGTGGTAGCTAATAATTAATTGCCTTCAATGGCTTTCAAATTCAGTGTCACAGATATTTTTTTAAAAAATCAGAATTTGTATCTTGCTTTCTCTTTGTTCTGCTTCTAAAAGTACAACTTTGTTCTAAAGTACAATACACCAATAATAACTGGTCTTTAAAATACACACAGGTATGATTAAATCAAGACCATAGAATAAAACTAAACTTCTTCTTCTGAAAGCCATACATTATATGGAAATTAAAGGGACAAAGGTTTAGATATCAGCTGCTGATTAACATTACATCATATATAATTAAGATGTCAAAGATGCTACTTCACAATGAACTAGAATAACAGTACAATTTATTCCTAGAAAGGTAATATTAACTTGATGAAACTGTTATACATGACTTATAAATTGTGGATCACTGCATTTTCCTTATTGGCCATAATCCCAAAACTTAACATATATAGAGTAACTCCTTGACCACACAAAATGCTAACTATAGGTGAAAAAAAGTATGCTAAAATAGGCTATGATTTCATTCAGAATAATTTTTGAGTATATTGTCATTGTGTCATTTTTTTCCACAAAATGTAAAAATAATGGGAAATATTTCCTAAATGCAGAATAAGTAAAATTATTTCTGTTTTTTTTCTGTTTTCTGATTTCCACACAACGATCATGACATGTTGCAATGACTTTCCAGAAATACTCATGGGAAAGAAGTATTGTATTTATGCAATAAACATATTTATTTTTAGAATACAATATTTTTAAATTGTTTCATGTTGTATTATTATTGATGTGTGCTGATTAGTTCAAACACTGTATTTCAAAATAGGTGTTTATAATATGTTTTATTCACAGTTAGGAGTACACTAAAATCAATCAGATAATTAGTCAGAATAATGTAAGTTTCAGTATAAAGCTTAGTTACTTTCCTGCCTCCAGTGTTTGAACTTCTAATCCAAGAAGCAATGGCTGGAAACTAATCAAGGAGAAAAACAACCTAGAACTAAGGAGAAATTTCCTGACAGAACAATGAATCAGTGGAAGAGCTAGCCTCCAGAAGCTGTAAATGCTCCAACATTGGAAGATTTTAAGAAGTGATTGGATAACCATTTGTCTGAATTTATTTAGGGTTTCCTGCCGAAGCAGGGGGTTGGACTAGTAGACCTCCAAGATCCCTTACAACTCTATTATTTTAACATTGTTCTAATATTGTTCTAATCTTTCACAAAGCAGACTGAAATTGAACTGTAACTGTCTTTACTTCTAACAGCCCTGAAATTAAGAGAAAATCGCTAATTAGTAGAACTACATAGTATTTTGGATCCAAAGACAAAGAGATGTCTTGCATGGCAGGATATCAAGGTAATACCTATCTGAAACCTCTTTAAGCAGTCACCATTTTGCTGACAAAGCTTTTGGGTGATCCCAGACATTTGGCTTAAGACAAATGCTAAATTCATGCCCCAATACAATTTGGAGGATTTTGATGCCTTTGACTCTCTATAAGTCCTTCAAGTCACCTCACATTGTCTTCAACTTCTGGAATCCTATAGAACAGAATAGACTCTCAGTATATACTATAGAGAATGTAATTCAATTGTGTCCATTCTAAGGAGAAATCACCAGTTCTAATATAATAAAACCTCCTTGTTCTGCAACATAAAAATGAAGTGGAAAAGTGTAGCAGGTTCTCTACTTTTCTAGTATATTTATTTTCATTTATATTATTGTTTGACCAATGTGATTGGTTAACATGATGAAAAAAATATGGATATAAAGGTCAGCATAAAAAATATAAACAAAAGCACTGTAATCTTTCAAATACTTCCACAGTTTAACCCTAAGCTACAAATATTCTCCTCTATTGAAACTTCCCATCTGCCAAGCTATCATTCTTCAGGAGCATTAAAAGGTTTTGATAAAAATGAAATTAAAGTGGTAGCATGGTTATCAGTTTTGCCGTTCACTGCTTTTTCCCAAAGTTATGATCCTAGTTATATATTGCTATGGTGGCTGGATGGGACAATAGAAACTATTTTTGCAGAAAGAGACAGGTTTCAGGAAGAAACTGAATTTTGGTAGCACATGGAAATTAGAATTGGTTTGAGCATAAAAGAAGACAATGAAGCAAAAGTTTCACTAAAGGTAGCATGGAAAGCCTACAATATTTTTAGAACCTTATTGATTTGAAGAAAACACAGTAAACTTAAGATGAACCAGAAATAACTCCATTTCCAAATATCAGAAAATGTGGTAAAATAAGTAAGTTTACTTTATTGACCTCAAAAAATACAAAATATCATTGATTTTTTTCCCACCAATACTTCTGGAATGATGACCCAATAGGCCAACTGATTGCCTAGTTCAATATAATCAAGTATGTATTCCTTGGTGCTTTCTGAGCTTGGCTGTTTGCCTGCAGATGTTTCATTACCTAACTAGGTAACATCATCAGTGCTAGAAGGGAGTGGTGTTTGTTCTCATATTATATTTTAGTGCTTGCCCTGTCACTGTTGATGGGAGGTGGGAGGTGGGAGATGGTTCCCTGACTGGGTTCTTGTTTACTGTTAGCTTGTTTGGCAGTTCCTTGATTGGAGTAGTGTTTGCTTCTTGATTTTTGGTATAATGTTAATCTTGGTGTCATTCTGTTTATCGGTGTTGATTGCTGATGAGAAGCTGTTTTAATCTTTTTGTTTATTTTTTGGCTTTTTATACATACATACATACACACACACACACACATATATACTGCTTATGTCTATGTGCCTCTTGATGGCCAATTTGAGTGCTAGGCTTTCAAGAATTCTTCAGCATTTTTGGACTTGGATGATCATAGTTTCCAGCTGAAACTATGGTGATGTCTGTCCATGTGTTGTGAACTTAAGAAATTTCCATAATATCTTCTGATTGCAGGTTGGTATTCATGGATGCCCTCTGCCAGTCTTCTGCTTCTTTGTCCTACATAATGGCTGTTGTAATCTTTACATAGACTTACATAGACTTTTCAGATTATTCTGGGTTTTTTGGAGATTTTGATTTATTTTGGATGTTTTGGAAAGTTGTAATGTTTTTCTGTATGCTATGATGATGCAATGTGGTTGTAATATTCTGTTGGTGGTTTCAAGCAAAACATGCACGCACAAATAGGGCTTAATGGACAATTTTTTTGTATGCTATGATGAGGCTTAATGGAAGCAGAGGCTTCCAAAGACACAGCTGCTTAATGTTTCAGAGATGGTTTACATTAATTTTCTTTGCAAAATGCCAATTTCAAGCAGCTCGATGGAGTATTCTATTGTACCAAATATAAGTTTGACTAAAAAAATGGTGGTGGATATGCAAAGTGTAACATTTGTATCTTGGTCTGGCCACTCTTGTGTTAGAAGAGCTACATAAAAATCTATCATACAACCCTGCATAAAAATCTTTCATACAACTTTATGATTGGGTAATGTATCTTGAAAGTACAGAAAAGAACAACAAACTAAGAACTGATTATTCTAGTTGTGAAAGCTTTGCAGTGGCTACTATTTTCTATCAAACCTTGTTTACTGTGATGAAATATAAAGACTATGTAATCTTAGGACCTGCTATAACATGAGTGTCAAACTCGATCGTGTCACATTATGTATCATGATATATCACAACCTTTTTTGCCTCTGCAGAGCCAGGATGGCCATGGCCTGTATGTGACACATCTGGCCCGTGGGCCACTAGTTTGACAGCTCTGTGCTATAACACTTTCTGTTGAATTCTGTTGAATTCTTCAAGGCCATCTCCATATACCTCTAAAATTGTCACATATTGCAGAATTTCCTTCTTGATGAAATTGTTCTTCAATTGTACCTGAGATGTATAAAATTTAGAGTTTAAACATACCTCTTCTCTCATGTCTATAGTTAATTAGTGATCCAGTTTTTGAGATTTTGCTTGTGGGATTTTAGATAGTTTAATATTTTAAGATGTTGGCATTTCTAGTGTATTTTAACCATAAATATAAATTGTAATTATACACACACACACACACATATATATATAATTATATGAAGGTATATATAGATATATAGCTATACAGATATACCTTTATTAACTTTAACATAATTCAAGGCTCCAAACATATCCAATATCTTCCTCCTCCCCAAAGCAACAACCCTGTGAGGCAGCTTGGGCCAAGAGAGAGTGACTGGTCCAAAGTTATATCCACTTGGCTTTCAAAATTAAAGCGAGACTTGTAATCATGCTTTACCACTTTCTAATTTGGTGACTTAATCATTAGATAAAGCTGGCTATCCCTTCTTTGTCAGCCAAAACCCTTTTATCTATTAAAATACTTTTCTACTTACACCTATTAATGTTACTCTGTTTAAGTTTCAAGGAGATCCTTATTTTGTATTTCTTCAGGCAGTAATCCTTTAGATAATGCATATTTCATTGTTATTCAGTCTCACAAAGCAATTTGGCCATCTTTAAAGACTGATGATCAAACTTGTAAGAAAGAGAAAATACTAGACATATAACCTATTTGAAAACACAAGAGTATGTGGGGATTTTAACATACAACTTCAGATCCTATTGTAATACTATGCAATGATGCTAAATGATAAATATACAGTGTATTATGGATGGCAGAGGAAGTGTATGGAAACTTCCTTCTTCCTGCATAGTGCATTTGTCATTATGGTATTTTAAAGCAGATAGCAGAAATGGTGTTAATGTACTATATTCTAATGAAATATTTACAAGAACGTATGAATCAAAAACCATTAGGAGGAAACTGTTAAAAACTTACCTAAGGGAAGAAAGAAACAACACTTACCTTATAGTAGTCTCCTCACTGCAGCTAGTCAAGCTACCAGTAAATAATGCATCATACATCCTCCTAAGGGGCAGGTCATCATCATTATTATACCTGGGTATTTATTTGTTTTCCAAATAGTCTTGCATGATCAAAGTGCTGTTCTTGCAGTACAACCTGAAAATTGGTAACTTAGATTTATAGATTTATAGCACAAAAAGTTGCTATAATTAACACAAAAATTTATAACATAAACTTGTGAATAGAGACTTAACTGATACTATTGTATACTCATAACTCAGAAAATCACAAAATTTGACCAGATTACATTGCAGTAGATATGCATTCTGATGATTTCAGGCTTAGAGTTTTGTTTGTGGTGTTGGTAGGGAATAATGAATTTTCACAGTTTTTTTCCTTTGTATAACCAGTGATCCAGTCGTTCTTCTCTATAAATATTATGAGCATTAGCATAACCGTATAGTTTTATTTTATATTTCACAGAGCACTAGACAATGTATTTTCATTTGTTGTAGTAATGTACATATATACAGTACATACACATATAAGTAATATATTATCATCATGGAAATAGCAAATAATTTTCATATTGCATGTTCATTATTTTGTTAAAACAATTAAACTAATATTTTAAACTATAAAGCAAAAGACACAATTTTATATTTACCTATTCATGAGAGATTATAATAATTTTTGTTCCTCTTTAAATGCTTTTTTAAGTTATATTTTGAGCTAAAATTTTAAAAACTTCCAGTAACAGCCTTGGTGGTGCAGGCTGTTAAACACCTAGCACTTAGCTCAGCTGCCTGCAATTAGTGCAGGCTTGAATCCCACCAGGCTCAAGGTTGACTCAGCCTCCCATCCCTGCAGGGTAGGTAAATTGAGGACCCAAGATTGCTAGGGGAAATAAGCTGACTTTGTAAAAATGCTGCTGGGGGGGGGGGCAAAAAGCCCTAGTAATAAGCAGGCATATACAATAGAATGAAGGCTATTGCTGAGCACAAAGGGTTGTGCTCCAAAGATTGTAAGGTGCCCTGAGTCTCCAGAAAAGGGCGGCATATAAATGTGAATAAAAATAAATAAAATAAAATAAAATTTGTACCTTCAGTAAAATGCTAATTTAAAAGATTTAATTTGAAAAACTATATTAACAATTTCAGTAAATAATTTATTTGGATACGAAGTAATCATGGCATGATTTGGAGTTATGGTAGTACTTAGGGCAGGGAAATGGAAAAGTATTAATTCAGTAATAAAGGATTCTTTTTCAGTTATCTGATTTATATAATTTCGCTAGTATTCCTCCAATTTTTTTAAAAAGTAGTACTCTGCAATTTATCACCAAGTACTTTATTTCCTTAAAAACAATGATCCTTTGATTATATGATGTTGAATCATTTTCAATTGCTAGAACTATCTAGATAGATTTTCTTCCTAACCTGGTCTTTCCTCTCTTCTAATAGTACAGTCATCACCACTGTATGTCAACCCTGAAGCTGACCTGAGTGAAGCCATCTTGGAGCTTCAGTGTTGCCACCCTGAAATGAAGACTTTCTCCTGGGAGCCAAGGACATTCTCACACCTGGCCAATTGAAGGAGGAGAGATGTCACTGGACTAGCAGGTACTGAGTGATTGGGCCATGTGACTGATTGTTTGGGGCTGAGGGAAAACTTTTACTTTTAATTAGGTGAAAACCAAGGGGCCCTTCAGAGTTTGTTTTCACCAGATATGTGCTAATATGATATTTCCAATAAAGTTTTTCTGAGGACTTCACCTGCCTCAGAGTTCTTGCTTGTAATGGATTTATTACTTGGAACCCTGACATTGTAACTGAGTCTAACCATCTTGCTGTTGGGTTTTCTTTCTCTTCTTCTTCTTTCCACTTTTCCCAACCTTAGAGTCTTTTCCAGAGAGTTAGGTCTTTACATAGTGTGCTCTAAGTAGAATAATTTGAGCCTTGTGATTTGTGCTCCATGTGAAAATTTGGGCTTGACATGTTTAATTATTCATTTTCTTATATTAATTATATTTGCTGTGCATGGAATTCTCAGGAGTTTTCTCCATATCAAAGTTTAAAAGTGTCAATACTTCTTATCCTGCTTCTACAAAGTCCAGTTTAGGCTGCAGTAGAAAGTTATAATGAAAATAATTCCTTAAAATATGATTCTGACCTTTGTAAGAATAGAGAAATTGTGGCATTTTAGTATTTTTCCATGCCTCCCATGGTTGCTCTACCACATGCTTATCTGTGATGTTTCTTTACTGTTGATGGTTACTTCTAAAAGTCAGAAGCTATCCACACTTCAATATTTTAATTACCAATTTTAAGGCTAATTGTTCAATCTGTAGTCATTAGTTTGATATCATTTATATTCAGTTCTATCCACATTTTTCACTGGGTTCTTAATTACTAGAATTTGCAGTTCCTTTGCATTTTTGGCTATCAGGATAGTATTCCCCGCCTAGTAGGGGTTATATACTAAGTGTTTCTTCCTCCAGTTTTAAAATCATGGTAATCTTATTCCAACCCAGCTTCCCTTAATATGCATTCAGTATATCCTTTGCCAACCTGGAGCCAGTTTGTTTCACCATGTTTTGTCTGTACTATGGCTTCATGACTTGAACATAGTTTTTCATGAGGCAATGAGATGTTCTTGATACTTAATCAATTTATTTTGGAAGACTCTTTTTGTAAATTGATTTTGTGCTGAAGTTTCACTGACAAATTCAAACAAACACTTTTTTCCAAGACCTTATTTTAGAATAACTATTCTGACATAATCAAGAAATTATGGGTTTAAAATACTAAACATTAAGATATGCCACTGCATGTCATTTGCTGAATTCATTTTGAATTTCTTATGTAATAGTTATTTATACTGTTGTTAAATCTGACAGCTACTGCAATTTCTTTAACAATAAAGGTTTACTTAAGACAAAATAATATAATAAAAACAAGTATATGTATATGTAATTTAGAATTAATCCCTTCTCAGCAATAAAGGACCACACTGTATTATTTGGGAAATGGCTAACCAGAAAAACAGGTCTGAATGTCATGCTTCCACACAAACATCATCAAATTGAATAGAGATGATGAAAAAGCAAAATCTATATTCAGTTGATTAAGATAAGAATTGAAAAAAATGCTTTTATGACTTATGTAGCTTTGCAATGCAGCCTCATATGCCAAATTATGGAGTACAGTAATTGATCATTTTAGTATACAATTAACAGGAAAAGAAAACTAAGACAATCAGGTGATTAGATGCTTGCCTACAAGATATTTGTAAAGTAAGCAAACAGTATAGAAAAAGTTATTTTTCCTTCATCAATATTAATATTTCCAGGTTTATATATTATGTAGCTTTTATAAATATAAATTTAGAATTATTATGTCAATGTTAATGAAACGCAATTTCCAGCATCTGATTTACAATCTTCTAATGGCATCCACAGGCTTTAGCAGGTTTCAGCAGAATAATACAGTGCAAGCTTCACCTCTTTGGTGCATATGTAACCCCTGTAGAAAAGGGACAGCCTTGTGTTATTGTGTTGTGTCTATATATGTTTCCCATGCTGCTGAACTCCTATGAGAAAGTGGAAATTTAAAAAAAAAAGTTCTATTATCCTCCAATAAAAGTATATGGGTTGAAAGGGTTAACTTCTTCAACTGATTCAATTGTTTCTGACTCAGACAAGGATTCTGCACATTTTTCTACACCTTTTTTAAACTGTCAAGGTCAGACATATGCTACTTGACCTTCAGAAAGATAAATTGAAGCAGTGAAACACCATCACATTTGTTGAAAAGAAACTTTAGTTTTGTCTATTTCTCCTGTTTAATTTTCTCCAGATTTCTTTTAATTCTTTATAAATTCTTCTTGAAATGGTTGACAATAGATTGTAGAATATGAATACTTATTAGACTCATGGAGGTTCTATGTAATCAGAAGTTATTTGTAGCTATAATCACATGTCTTAATGGCTAACAATAATAAAATATCAATCTACAATAAACTGTAACAGTTCCCTGAATATTCCCCCTCTCCCTTTTGCTTGACAGAAATGAGTTATAAAAATGAGCTTTAAAAAACAAGAGAGAGTTCTAATTAGATTAGAAATGTAGTTTATACTATTTTCTGCAAGCTATTAGCCCTAACAGAATTAAAGAGACTAAACTGATAAGATTTTAACAAAAGACTTGCTTTCAGAAAAGTTTGCATATAAATATGTTTGTGTGTTTATCTGTATGTATCTCTCTCTGTGCCTGAGAGAACTTATCAGAAGATGTATATCTGTTGAAAACTGATTAAAGATGATAATTTATTTAATTAATATCTGACAGATGCATATGTACCCTAGAAACACATTGTAGTTTTAATTCTTGCCACTTTGGACAATATGGCTTCACTTAAACCATGTAAATCTTTATGTATGAAGGAAGCTGAATACATCATAACACAATGGATAATGAAGACAATGGAATCTTGCAAATTGTCTTCCATTGTCTCCCATTATCTTAATGCCAGCATGTGCATTAAAAAAAGAGAGTCATTTTTCATTCTAGCCCCTCTTTAAAGTATAAGTGTATGTTGAGTTAAAAAAAGGAGGGGAACAACTAAAGAATTAGGATGTCATAATTCAAGTAGAATAATCAGACAATATTAGAAGATGATGCAGATTTTCTATCTTCATAGCCTTGGTCTTATGATGCGGCAGTTAACTAAATTATGGAGCATCTGACAGCTGCTCTGCTTGATCACATGAATATTCTGTAAAGGTTGACTACTATCATGGGCATGCATGTGGGAGTAGAGATGGCGAGCTGTAAGTATTGTGCTTGGTTGCTACATATACATAACTAATTATAATTAAATGGGCAGAGTACATTTTTAAACTTTTTCTTTGCTATCCATTCCTCCCCCCTGCCCCTCTCACTACCGCAATACATCTGCTCAAAGGAAACATATGTAGACCATTTGGATACTTCAGAAAGAAAGGGACAGAATATAGATCTCGAGGAATTGTGAAATTTAGCAATATTCTTGAGGTGACCTTCCTTGGTATTCACAGCCTGTCAGCTGAATGAAGAAAATTATTTGTTACCCCAGAAATAAAAAGAAAAGAAAGAAAAGAAATACAGCTAGTCTGTAGCTTCTTTGCAGGTTTTTTTATAGCTCACTAAGGTGAGAATGGATTTTCTCTCAAGTTTCATTATGACTAAATAATACTAAATAATAATAATAATAATAATAATAATATTTTTAATGCTTTTGGTTGTACAATCCAATGAAATAACTTAACAGGTTCAGCATAAGCAATTTTTATGTTTTGATTAAAATATCAGAAAAGAGCTTTGGTGGTGCAGGCTGTTAAATGCCTAGCACTTAGTTCCAGCTGCCTGCAATTAGTGCAGGCTCAAATCCCACCAGGCTCAAGGTTGATTCAGCCTTCCATCCTCTCGGGGTAGGTAAATTGAGGACCCAAGATTGTTGGGGGCAATAAGCTGACTTTGTAAAAATGCCGCTTGGGGGGACCAAAAAGTCCTAGTAATAAGCAGGCATATACAATAGAATGAAGGCTATTGCTGAGCACATTGGGTTGTGCTCCAAAAAAAATTGTAAGCCACCCTGAGTCTCCTGAGAAGGGCGGCATATAAATGTGAATTAAAAAAAATAGAATTCACATTAGATAGTCTTTTATTTTATAGAATAGGGGCATGATACACATAGTCTTTGACTTATGACTCTGGCCTCGTCTGAGACCAGAATTTCTGTTGATAAGCAAGGCAGTTGTTAAATGAGTCTTGTCTGATTTTACAGTTGTTAAGTGAATTACTGCAGTTCATAAGTGAATTGCATGTTCATTAAGCAAATCCAGCTTCCCCCATTGACTTTGTTTGATGGAAGCCAGTTGGGAAAGTTGCAAATACCAATTGGAGGACCTCAGAATGCTACAAATATAAATACATTTCAGTTGCCAAGCACTCACATTTTGATCACATGACCATGGAGATGCTGTGATAGTCATAAGTGCAAGAACTGGTCCCCAGGGGTAGGACCTTCTCTGTGGGAGCGCCCACCCTGTGGAATCGACTCCCCTTGGAGCTCCGGTTGGCCCCTGACCTCCGTTCCTTTCACTGTGACCTAAAGACCTGGTTGTTTCAACAGTCCAGCCTGGACTGAAGGGTAAGGGGTGGGGTTTTATTGATATTTTAAATTTAATTGGGTTTTTTTTAGTTTTTATTGGGCTTAGTTACTTTGGTTTTAATGTATTTTAATAATTGTATTTCTATTTTTTATTGTAAGCCGCCCTGAGTACCTAGGGAGAGATGGTGGCATATAAGTCCAATAAAAGTAAAGTAAAGTAAAGTAAAAAGTTGTCCCTTAGTGAACATGGACTTGTTTCTTCCACTTAAAAGAAAAGGAAACATATTCCTGGCTTATAAACACTAGATACTTTATATGATTTTTAATATAATTTGGATATTTAGTATTACTTTTTAATCATTTGCTGTGTAGGTTACTTCAAATCAGGAGCAAGTGGAACTATGCTTTATTTTCTTTCCTTCAAAACTGTACATCTTCCACATGTAAAAGATTTAAGAATATTTTTTATTTTTTTATTTTTTATTTTTTAATTACATTTATATGCCGCCCTTCTCCAAAGACTCAGGGCGGCTTACAATTTCTGGGATACAACCCAGTGTGCTCAGCAATAGCCTTCATTCCATTGTATATGCCTGCTTATTACTAAGCGGCATTTTTACAAGGTCAGCTAATTGCCCCCAACAATCTTGGGTCCTCAATTTACCTACCCTGAGAGGATGGAAGGCTGAGTCAACCTTGAGCCTGGTGGGATTCGAGCCTACAATAATTGTAGGCAGCTGGATCTTAAGAGCAGGCATTTAACAGCCTGAGCTACCAAGGCTATATAATATATACCAAGGATATATAATATATCCTGGGATATATTGGGCTACTAGGTCTAGTCTGTAAATATTTGAATTATCATCAGAAAGCAGCAGAGATACAGAAAAAGTTCACATTTTGCTGTTCTCTGGTGGTCATCTAGGTAGTCATAATTCAGAGCTGAATAGAATAACGGAATTGGAAGGGACCTTGGAGGTGTTCTAGTCTAATCTCCTGATTAGGCAGGAAACCCTAAAACATTTCAGACAAATGGTTATTCAATTTCTTCTTAAAAACTTCCAGTGCTGAAGCATTTACAACTTCTGGAGAAAAGTTGTTTCACTGATTAATTGTTCTATCAGGAAATTTCTCCTTAGTTCTAGGTTGTTTCTCTTCTTGATTAGTTTTCATCCATTGCTTTTTGTCCTGCCACTCAGGAGCTTTGGAGAATAGCTTGAATAACTTTTGTTTGTGGGAGCCCCTGAGATATTGGAACAGTGCTATCATGTTACACCTAGTCCTTCTTTTCATCAAACTAGACAAACCCAATTCCAGCAACCATTCTTTGTATGTTTTAGCCTCCAGTCCCCTAATCATCTTTGTTGCTCTTCTCTGCACTCCTTCTAGACTGGTAGCTCTAGACTTGGCACTTTGTACATGCTACAAGATGGAATGGGATTATATTACTCCAGAGATATCCTTTATGCTAAGAAAAGGATCCTGTCAAATACTTCTTCCATTTTATTTTTGATGCATTCTTCTTTCAAGCATTGCTTTGCTGTAAATGCAATATTCCTCATGGGTTCACTCTATTGCATTCTGCTGTTTTATGACTTTACATCTTGTTGCAATGAGACTCAGCATGCCTTATCACTTTTATATTACCTAATATATAATTATATTTAATAAAGCATTGACCTCCCTTGCTCCCATTACTTACATGACTATACAGGTAAAATTCAATGTATTTGTTCTTATTTGGGGTTTCTTTCTTGTTTTTCTTTCCTCAAAAAGTCATTGACTTTTCTCCCTATATATAAAAATATCATTTTCATACACCCAGTACATTGAATTAGTAAAATATTTTTTAAGTCCAATGATATCAGTAGGTGAGTTGAAGAGGGTTAAATGATTTCCATGAAATTTATATAATCCACAATCTGTTTTTAAAATTGAACAAATTTAATTTCTATTTTGTGATAAGTGATACATTGATAAGAAACATAATATTTATCTTTATTTCTAACTATGGAAGACGATGTGGTCATAACCAGTTAGTAGGCTAAAAATAGAAGATTTTATCTTCCTAAAAACAAGTCTTATGAAAAATTAAGATCTGATGCAGTAGATTACACTGGGATAGAGAAGATAATGGGGAGGCAGAGGTCTTGAGTGACAACCAGAAAAAAATTAAAAACTGTTGACTTCATTAATAGCAGAAGAATGTGTGGGCAGAAATAGAAATAGACAACATCAAAGACCTTGGACGAAAAGTCCAAAAACCCCACCAATATTCCCTTTACAGCAGGTGCAACTAAATAATAGCCCCAATTTGCATTTGGGGGAGTTTGAGAGGATGCTATCAATCATCTATGAACTTACCCATTATTCTCCTTAAAACCCTTGAATGTCCATCCCAAAACAAGTGTTGGGTCTACAAAGAGGCAATCTCTGAAGGACTCTCACTACCAGCTGTTTTATGTTATGCAAACTCTGATATACTGTGATGGAGCTCATTGCTATGAATTAATACACTGAATTTGGACTGTGTGGAATTGCTGGGATAATCTTGGGATGGACTCATTAGGCCCACAATGATGTTTTCTGTTATGTTTATAATAATTCATTGAGATAAACCAGTTTGACATTTTATTTTCATTGATATTTTAGAAGAAAACGGAAACTTCTGATGGCTAAATTCTATATTGAACTTGGATTGCAGAGATTTCACAATAGTTTGTTATCTAGAAAAATGTAGCATTTTACTTATGCCTTCATATCGCCCCTAATGTGACAGCACCAAACTTCTAGAGATTTAATGCATACTCCTTGAATAATATGAGTTATGAAAAATTAATCATTCATTAAAAAAAGTTTTTAGATTATGAAGAAGAATGACCTTGTAATAGAATAACCGGCTATCTCAGAATGAGCATTTTCCTACTTGTGCTATATATTTTGCAGAGTTTACACTGAATTTTGCATACAAATGTTATTGCTCTGTTCTGTTCTGCTTTGCTTGCACTAAATAGACTCCCCTGATAGCTTTCAGTATACCAGCTATTATTGAACTAGTTCAGGCTCACACTTTTTCAGAAGACGAAACATGAAATCCTCAGTGTTTCAACCCTGCTCAGGTGGCAGAAATTGAATGAGTACATGAAATGACTTCTCTCCAGAAACACAGAGGGAATTCCCTCAGAACTTCAAGAAAGTAACCCATAAAAAGGAGAGAAAGATTATGGAATGGAACACAAAACAGCAGAATTTAAAAATGAGCAGCTTTCCAATTATTTCCATTAATTTTTGGAATTTTCTTTTGATTTTATCAGACAAATGCTGGTTAAAATTAATGCTGATTAAAAACCTAAGGATTCTTCTTTGGCTTTCCTAGGCTAATTTCCTCCCCATAGTCATATGAATGAAATGATCTAGTGATTTCAATAACACTAGTCTAAAAATTTTGGGAAATTATCAATGTCTGAGATAAAATGTGTTAATTTTACATATTTTGATTAGATGAATTAGAAAACAAGTGATAAAAGTGCTGATTGGCTAAAGTTTTCAAGATATTTCACAATAAAGATTTATACACAGGCAAGTTTATTTGCCTACAAGAGAAGGAAGTGTCTAATGATCATTATGCCTTGTAACTTCTCAACAAAGTATGGTAGAACAATGAAAATAGTACCACATGGAAGCATATAAATATGTCTTCACTTTGAAAACAGGAAGGCAGATAACTATAGAAAATACATGGAAAACTTGCTTAGGTTCCTATAAAGCACTTGGTGCAAACATGTCACTAAAATTCATTTCTTACACTCACATTTAGATTATTTCCCTTTGAACTATGGTGCAGTAAGTGATGAGCATGGGGAGAGATTCCACCAAGATATTGCAGGCATGAAGAAAAGATACCAAGGGAAATGGAGTCCATCCATGCTTGCCGATTACTGCTAAAACCTCCCTAGGAATGATACTACTGCAGTTCATAAGAGAACTGCAGTTTAGATACTGAATAAAGATGGAATTTGTTATGGAGCATAATCACACACCCATCTCATAATTTTGAATTATTGTGATGCAATTTTGATCTGACGCTGTATCTTGGACACTGGAATCAATTAATACTCAGGACTTAATTTTCTTACATTAGTGGCCCAATTCTGCTAAAATTAAGCTATGTTCATTTCTAAGGCTTTCTCCTTGTAGATCAGTGTAATTTGATATAAACTTTGTTGCAAGGAATTACAACAGCTTCTTCTAAGTTATTTGTAACTCTGTAATTGAAATGAAATGTGTGTCTGGTGCTATCTGCACTTTCTGCTTTCCTCTTGTTTATATAGCTCTCCATGATCTGCTTCCTCTCTTTATTTGTGTTAAGACGTTCAGGTTTCTATGGTTTACATATAACCATCTAAGGATTCTGGTATTTCTTTACAATAACATTTGGCAGATGGAAGTTCTTGGAAGACAGATTACATTTTTTCACTGATCTGTTCTTAAAAATGAGGAATAGAAATGAAATAAGATAAAAAATAGTTTAAGCTACAACAATTTTCCATCTCATCTGATTGCCACATTATACTCATCATTGCCATTTGCAAATTGGCTGAAATAAACTATGAAAAAAAATCAGAACCAGAACATAGTAAGACCACTAGTGTATTATGAATTTCTTCCATTGGCTAACAGGCTTCATATCAGGAATATAAATTAACATTTGTGGTCTATCCGAGGTGTGATGGCTTGCTGCTATGAGGGCTTTATTTTCCTATAATTTTGTTGTACCTTCCTCCATCTTCATGGGCAGAATAGAATTGACTACTTCTAGATACCATTATATTCCAGGAAAATCTTCTCTGTCATGGATTTCTGAGGAAGGAGGCAAGCAATATAATGGTATAGCTTAAGTTTAGAGCGAGACTATTTCAGAGAAAGACAGAAAAGTAGAAAGAGGGATAAAAGGTAAAATCTGAGAGGTTATACCACTCGTATCATATTGGTTGAAAAACAGCATATTTTATGATGACACTTGACTGGTGGAAGGGCTCAATTAATGTCAAGGGAAACACTGACAGATGTGCTATAGTTAAGCTTATTTTCTAAAGTTACAAATAATGCTTTCCCAATCCATGTGCACAGGCACAGTTTTTCACTACAGATCAATAAGATTTGTAGTTATTTACAAATATTTAATAATTACCTTCTAAAAGTAAACTGTAATCCTCAGAATTTTCTTCCCCATCTATATAAAAAACGAATGAAGCAAGAATGTATACATACTTCTGTTAATCTGTAACTCTATTCCAATGCTTATTGATACAACATTTCACAGTCTTTTCAAGGCAGATTATTTATTCCCATTTTTCTATATGTAGATGGTAAAGTTATCCTTCCAATTGAACAGGAAGGCTAAAATTGCTCTCTGGGTTTTGTTCTGGGTTTTATAAATATTTAGAGCTATCCTCCAGGAATCACGATCAACAGAAAACCAGATTTCACATTATGCGGATATGCACAAAAATACAATTGCTGCTTTCAGTTTTTTTTCTTTTTAAATGGAGAAAATTACATCTCCTTATGATTCAATTAAATGAATTGTAAATCCACAATTTTCAGAAAGTTTTATATCTATAACATATTTCTCCTTTAGAAGGTAAACATGTACACATTTTTAAATCATTCTTTCAGGTCTGTCCTGTGTAGGTAATGCAGCCCTCTGGTTAGAAACCAATCTCACTCCTTGGATTCAAAAGCATAGCTAATCACAATCAATTATTGGCTGAAACTTGCTGTCATCTTCAAGGATTTGGTTGTCTTCACACTTGCAGAAAGTTTTTGTCAAACTTGATGAAAATGGTAGAAGGAATTTTTTTGATGTTTGATTTGTGTTTTCCATCTTGATAGTTAAAAGCTATTAAAGAAAGGTATATAGAGTGACAAACTGATATTAAATTGATATACAGAAGCATTTTCAAATTTTTGAAAATAGAAAACATATACATTTATATAATTTAGATAACATATACATTTATATAATTTAATATGTACCCAGCAAACTCAGTAAAGTGTATCTATAATTCTCTGTCATATTTCGCCTAATACTAATGGTCCCAAAGCCTATATTAAGTGTTCCTGTTTCTTTAATTTCCACCCCTCAAGGATATGTCCTCTCTATTTCCATGTCTGCTGTGCATGGACAATGTGGCAATCCATGTTAAAAGGCAGCATTCAGGAATTGCATGGTGTCCCATTGACCAATATCATATTATAGCCAAAATCCTTCTATAAGTTTTGGATAGGATTTTGCAAGAAATTTCTTGCATCATTTTTATTGTACACCTGCTTTATAAACAAACAAACAAACAAACAAATAATAAAATTGTTATTTGTTGTTTGTATGTACTCTGAAAGCTTATGCATCAGAGACAAATTCCTTGTGTGTCCAACCACAAGGTGGACTCAGGCTTCCATCCTTCCAAGGTTAGTAAAATGATTGTTGGGGACAATATGCTGACTCTGTAAATCACTTACAGAGAGCTGTAAAGCACTATGAAGTGGTATATAAGTCTAAGTGCTATTGCTATTAGTGTATGACTTGTACAATGGAGTCCTACTGAAATGACATCAAAGTAGTTTAAGAGTGTAGTTCATTTCAACTTCAGGAAAATGAACTGAACACAACAGAGCCAACATATGCAGTGGAATGAAGTGAGTAAACAAATTCATTGTAGTTTCATTATCAAATTGTGTTGCAATCTGAAAGAGAATTTCTCTAAAATGATGTATGGATGGTATTTATCTCCAGACAGACTGTCAAAATACATAATGGGATTTCTAACTTACGCTGAAAATGTAGATACCAAGAAAAGATTTTTACTACCTTTTGTGTACATGTAAAACAGCTTAAAATATTAGATTGAAATATAGATATTACTTCAAAAAGTGTTGAATGTCAATATACAATTTAAACCAGAGACATTTTAGTTAGGGATGATGAAGAAAAGTTTAAAGTACATGGTATTTTTTTCTTATATGTGATAATGGCAGTATATGCCCAACATTGGAAGGATTTGACAATACCTACAATGGAAGAGTGGTTAGTAATGTTGACAGGACTGGCTGGATTGGCAAATTGACAGCACTGATTAGTGAAAAGACATTGACTAAATTTAACAACTGGAAGCTCCTTTTGAACTTTTTGCACAAAACAGGAAAAAATGAAATCATGACATCTGGATTGAAGCATTAATAATATTTATAGATTATTTTTAAGAATGGAGATTACATTGTAACTATAGAGAATGAGTTGAACTCCAGTTTTAATTACATTTGCCATCAAAGTTTGAAGTTGTTCTGTTTGTATATTTTTATTTCTTTCTATATTTTTATTGCATCTCTATCTGCTATTTCCATGTACAGTCTGATTCCTTTTCTGTTCTCTCTCTGTTAGTTTAATATTTTTACTTTTAAAAAAACACAGCTATTTTTAAAAAATAATAAAATGAGACTTTGAAAGTTGTATACTAGATGGAATCAGAAGAATCAAAAGATTGCAATAAAGAACACTTAAATTTGACTTAGTAATACAGAATTAAGCAAAATATTTTAGTATTGGATATATTGAAGGTTATTTTTGAACAATTAATTCAAATTTAAGAGTCTCTGCCTTCATAGATGTTATTTAAGATTTGAAAGCGGATTTAAAAATTGACAAGTTATAAGAAAGAAGTGGAAAGAATTTCTATACTGGACTTACAAAAAAAATTAGCTAATATTTATTAATTAAATGCAATTGGCATATAGCAAACCAAGAGAATGACAGTCATAGTTTGCCTATATTGTACTTACAAAAGAAACTTGTTAAAGTTTTTTTTAATTGTAAGAAGGGACAAATAAAAATAAAAGAAATAAAGTTCTAAGACATTATTTGAAAAGGCTAAAAAGGAACATTGTTAACAGTAAAAAAGAAGTATTTTAAAATAGGTTTATTTGATCAGGATAATAATAGGTGTGTAGTTATTTCTGGTAGCCCTTAAGGAACTTTTGCTAGTACAAGGACTAAAATCACAATCCTTATGTTTTTGATAGAAAAGAGAAAGAAAGACAATATCATTTCTTGCATTTTATAAGATGATAAGTTACTAAAGTAATTACAATTTTATAATTAAGAGGTAAGTCATTTATTATTGGGGAAACGTCTGAGTTGGCTCGGGAGTTGATGGCTTCCATGACAGCTATGGACCTGACCCAGTTAATTCGCGACCCCACTCGCAGTGGAGGACATACACTCGATCTGGTTTTCATCTCTGGACAGTGGATAAGTGATCTAGGTGTAGGGGATTTAGATATTCAACCCCTGTCATGGTCTGATCACTTCCTCCTCAGGCTTGACTTCTGGTCCACTACTCCGCACTCCAGGGAGGTGGGACCGACCAGGTGGTTCCGCCCCAGGCACCTGATGGACCCTGAAAGGTTCCAGACGGAGCTTGGGACTATCCCTGAGGCTCTGGCACGTGGTTCTGCCGAGACCTTCGTGGATGCCTGGGAGAGGGCGGCCATGGGGGCCTTGGATTGAGTTGTGCCTTTGTGGCCTCTGACCCAGTGTCGATCTCGGGCTGCCCCTTGGTTGCAGGAGATGAAACGCCAGAGAAGATGCCTAGAGAGCAGTTGGAGGACCAGCAGATCCAAATCTGATTGGACACTGGTAAGAACTTGTATTAAGTCTTACCTGGTGATAAGGATGGCAAAGTGTGCATACTATGCCGCCCTTGTCGCATCTGCAGATAATTCCTCCGCCGCCCTGTTTAGAGTGACCCGCTCATTATTAAATCCTGGAGCAAGGGAGGATCCGCTGCAGGGCAGGGCAGAGGAATTTGTCCCACATCTGCAGGACAAAATCGCTCAGATTCAGATAGGCTTGGACTCTGACTGGGTGGTCCCTGAGGGGTTGGCGAGGGCTAGTCTTGAGGATGTGATCTGGGAGGAGTTTGATCCTGTTAGGCGATTGTTAATGCTTCTTTGGGTGAGGGGTTCTTTCCCTCCTCCTTGAAAGAGGCAGTAGTGAGACCCCTACTCAAGAAGCCAAGCCTGGACCCAGCTGTATTGAATAACTATCATCCTGTCTCCAACCTTCACTTTGTGGCAAAGGTTGTAGAGAGTGTGGTGGCCCATCAGCTCCCACAGTTCCTGGATGAAGCTATGTATCTAGATCCATTTCAATCAGGCTTCAGGCTTGGTCACAGCACAGAAATGGCATTGGTCATGTTGGTGGATGATCTCTGGAGTGCTCGGGACAGGGGTTGCTCCTCTGTCCTGGTCCTATTAGATCTCTCAGCAGCTTTTGATACTATTGACCATAATATCTTACTTGTGGTGACTTAGGGGGTTGGGTGTGGGAGACACCGTTTTATGGTGGTTCTCCTCCTATCTCTTGGGTCATTCGCATTTTGTGTTGGCAGCAGGGCAGAGATCAACACCAAGGCCACTCACTTATGGAGTGCCCCAGGGGTCAGTTCTCTCACCCCCCCTGTTCAACATTTATATGAAGCTGCTGGCCATGGTTTCGGGGTGCGGTCATCAGTATGCTGATGATACCCAATTATACATCTCCACTCCGAACCAGCCCAACAATGCCCTTGATGTGATGTCTCGATGCCTGGAGGCCGTTCAGATCTGAGTGGGGATGAACAGGCTCCGACTCAACCCTTCCAAGACTGAGTGGCTGTGGTTTCGGGCACCCTGGTTTGGTCAAGTTATTCCATCACTGATGATTGGGGGTGAGACCTTGACTCCCTCGGAGAGGGCTCGCAACTTGGGTGTCCTCCTGGATGCACGGCTGTCTTTAGAGGGCCATCTCTTGGCCTTCACCAGGGGGGCTTTCTATCAGGTGCGCCTGATTTACCAGATGCATCCTTTTCTGGACCGGGACACCCTACTCACAGTCACTCATGCCCTTGTTGCCTCCGGGTTGGACTACTGTAATGTTCTCTACATGAGGCTTCCCTTGAAGAGCACTCGGAGGCTCCAATTGGTGCAGAATGTGGCCATGCAGGTTATTTATGGGGTGCCTCGGCATGCCCATGTAACACCTCTCCTGCGCGGCTTGCACTGGTTGCTAGTGGTCTTCCAGGTGGGATTCAAGGTTATGGTTATGATCTTCAAAGCACTCCATGGCTTAGGCCCAGGGTATTTGCGAGACCACCTACTGCCGATGACAGCCTCCCACTGACCAGTGTGGGCCCACAGGGTTGGCCTCCTCGGGGTGCTGTTGGTCAAACAATGTCGTCTGACAACCCCCAGGGGGAGGGCCTTCTCTGTGGCGGCCCCTGCCCTCTGGAATGAGCTACAGTTAGAGATCCAGATTGTCCCCGACCTGAGAGCCTTTTGCCGCGCCATTAAAACATGGTTATTTGAGCAAGCCGATCTATCCCCATGAGAAGTATATTTTTAATCTTTGATTGGAATAATCGTTTTAAATATTTTTAAAAATTTATTGTTGGTCAGGCTTAAATTCTAGTTTAATCTTTATTTTAAATTTTGTACTGCATGTTTTTATTGCCCTGTAAACTGCCCTGAGTCCCTTGGGAGAAGGGTGGTATATAAAACATATATATATATATATATATATATATATGTAGGTCTTGGTGTATTCGGGTCTTGTCCCGTGTATATATATGTGTGTGTGTGTGTGTGTGTGTGTGTGTGTGTATTCCTTTAATTTATACTACATATATTTTTCTTTCATTTCTATTTCATTTTTTTATTTTTGTACTGTTTTTTTTATTTGATTTTATTTCTTTTAGTTTGTATTAATTATTATTTTAATACTTTTTAAACATTTTAATAAATTTCAATATATTTACCATATTTATATAGTATGTAATTCATTTCAAAGTTCTGTTTCTGAAATGATTGATTTATAAACTTGAAGATTTAATTTGTCCCTGAATGGATGTGGCCGGCTTTTTAAGAAGAGAGGTACTTCCATGGGATTGATAGCTATTAATTCTTATATTAACACTTTCATTTTTGAGTCAAAATATAGAAATTATTTTTCCATTCTACTTCTGCCTTGAATACGAGTTTTGTATTCAAAACTTTGTAGAATTGCCATGACAAACCATTTTTGAAATATTGCCAAAAAAATTGCAGGACTTGTCCAAGCAGTCACTAGGGCTCCACACAGACTCAAAGGTGAATTTTCTTTACCAATTAAATTACGCAAAGAATGACACAAATAATTTTCTTTTCTGAAGCTGCTGTCTTTAAACATATTGTCCATGCAAAAGCTTCATTTGAAAAATAAATATTTGGACGGAGTTCAAATATTATTTGAATTACATGTGAATTTGAATTAGATGTGAATTTGTTCTTAAGTTTAAATGCAAGTTACAACATATTGTTAAATAAGATATACTGACTTTCTATAGCTACCAAGCCCAGTTTAAGCCCAATCTGGGCTATGCTGACTCCTTGGGTTTTCCTGATTTTAATCTTTGGGGGTTTTAATGTTAATTCGGCTAAGTTTGTTTCATATGGTTTTTAGGTAATTTATTGTTGTATTTTCTTTTAATTTGTGAGCACTGAGTCCTTTGGGAGAGGGGCAGTCAAATAAATAAATAAATAAATAAATAAATAAATAAATAAATAAATAAATAAATAAATAAATGTATTATCAAGTTCTCAGAATTTTCTAATACTTCTAATATACTGCTTGTAACAGGATTGAAGGTGGATCTCTTGTATTGCCTGGATGGCAAACTGAGAAGAACTTCGCCATAATAGGCCAGCATTTTTTTTTGCTTCCATTGCTTTCTCATAAGGTTCAAATTTCATTGATTATAATGTTGAACACAGTGTCACTGATGTATGAATTATCCAAGCAAGGGACAAACGTTGCACAAATGCCTTTCATGGATTATTTGGAAAAAAAATCTATGGAAATAGTATGATTTGTTTTTTTAATGCAGTTTGAATGTTTAGCAATAACATTAAAATTGAATTTATATAAGACATAGTAAGTATTTTACTAGACACAGTAAACCAGGTGCTTTGGATAAAAGAAATCTATTACAATGAATCCTACAATATGCTCCAAAAGCAGCATGGGAAAATGATATTTATAAAGGAAAAAGGGCAGCTCAGTGAAGAAGACAAAATTATGGTGGCATGTTATAATGTTGAATAGTTATAAAAGCAATTTTAAAAAAAATGAAAAGATACATAACTGCTTACCAATACCTAACAAAAATGGAAGTGAAAGTGAATAATGATATTTTTGATGTGATCCATCGAGAGATTAGCATATGTATTTGGTTATGTATTAGCATTAGCAATAAATCTTATTTTTAAAAAAACAATAAAAAGCTGGGAAAAAAGCCAAAAACAAGTTGACCTCTTAATAAGTAGCTATAGATTATAAATTATAAATTTAAGATACCTATGATTGCCTTGCTCTCGTTCTGTCTGTCTGTCTGTCTGTCTGTCTGTCTGTCTGTCTGTCTGTCTCTGTTTCTCTGTCTCTCTGTCTCTGTCTCTGTCTCTTCTATCTATCTATCTATCTATCTATCTATCTATCTATCTATCTATCTATCTATCTAAAACTGTATATTGGAATTTATATAGACAATATGGATTAATGCCCCAAATTATTGGAATGGCAGAATATTGAAAGCAATTTAAGAGGAACCTGAAAAAAGATTATAAAAATATCTGTATTTGGCAATTGAAATACAAAGAATATGGAATACACTGAGAAAAGTTTTCACCATAATTGTTTGATTTTGGAAGATCTAACAAAGAATTGCCAGAACAGAACAGGTAAACATTATTTGATCACACATTTTTTTACAAAAAAACTTAGAATCACACCTTAATTGCAATAGTAAAGGTTGAATATACCTTAAAGTAAATGTAGTACATTTGATAAATTTAGAACTGCTTACAAAAAGTAAAAGGAGAAGGAAAAGTGATAAGATCGGGTCAGAATTTGAAAAAATTCTGAGTTTTTGTATTTGAATTTTAGTATTTAAATCAATGTATTCTGTCCTATCTAGATTTTCAAGTACTGGAACATTCCATGTTCCAATTGAACCACAGTTCTTCAAGCTGACTGTTAAATTATATATGACATACACTGTTCGATCAGAAGAGAATATTGTGCCATACACAAATTAAAATTGATTTTGTCATTGCTGTTAACTATTGCAACACTTTAGATTACACATAGTTCAATAATGCAGATGAATCCTTGAGTTATAAAGGAAATTGGATCTGGAATTCATAAATCACAATATCATAGTTTAGCAACATCAATCTCAGAAGTCCCCATTATGGCTGTAACCTCAAAATTGTTTATGTTATTAGTCAGGACAAGGTGGGAGTCCCAAGTATGGAGTATGGGAGGATCTGGGGGTAATGGGCAGGTGCTGGGAAATGCAGCTGAGCTGGAAACAGCAGCAGTTCAGCCAGCAAGAGGCACAGGTGGGTGCTGCCAGCAGGAAGATTGCAAATGATGATTACATGACTGAGGGTCATTGCAGTGTTGTAATCATGAGCCAGATACCCAATCACTCAAATCATAATCATGTGATTTCCAAAGGCAATGGTGGTTGCAATTTTGCAGAATGGTTTCAAGTCTCCTTTGTTCAGCACCATTTTAATTTTGAATGGATATAGAACAAGTGGTCGTAACCTGAAGATTTTACTACAGTCATAACTATAGTAAAAAACAAACATTGTTAGAAGCTTGACTCTTTCATCTGTGTCCATGGAACAATAAAGAAGCTGTTAAAATTCTGTTTAAGATATTCACTTGTGTTTTGAGAAAGTGTGCATCCTAATGATAAAACAAAATATTTATTCTGCTTATTCTGAAGTAAAATAATTTTCACTGTAAAGCTCAATCTATTGATGCTTTGTAACTCTTTATCTCTAAAAGTCAAAGTTTCTTAATTTTTTTCTAGCTTGCTGCTTACAGTACTATGCAGAGTTAATCATAGACAATGGGCTTGAATTCTTTGAGTCACATCTTAAATGGTTAGAAAAGGATTCAATGTCTATGTAAACCATTAAACAATGGGAAAAATAAAAAAAGTAAGCTCTTTAGTAAGCTTATTACAATATCAATTGGCATCACAGTATGACACCTGTATCCTAATGAATCTGACAATTAGATGAAACTATCAATCACAATATTGAAAAAAATACACTTTAAAAATTATTCCTTCAGCTCTACTTTTCAATGGCAGCAGCTATAATCTGTATTTCCCAGACTGATGGTTTAAACACAGTACATTTATCCTTCAGATGCCAAATTTTATTGTTTCTATTATTATTACTACAATACAAGTACTATTAGAAACTTTTTATACTTATACTTAGAAAACAAAATCTTTTGAAAATGCTGATACAGCTACTTCCAGCAATAAACAGATTCAAAGAAAAACACAGGCTAGGGCCAACTCAACATCAAGAACACATTACTGAGATTTAATCCTATTTAAATATTTTCAGTTACCAAAGGGCTTAAAAGTCAGTGTTAAAAAACTATAATTTTAGTATGATGAACTTATTTTTATATTCATTCATTCATTCATATCTCACCTTTATTATTCTTTACAAATAACTCAAGGCTGTAAATATTTTCAATGGATCTTCTTCCTCCTATTTTTACCATAATAACAGTCCTGTGAAGGTTTGTGAAGGAAGGTTAGGCTGAGAGAGAGTAATTGGCACCAAGGTAGCTTTTATGGCCAAGGTGGGACATGAACTCACAATCTTATGTCTTCTAGTTTGGTGCCTGAATCACTAGACAAAACTGACTCTCAGAATGCTCCATTCATTTACCTATTTTCTGTCCCCATTCCCTCCTCCCTCCTCCTCCTCTACCACATAGGGAATCAAGTGTGTTCCTTATTTCTAAATACAAAGTAATTCAAATATGAGAGGTGACGATCACTTTGAGAAACAATAAAACTGATTACCAAATGCCCAAAATGTTGCATTAGAATCCAGACTATATATATAGGGCAGGAATGGATTTCTTTTTCTCGCAAGTTTCACTTCCCTTTGATGGTAGCCTGCCTTTAAGATAGGCTGAGCAAGATAGAATGAAGATTGCAGAAATGTTAGTTTACTGCTATAAATATCATTCAGAATCTTCAAAAGCAGCCAGCATTTCCTTTTGATAGTTTTGAATTTATTTCTCACTTTCACTTTCCCATGAATGGATTGTTTTATTTCTACTTTCACTGTTCCTTCTTCAAAGTTTCTACACATTTTTCTACGCAGATAATTAATCTATTGAAACATATTGAATACAAAGGGCCAAAGGCTCACAATTGATTACCTCATTCAATATTCTGATTTGTATCTTTCTATTTCTTACTAATATATTCCCATTATTGGTCTGAATGGATCACTAGCATATATTTTCAGAATTAGGCTGATACAGAGCAAATTATGGTTTGGAATCTGAAAATTGCTTATTCTTTTGGTGAGAAATTAATTACAGAATGAAACTTTGATACAAGAATTCAAAAAACTCACTAGGGTGAGGAAACAGATAAAAGGGGATCTGATTTAGTACAAATAAGACCTTGAATCTAAGCAACTTATCATGGATACTGCTCTCTCAAAGGGCTTGAAAGAAAATAGAGCTCAAGATGAATGACACTCTTAAAAAATGTTCTGGGGTTATGACAAATCAGACAAACTCAACATGGGTGTTCTTTAGAAATAGAGTCAAAGGAATCTCTCATATCATAGTGAGAAACTCACATTTGTTCTGTTTATTCTTCTTTTGAATCTTTCTTTATTCATGTCACCTACAAATTATAGACATAGCATTTAGCACTGAGCTGATAGATATAAAACAGGTCATACAGTACAAAAATACTGTATGTAAAATAAATAGGATTAAAATTAAATGAATGAATAACAAATATCTGACTACATCGACAGCATTTTCTTTCACCAGCATATGGTCTTTTGAATTGAACCACATTCTTTTGGATATAAAACCTTACATGTTACAACATAAAATCTAAAAGGACTAATTGAACAAAATAAATAAATAAACCTATCTGATTCAGTAAATATTGTATATTTAAAGCAGTATCCCTTGTGTCCCATTGCAAATCCTTTTATAATACTTTATTATTTAGTACTTTGCAGATAGCATTATTCTACATGGTAATTCTTTTTATATTTACAAGTGTGTGGATAGGAATTGTGATCCTTCTAATTCTATATTTTCCTCAAATTTTATTTTTAAGGACCCACTAAACACTTTATTCAGATTATTCAGTATGAGAATATTGTTTATAGTCCAATAAATACACATATATCTAATTACCCATATATCCATATAATATTCATGATTTGTGCACTAGAGATTGGAAATATGCAAATCATGCATGTTAGACCTTTGAGGTAATTAGACCTTACTACCAGTTGAAGTTTCAGCATAGCACAGCAGCTGGCAATCTTGATTTTGGAACCACAATTGTTTTGTGGTTCAAAAAAGATGGAAGTTTACATTTCTTTTCTACCATGGAAATGTATCTTCTATTTCTCTATACTTCTTGTAGCAGCTGCTCTTCATAATTCATAATTCTTATTATTGAAATTGTTTTCTCATTGTAATCAATTTTCACAGGACAAGAAATTGTTCTTCTCCCTTTCTCTCTCTCTCTGTCTCTCTCTCTCTCTCCCTCCCTCCCTCCCTCCCTCCCTCCTCCCTCCCTCCCTCCTTCCTCCCTCCTTCCCTCCCTAATATGAAAAGGAGCAAGAAAATGAAGCCAGCTGCAAGGGACATTAGTGAAGCATTGCAGATGTGGAGCCTCAAAGCAAGGAGAGTAACCAGGGAAATAAGACAGGTACAAATTTGCACTTCTCCATCAAGCTTTCCATTAAAGAATTCACAAACGCACAAAATAAATTCTTTAACATAATTGCATTTGAAGTGAAAGCATTATGTAAACTTGATGACTATAAGATATTTATAAAAAAATGTCACAATGAAGAAGAAAGGCAAGATTTCAACTGAGTTTTAATAGTTGTTGCCAAGGAAGAGGTTTATTTTGAGGATAGAATCCCCACTTTACTTGGGGAATTGAAGACATAATGATTCTCTCTAAAATTGATTGATTGGGGAAAGAGAATAAAATTAGAATCACTTTGCTGTATGAGTTACATTGTTCATATATAAAAGGCTAGGAGAAAATATTTTTAGCCCCTAATGTCATCCCTAATGCTCAACATGAACATTCAAGACCAGTTTTAACAGATGAATGAGTTTATCTTCCAATATACTAAAAGCATACAAACTGTCTTCAAAGTGGAGTATGTAGACATCAAAATGATTCCAAGTATACCATATATGATCTTAACTTGATTAATTTTTCACCTTATTGATACACCTCATCTGACTTCCTATATTTGTGCACAGACACAGACACACACACACACACACACAGACTCTCCACATGTTATGCCTTTTAAAAAGTTACCAGACTGAATTACCAATCCTAATGGTGGTTATTAAATGACTACCTGTAGTGGCTTTTTGATTAACTTAAAGTGTCAATTTTCCTTTTTATACCAATAAGTATTTCCTATCTGTTACAAATTCAATTAATTCATGATAGAAGTTCATTTACCATGTTGCAATATTCAGTTAATATTGAAGTTTTCCCCAAGGACTAAGCTGCAATGTGATAAATGTTTTATCTACCAAATTCTAATCCCTTACTTTATATTAATAACTTATCTTCTAAGGATATCTCTTATTGTTCACCAATGTTGGATGAGCTGTGCCAGTCCTCACTGCATTAAGCCAATTAAGGTTTAAGTTTCCTCATGTTACAGAGAGATCATGCCATAGAAAATAACTCAAAAGGCAAAATAGCCATCTGATTAAAACAGGTTTTGTAATTAAATATAAATATTGTAGCTGTGCAGCACTTCAAATTTAATGGGAAAGAAAGTATTTTGGAATGCATGAGGAAGAGATATTAGGATGTCTGATCTGTTTCGTATGAAATGGTTGTTATTATTTTTTTGCCCTAGAATGAAAAGGATCATTTGACAACTACAAGAAAGAACTTTAGTAACTGCAGCTGTTTATATACCCCCATTCATATTTCATTTCTTTCATGTTCTTCTTTTTCTTTCTATTTCTATGTAACATGCAGTAGAAAGGTCATATTGTGGTTGCTTTTACATTCCTTTAGAATAAACCTTGATGAAAAAAATCTGCAATAAAATAGACTGAGTCAATAGAAATAAAGTTTTTAAATAGAATTATGACACCAAAAACTAGGGAGCAAATGCATGATACTTAGTTTTATATGCAACTATAAATAAGCATAAGATTGCAGAGAAAGCCCTGGGAAGACCATGGACAAATGTAGCTTACCCAGGAAAAAACCTGAAAGCTGATATACTTTCTATTCTAAGTGACTAGAAAAAAATGTTAAATTGTTTACTTATTATTCATTTTTGAAGCAAATGCGAAAGTGAGAAGCATGATGAAAGATCAATGAAAAACACAATTGCTGGTTAATTGTGATAAACAAGGATAGTTTAATATCAAGAGACTCCACTATCACCACTACTGTTTGTCATTGCACTGATTCCTCTATCAGAAACAGTACTGAACAAGTTAGGCCATGGCTATCAAACATCAAAAACATTTGCTAGGCTATAAAACCTCATTTGCATGGGCAATTTGAATCTATTTGCAAAAACACCATCTGAAGTAGAATACCTGCTTAACAATAAGAGCCGTTCTGGTGCAGTGGTTAGAATGTAACATTGCATGCTAACTCTGCTCACTACCAGGAGTTCAACTCCTTCAATCTTGACTAGCTTTCTTGAATATCTACCAGAAATGCTATTTGCCTGCAAACAAGTGGTACCCCATAATAGCATTGAATAATGATTAATAGAAAATGAAGTTAAATGATCCAAGACTTTAGAATTATGACAGACAGCACCTGCCACATAACACACCATATTTATCAATTGTTAATAGGAAAGACAAAAATGTCTGACAGTGGATGGATGTGGCAATGCCTGTAGCAGCAGAGTAAAAGAAACAGAACAACTGTGGCAAGAGAAAACAATGATAGTACCATTACTAATAGATCTCTGGGTGTGATTCTCAAAAAGCTGGAACACCTTTTAAATGCCATTGGAACTGACAAATTCAGTGTCAGTCAATTGCAAAAGGGTAGCTTTACTTGAAACATCTTGGAACAATACTTTATTATCACCAAACAACATTTGTCTATTTCAGATCTTGTGATGGATTCCGTAAGGTGGATCAAAATGCTAAATTTAATCTAAACATCTGGTTGACTGTGCAATGAACAACAGCAACAATAACTATAATAATAACAATAATATTGGATTAACTACAAAAAAGCATTTGATTTTCTGCCACATGACTGGATAATCAAATGCCTAGAAATAACAGGAGTCAGAAACTTTATGCAAAGATCGATGGAAGACACAGTTGCAAGTCAATGGCAAGAGATTGAGATCAGTTAATATCAAGAGAGGAATATTTCAAGGAGATTCACTATCACCACTTCTATTTGTCATTGCACTATTTCTTCTGTCAACACTACTAAATAACTCAGGCCATGGATATCAAACATAAAAAACACTGCCAGAATATTCCATCTCCTTTACATGGATGATCTGAAGCTGTATGGAAAAACTCCATCTGAAATAGAATTGTTGATCAACACTGTCCGCATATATATAGCTAAGATATTGCAATGGAGTTTGGATTGGACAAATGTGCTACACTCACTATCAAACAAGGAAAAATAGTGAAAAGTGAAAGAATCAAGATGCCCCATGAAAATAACCTTAAGGATGATTACTACAAAAATCTGGGTATCCTTCAAACTGGATGAGGATGATTACTACAAATATCTGGGTATCCTTCAAACTGAGAACATCAAGCACACAGAAGTCAAGAAAAAGATTAGAAGTGAATACATCAAGAGAGTGAATAAGATCCTAAAGTCCAAACTCAATGGGGGAAATACCATCAAGGCAATCAACACCTGGGCAATACCAGTCATTGGATGCACAGCTGGAATAGTAAACTGGACTCAAGCAGAACTAAAAGTAATGGATAGGAAGATCAGAAAAATAATAACAATGAATCATGCCCTTCATCCTTGCAGTGACATTGTCAGACCCTATCTACCAAGGCAAGTAGCTGGGCATAGAATGTTGCAAGTATATCAGATGGTTAAAGAAGAAAAATGACTTTGGAAGAATATCTGAAGGACAGTGATGAAGATGCACTGAACTTAGTATATTAGGAAGGCTTACTGACTACAGAAAAGACCAAACTGGCCTACAAGAAAGATCAAATAAAGAACAGAATGGAGGCATGGGAAGACAAAGCACTATATGGCCAGTACATTAAAAAAATAGAAGGGAAAGCAGATAATAACAAGACCTGGCAATGGCTAAGAGAAGGAAAGTTGAAGAAAGAAACTTAAGGACTAATTTTGGCTACACAAGACCAAGCCTTAAGGACAAATGTATTCAAAGCCAGAACTGAGAAGAAAGACAATAAGTGCTGCCTGTGCAAAGAAGCTGAGGAAACAGTGGACCACCTGGTATGCTGCTGCAAGAAGATCGACTACAAGCAATGGCATGACAAAGTACCAGCAATGGTGCACTGGAAGATCTGCAAGAAATATCATTTGCCTGAAAGCAATAACTGGTAGGACCATAAAATAGAGAAAGTCATAGAAAATAAAGCAATTGCTGTGGGACTTTAGAATTCAAACAGACAGGCACCTGCCACATAACACCCCAGACTTAACAATTGTCAATAAGAAGACAAAAAAATCTGGATAATGGATGTGGCAGTGCCTGGAGACAACAGAATAGAAGAGAAAGAATTGAAGAAGATAACAAAATACAAAGATTTAAACAAATAGAAATAGAATGACTGTGGCAAAGGCAAGCAAAGGTAGTACCACTAAAAATAGGTCCTTCCAAACAACTGGAGCACCACTTGAACCCCATAAGCATTGACAAATTTGCCATCAGTCAATTGCAGAAGGTGGCTTTATTTGGAACACCTTCCATCCTGCAATGATATCTGTAACACCATCAAATATCCAAATCTGTCTATCCCAGATTCTTGGTAAGGACTCGATAGGCACACAAAAATGCCAAATCCAGTCTGAACATTTCGCTTACTGTGTGATGATTAGCATATTTTATTATAACATTTAAATATATTATCATCTCTTTTATTCATTAAACATGAAACTCAGTCCACTGAACATTTAAAAATGTATCACAAATACAAATCATTGGTGCTAATGGTTGATATGGGCTGATGCCGGCGTCCTAGGTATCAGCCAAATATCTTCTTAAAATATATGATGTTCCGAGTAGCACAGTTTTTTGAAGTTCTGCTGGTGTTATTGCAGGAAGCTGCAATTTCTTTATGTGTTTTGTAAAATTCTTAGACATGGTACCAAGTGCCCCGATGACAATGGGTATCATTGTTACATCTTTCATCCATAACCGTGTAGTTTTGATGGCCAGATCGTGATATTTTGTGATTTTTTCCAGTTCTTTTTCTTCAACTCTGGCATCTCCTGGTACAGCAATATCAATAAATTGCATGCTTCGGTCATCGACAACCATAATATATGGCATGTTGTGTTCCAAATGGTAATCCATCTGTATTAGAAAGTCCTATGAAATCTTCACCATCAATCATCATCATCATCATCATCGTAATTCAGTTATCTTTGAGTCTGGGTATTCTTGTTTCCATAATTGGTACATCCTTTTTTGGTAGCCTTGTTTTTCTGTTTCTGCTTTGTAGTACAGTGCGGTTCTCTGACATGGTGTATTTCTGCCACTTCTGAGGTTGTTCAGCTTCCAGTAGCCCTGCAGGCCCACGCCCTGGTTGCTCAGCTGTGGGACCCGTGGCCTGTAGCCCACTTGTCGATGGATGCCCAGGTTCCCTTGCACAGCCAAAACCATTGATCACATACTGAGCTGTTGCAAGACAATCACTCAGACTGACTACAAACAACGTCACAACACAGTTGCTCACATGGTCCACTGGAACTTGTGTCACAACTACCATCTGCCTGTAGCAAAGAACTGGTGGGATCATAAGCCTGAAAAAGTGGTCGAAAATGAGCATGCAAAACTACTGTAGGACTTCCGAAAACAGACTGACAAAATTTTGGAACACAATACCCCAGATATCACGATTGTGGAGAAGAAAAAAGTGTGGATCATTGACATTGCTGGTGACAGCAGAATCGATGAGAAACAACTTGAAAAAGTCACCAGATATCAGGACTTGAGAATCGAACTGTTATCCCAATTGTAATTGGAGCCCTTGGAGCAATCCTCAAGGGCTACCTTGCTATTTGGAATTTCTGAATTTATCAGACTTCAATAACCTGTTTCTACAAAAAAAACCCACCCTACTTGGAACAGCTTATATCCCTGACGTCACCTTAACTGCTCCTAGGTCCTTGGTTAGGACTGAAGTTGTTGAACTACCAATCAGCCCCAAAGGCTGTGAATCTCATTAAACATTAAACAACAATCATAATAATAATATGTTGAACCACCAATCTTAGAATTAGAAAGTAAGAATTATAATGACCAATATTGCAGTGGTGATTGTGACAAGGCAGGCTAAATGTAGTTTGAATGGTGAATATTAGTTCACTTGAAGGAGTGTTCGGGTTAGCCTGTGAGTAAGCACTTCAGACCAAATGGACAAGAGTTTTTAAGATTGCATAAAGAAACTGTATCAGGAAAACATGCAAGGAGATTGAATTTGATATGGAAGGAAGGTGAGTAAAGGCAAGGCAGATATTGCTTATTTCTGCTACTAAAAAAACTTGGTTGTGTCCCTTCCTGGTGAAGGGCTATAGGCAATGTCAATGCCTTGAAAAAGATAGAAGAAACAAAAACAAATACTGCAATTTATTTGTTACCTATCTTCCTGAGACACGTAAGGAAGCAAGCAGCAGTAAATTTTCCAAAGTATGAAGACTAATGAAGGTATCTTCTGGATCCATGACAGATAATCTATCATTAATGTAGTTTATGGAATATCCCAACAAAAGCTTTACCCCTTTTAAGCACAAAATGAGGGGGACTTACATCATGATGGTATGTTGCCAATTTGTCAATTTTGAAAATCCTCTTTGCAGCTGTAGCTTCAACTGTGACCTTTTCCTGAATGTTCAATTTGAATTATGTTAGTGTGCAAATTGTTTCTACCATTCATTTCACAATTTATCCTTATTCTTAATTCTAATGGGGAATGAGCTTCTCGTAACTTTTGAGAATAGATAAACTATCTGCAGTGAATGCATTAGCAGGTAGAAAATAGAAAATATATTCTTGTCTCTGTCTATTCTGCTATACTTTTGTTTTAAGGATTTGTTTATTCATTTTATTCATTCATCCATTCATTTACTCATTCATTCATTCATTTGATTGATCATTTGTTCGTTCATTCGTTCATTCTCTTTCCTTTCCATTTCAGTACCAGTTGGGTAATCATTGTACTGATGAGGATTACTATAAAGAAATAAAAAAATGGTGAAAGGTATGATAGATGAAAAACAGATTAACACTGTATTATCTCTTGCAAGTGAGCTGTCAATCCATTCATTAGGAAAACAATGGGGACATAGTTCAAGCAATTTACAGAAACCCCACTGTAATGTACTTATTATTCAGCAAAGTGTGGAGTTTACTTATACATTTTCCAAGATACTATAAGCTCATCCTCCCAATTTTTTTACATCAAAATTGATTAATGAAACCTTGAACATGCAATGTATTTTGGAACTTAATGTATCTTTTCTTTTATGTTTACTGAGAGCATTTGCACCAAAACAAATTCCTTGTGTATCCAATCACACTTGGCCAATAAAAGAATTCTAATTCTAATTCTAAATGAAAAAAATAATAGTTATATTACTTCAGAATAATATTTTGTATTGAAGCACAGATTGGGTAAAGAAAAAAAAAGTGGGTAAAGGCATTGATTCTCTCCCATCCCCTTTCTCTCTCACTCTTCCTCTCACACAGGCTGTGAGTAGATACAGGTAGCTCTTACCATTAATTCTAATGGCTCTCTTGAATACAGAATTTGAAATTTGCCTAAAATCTGCATGCAGTCCCAAGGGCCTGTTTTGCTCATGATGTAAAATAACATTGCACTTACTTTATTCCACTGCCTTCTTCTACTCCTAGCAGATTAAAACAATACTTTAAAAGAGCAGAGAAATGCAGAATGCAACCAACATTTTACACCTTTTGGAAGTGGTAATGAAAAACTGACTAGAAGACAAGGCCAGGTCAAAACAGACATTTTTTTCTTGAGAAAGTAACTGACATATCAAAATAAAAAGAAAAGGTACATGGCTGAATGAAGTGTGAAACCTAGCACTTGTGAGAATCAGCATAGATACCATTATCTGTGTATAATATAAGAAAATAGGATGTGGCATTGAAATATTGACATTTTCCTAGAAAAGTTCATTGGAATTCCTCCACCCTCTTTAATCTACTTAGCCAGTGGAAGATAAGAGCAATCTCTTTTTATCACTTTCTTTAAACTTTTTTCATATATTGGGGAGGGGGTAGGTACATTAAATACATATGAATAAGCAAACATATGTATGTTTATGTTTGTAAAATGTATTTAAATACATGAAAAAATTGTTTCTTCTTGGTTTCAATTATCTTAAGCACAAATATTTTGGCATAATACACTTGAACTCTGCTTTGAGAGTACTGTAGACAAATTCATAAAGATGTAAGTGGCACAGGGTGTAGAATATTTGCATTCCAAAGATTACTTTAATCACAATTGGTCCTCAGTGAGTTCTATGCTGGCTTTATATTTGGTCCTTAGTAAACTGTTTATGGGGTGGGGAGATTTAAGTAAGCCAGTTGTCAAATAATAGTAATATGAACAAAACTACAAAATAAAATTAAACAAAATCAAAGCTTTATTGTGGTAATTCACAGTCAGGGATATGGGCAAGTTATTCAGTAGTCACCATGTTCTACCTCCAATGACAAGGATGGCATTGATTTGGAGCTGTACTATTATAATTTTTAGTCTGGCTGCTTTACCTATTGACTATGAATTGACTACCACTAACAGAAGCATACACAACACACACACACACACACACACACACATTTATAGCAATCTCACAAATTACTAACTGCTTCAATGGTATTTTTCTTCATTAAGCATACTGTAAATGTATGTGTCTGACATAATTATAGATATTCAGGATATGGTTTGGAAAAGACGATACAGAAGGAAAATACTGGGGTTAAGCACACAAGATGACAACAAAATAGTTGTTGTGAATAGTTAAGTGAGCAGAATTTAACTGAGTTACATGGAAAGCTTGTAATGAAACATAGCTAATCTTCAGACAGGTATTTTTCCCTTAAATCAGAATTCACTTATTGAAATTACTGCGAATATCTAAATGGCAGTAGTTGTAATCCTAATCTGTTAACAATAAATAAATAAGCAGTCAAATATTACTGTCAACCTATACTTTACCCCTTTGCAAAAATATGTCAAGGTAATGTTGCTTAGTTACTAATGTCACAATGATTCCTTTCTATTTATTTCAACATTATAGGGCAATTCCATTTGAATGGAAAGACCTTCCAGAATATTAGCAACCTAGACTGAATGCACTTTCCAGTAGATTAGTAATGAGGGGGTCACACCAGATTTATTTATTTATTTGATTTGTCAATTGCTTAAAAGATAATAGGCATAAGTATAAACATAGTTATGAATACATGAAATGGATACATATAAGAAAAATAAAAAGAATCAATAGGACAGGGATGGTAGGCACGTTGGTGCTTATGCCGCCCTACAGACCTCTTAGGAAAGGGGTGAGGTCAATAGTAGACAGTCTAAGGTTAAAGTTTTTGTAGTTTGGGAAAGAAACCACAGAATCAGGTAGAGTATTCCAGACATTGACCACTCTGTTGCTGAAGTTGTATTTCCTGCAATCAAGTTTAGTGCAGTTCCCCTTTATCAATATGAAGTCATGTTTGCTCCATATTCCAATCAGCTGCTTATTGTTAGAATCTGATACTCATTAAGTTCTGGATGCTCATTAAGACTGGATGCTCCCCTGTGGTTGGCTGTTTGTGGCCCTGGATCCTGGTCATGGGGTGGAGCCCAGTATTTGGGACTCCTCTGGATTTTCCCGTTCGTCGTATCAGACTGTTCTATTCTGTTCCACTACTACCATTTCTATCGCCATTTTGGCCGCCTGGACCACCTTTCCCCCGCAGAATTTTGTGGGGCTGCCATCATCTCTATCCAATGGCCACGGTCCTTAGTTATCTGGACCTTTCCTTCCAGGATTTTGATCTGGACGGGTCCCATCGTTGTGTGAGGACGATGGGAGGACTATCCCTCTACTGTGAGAGAGTAGAGGGGTTTAACATCGGATCCTCAGTTCCAGGACTATTTTGACCCCCACGGTGAGAGAGTGGTGGGTCATCTATTGTCATCTTCAGCCTCTAAGTGGATGTGAGAGACCATTTATGAGACTGAATTTCTGGATACTGTTGCCTGTACTTCTTTTCTCCATTCGGACATTTAACATCTATCACCCGGTCATGTGCGGCCAGACTTTACTCTACCCCCTTATGAAGTTTGTCGTCTATTGTTATGGGACCCTACTCGCTGCCGGAATTGTGGGCACTCAGGACTGCGCCCTTGTCCTTGAGTTGGCCCAATGGGCTGTCGACAGCTTACCTTAATGACGGATCTTGGGATCCCGAGAGGTGGCATGCTGCGACCAAGGGGTTAAATTTTAAATTGGGAGCTAAGGGTCGATTCTTAAAATTTTTAATTCGTCGTCTTAAAGGGATAGGGAGGGGGGTGATGGTGGAGGGGTCCCCTTATGACCCAGGGAGCGGTGGGAGTGGGTGGGGGTTGGGGACCGGTGGGGCTCCGAGCCCTGAGGTCGGGGCTGCGATTCCCAGGGTGGTCGGAATTGGAAGAGGACGTTGAGGCATAGGGCCATATCAGGTGAGGGGAGCACGCACCCGGCACTTAAGGCCGGTTGCTCGCTCCGACCCTATGGCCTCCTCCCTAAGGGGCAGCGGGACTAGGACCCCTGGGCTTAGGTTGGTGTATTTTAATGCCAGGTCTGTGGCAAATAAGTCCTCCCTCCTTCGGGAGATCATTGAGGTGGAAGCTGCGGATCTGGCTTGTATCACTGAAACCTGGTTGGGCCCAGAGGGGGGTGTCCCTCTGGTTGATTTGTGCCCACCAGGTTTTTGGGTTTTACACCGACCACGGGCCCAGGGTAGGGGTGGTGGGGTGGCCGTGGTTATTTGGGAGGCCATGTTTCCAAGGGAGGTCTCTGTTGCAGAGATAGGCGGGAGTGAGACCCTCCTCTTGAGGTGGGGGCCTAATGGTCAGGTGGGCTTGCTGCTGGCATACCTTTCCCCCAGCTGTGTGGCAGCGGCCCTACCTGGGCTTCTCGATCTCCTCTCCGGGGTGGCGGTGGAGTTCCCTGACCTCATGGTCTTGGGGGACTTCAACTTGCCTTCCCTGGGGGTCGGGTTTGGCCCAGGAATTCATGGCTTCTATGGAGGCCATGGGCCTGACCCAGTTAATACAAGGCCCTACTCATGGGGGAAATACTCTTGACCTAGTTTTTGTCTCTGAACAGTGGCGGAGTGACAGAGGGCAAGTCATATCTACGGTCTTGCCCGTTCCATGGTCTGATCACTATCTCCTATGGCTGGTCTTCCAACAGGCTGTCCCCCACTGCTGGGATGAGGAACCACTTAGATGGTTCCGCCCCAGACATCTGATGGACCCGGAGAGGTTCCAGGCAGAACTGGGGTTTTTTCCTACTTCCCTTGCTCACAGCTCTGCCGAGGATCTGGCTATGGCCTGGCAACGGGCTGCGTCAGAGGCCCTCGACAGGGTTGTCCCCATGCGTCCCCTTACACGTCGTGGATCCCGGTTTGCCCCTTGGTATACTGAGGAGCTCCGGGAGATGAAACGCCGTCGAAGGGGTTTAGAGAGCAGGTGGAGGTCTACCCATTCCCAGTCCGACCGGGTCCAGCTAAGAGCCTATATTAGGACTTACCTGGTAGCTATGGGAGAGGCAAGAAGGTCTTATCTCTCCACTCTCATAGCATCCGCAGATAATCGCCCGGCTGCCCTGTTTCGGGTTACCCGTTCCCTCCTTCGTTTAGAGGGGGGGCGGACCCATTGTGGGGTAGAGCCGAGGAGTTTGTTCAATATCTGTCGGATAAAATCGCTCATATTCGGGACGGGTTACCCTCTGATTTGTAGTGGTCGAGGAAGGGGTGCTGGGAGTCTGGCCATTGTTACCTGGGATGAGTTTGATCCTGTTTCCGAGGATGAAGTGGACAGGATTATGCGGCGAATGAGTTCCACCACATGTTTGTTGGACCCGTGTCCCTCCTGGCTGACATATGCCGCCAGGGAGGCCACTACGGTTGGCTCCGGCAGTTGTCAACGCTTCTTTAAGGGAGGGTGTCTTTCCCGCCGCCTTGAAGGAGGCGGTGGTGAGGCCCCTTCTGAAGAAGCCTGCCCTGGACCCGACCGTGTTAGACAACTCGTCTCCAACCTTCGCTTTTGGCGAAGGTTGTTGAGAGTGGTGGCTCAGCAGGTTCCGCTTTTCCTGGATGAAGCGGACTACCTAGATCCGTATCAATCGGGCTTCCGACCCGGTTACAGCATGGAGACGGCATTGGTCGCGCTGATGGATGATCTCTGGAGGGCTCGGGACAGGGGTTTTTCCTCTGTCCTGGTCCTATTAGACCTCTTCGGCTTTCGATACCATCGACCATGGTATCCTTTTGCGTCGCCTCGGGGGGTTGGGAGTGGGAGGCACCATTCTTCGGTGGTTCTCCTCCTACCTCTCGGGCGGTCCATCGGTGTTGGCAGGGGGTTAGGTCGTCCCCAAGGGTGCTCTCTTGTGGGGTCCCTCAGGGGTCGGTCCTCTCCCCCCTCTTATTCAACATCTACATGAAGCCGTTGGGTGAGATCATCCGTGGTTTTGGGGTGAAGTTCCATCAGTACGCTGATGATACTCAGTTGTACATCTCCACCCCAAACCAGATCAGCGATGCCCTCTCCCTGATGACCCGGTGTTTGGATGCGGTACGGATTTGGATGAGCGGGAACATGCTTCGACTCAACCCGGCCAAGACTGAGTGGCTGTGCATACCGGCGTCTCAGCCCAGTCAAGATTGTCCATCTTTGGCCATAGGGGGAGAGGTGTTGCCCCTGTGGATAGGGCGCGGAATCTGGGGGTCCTCCTGGATGTACGGCTCCGGTTGGAGGAGCAGGTCGGGGCCGTCGCCAGGGGGGCCTTTGCCCAGCTCCGCCTTGTTCGACAACTTCACCCTTTTCTGGACCGAGATGCCCTGCGCAGTCACTCATGCCCTTGTCACCTCTAGACTCGACTACTGCAACGCTCTCTATTTAGGACTTCCCTTGCACACCATCCGGAGATTGCAGCTGGTGCAGAATGCGGCGGCGGGTGGTGATGGGAGTTACCCGTTCTCCCATATTACCCCCTCCTGCGTGCTTGCATTGGTTGCCGGTTGCGCCCGGTGAGGTTCAAGGTTTTAGTGTTAACATATAAAGTCCTTCATGGCATGGGTCCTCAATACTTAAGGGAGCGTCTTCTTCCAATATCGAATGCCGGCCGCTGTGCAAGCTCATAGGCAAGGACTCCTCGATTCCATCGGTGGGTCAGTGCCGATTGGTAATTCCCCGACGACGAGCCTTTTCTGTTAGCCCCTGACCTCTGGAACCAACTGCCTTTGGAGCTCCGCCTGGCCCCTGACCTCCGCACCTTTCGCCGTGAGCTAAAACTTGGTTGTTTGATCAACCCGGCTGTGACCCCTGGGTTGGGATAGTTTTAACGGTTTTAGTTTATTATATTTGGACTTGTAATTTAAATTTAATAGTTTTTTTAAGTATTTATTGTTCATATTTTAACTGTGAGCTGCTCCGAGTCTTTGGAGATGGGGCGGCATACAAGTGCAAATAATAAATAATAAATAAATAAATAAGTTCTGTTCCAGGTGCAAGACTTGTATAGATTTCATGCAATTCTTTTGGCATAGAAAGCTTATATAATAAGGATAATTTCAGATTTTTGCACTTGATTTTCTCTGAATATATATTTTTTTCTATTTTGACTGTTCTGTTCTGACAATCTGAACATCAGTGCATTATTTACATGCCTTTTAATGGAGCAATTATTCTACAAAGTGAAATTAGCATTTTTCCTCATTCTTTTCAATGATGATGAGATCATAAAGTCTTACGTTAATTGTACATGAAAATAACACAGAAATAGTTTTGATTTATTGCACTGATTAATAAAAAGTTAACAATAAATGAGCTTTTTCTAAGGAATGCAGAAAGCAAGATTATAAAATGAATATAAAGAACTGAATTAAAAGTAACTTGTTCATAAGGACAAAATATTTTGAGAAAATATCTTCGATTATAATGGTTGCATGTGCTTAACTCACTATTCTTTATATTATTATTGTCATTTATCTATCTATCTATCTATCTATCTATCTATCTATCTATCTATCTATCTATTGTATTTGCCAAACCATTTATATCCTGCAAGGTCAGCACATTTCCTCTTATTAAATAATGCACCTATCGTCCCTGCCCCATTTATTCGTACCTATTTCCTGTATTCTTACTCATGTTTATAGTTATATCTATTATCTTGTAAGCAATTGACAAATCAAATCAATCAATAAATAAAATAAATAAATGTCATCTATAGTGATCATGAGAGCATACCTTCTGTTTAGCAGTTTGTACTGTCTAGAATTGTTCCCTTTGAGATCCCATTCTATAGTTCCCATATCAACCTCATTCTGTTGTTCAGAAATACAATGTCAGGGTCCCAGAAATTGTTTGGTTTAATCAGTAACTCCGAGATAAGCATATTCTCAAAGTGCTTTATTAAAACAAAAAACTTGGCATGTCTGTGAGATTTCAAAACTAAAGTTTCCTCCCAGACCTCCCACATTACTCAATCAACACCCACACATTTTCTCCCACATCATCAATCACGTGAACCAATCACCCTTCAACTACAATCTTGCTGCACCATAAAGAATGACCTTGACAGTCTTACGTATCTGTTATGTCTACTAAAAATTACTCAAATACCAACAGCGCCCCCTTCCATCTTCCATATCAGTGTGGCAGCTTTTAATTGGGATTCCAAAGCTGACATACAATAAAGATCCAGCTGTTTACTTAGACCTTTGGAAAGGAGAGTGAAACCCTTGACTTCATCCATCTGGTTAGTCACATCTGCTATTTTTATCTTTTACCAATTTTGTTATAACTTCTTTGATTGTTGTGCCCAGAGTAAATGGACAGCATACAGATTTAATATATTATTATTAGTGTTATTATTAATCACCACCATCATCATGTTGTTGTTGTTTATCATAATAGTTGGTTTGTTAGTTCTTTTTCTGTTTTCTCATCATATAAAAGGAGTTGATAGATACACTGTCAGTTTTTCCACTAAGACCTATCTGATCCTAGGTGGATTTTTCCTAAAATAAAAATCTCTGTAGAAAAACAGTTAATATTTACCTCAACTGATTCTCATGTAGTTTGCTTGACAGTAATATGGGAGAGTGTTGCCTTTTTCTATCTTTAAAATAGTTTAGATTCAGTCCTGATATTGCAGTCTGAGTCATCATAAAGAAGACTTCTGTCTATATATAATATATAAAAACTTCAATGTGAAGAGACCCATTAAAAATGAAAAACAAAACAAAACACACATATAAATGTTTTGAATTTCTGACCTTTCCATATTAAAGATATTCCTACTTAATAAAATTACAGTAAATAAGAAACCTATTTTTCCCAAACAATATCTCTTTCCCCCTGCACATGTAATGCTAAGGTTCCCTTATAAATACTGACTGTGTAATAATAAAAGTGCATTTATGTCAATATAATTTAACATGTATCAATTGGGATTTACATATATGTTTGCTGACTTCAGATCAGAGGCTGTCTATATGGTTGATACATTAAATCAAGGGTGTCAAACTTGCGGCCCATGGGCCGGATGCATCACGTGCTGGCCCCATTCCCAGCTGGTTTTGTGAAAGGGAAAAAAGTCCTGAGACATCATATGAAGCCGCCATGATGACTCAAGTTTGACACCCCTGCATTAAATGTTCAAATTGAACTAAGAATTTATTGAATGTAAGATACAGGTCACCAGAGACTGGTGGTATGTTACATAGAAATTAGATGCAGCTAAGGAATGAATAACATATAATTGGCTTTCTTGAGTTAGATAAATTTCAAGACTAGTACATTAAGACAGAAAACCCATGCACACTCACCCATATGTTACCACATCCCATTGAACATAGTGACATTCCATTTAAGTAAATATGTACATAATTGCATTATAACATTGTGGTTCTATGTTCAAATTTAAAGGAGAAAATTGATTCATTTCCATAGGCCTCATTTTCTAGTAGACCTAGGAATGAAATTAAGTAAATATATCAATAAAACAATAAATAATTATAAATTTATAGTGTTCTAAAACTGACAAGTGATAGAATAAATCATAGATTACAATTATCCTTTAAGGAATGCTGTTTTTCTAACCAGAGGTAACTATCCTATATTATTGTTTTAAATGAGAGTTTCATGTTGTAATACAAAATTGTTGGGTTGTATTGTTGACCTCATGAAATGGTATTATATTTTAATGATAAACCAATTTTTTTAGATGGAATTAAAGCAAGGTTTTATTTAAGGAAGTCAGAATAAGTGAATGTATCCTCATAAAAGTGGTAAATAAATTTATTTCAGCATGCAAATAGATCACTAAGTTATTGAATTTTTAAAGTTTTGATATCAAGAGAAAGACAGAAAAAGGCTAGTCTACTGTTTCCTCTGTTGTCATGTTAGCTCTTCTGAATTCAAAACAGATGTAATTTGTGACAAGTCACAATTACTAAGCTCTTCCCATTTGGCATATATATCTTTACAATTTCTGTCTATTTTTCAACAATAAATACATCTTGTCAAAGGAGAAGATACCCTACACTTGACACATTTTCCCAGCCTGCTTAGCCTTGCTTTCATTGTTGTTTGATTGCATTTAGTGGATGGAAAGGTACTATATTTTTAACCACAAAGGAGAACAGGAAAACAAATTCAGAATAATTGTTACACTGTGGTGGATAATCTGTAAAGTCATCTATAGCATGCTCTGCTGAAATAGAAAATACATGGGCTTGGTGGCTAAGCATAGGCATGGAAAGTTCAGTGCAGCTTATATGAATCATTTTTAAGTCCCCCCCCTTACTTTTCCAGGACTTGTTCCATCACGCTACCAGTACTTCCTGCACTATTTTGCTTCTTGCTGGAGATGTCACAATGGAGCCATTGCACTATGGGAATAACTGTACTTTTATTAGGTTACAAAACAGCTTTCTGTCATCTTATAATTAAGATTCAAATGGGCAGGAAGAGAATACACACTGTAGACAGACTTCAGTGCATGGAAAAAGAGAGACTATGAATGGATTGTTTTATTTAATGAATTATGCTTCTTTTTATCAGTGCCTATATATTCTATATATTTATCATAAATGTATTGCTGCATTGAATAGAACTACAATTAAGTCACTCAATTTAATCTGCTTATTCAGATATTCTGATTACACATGGAGAAAACTGAAAGGATTTTATATTCTTTGTTTTATCATCCTTTTGTCTGTGACTAAAAATGTTTCCAAGTTCTTTAGTCACTCAATTTAATCTGCTTCATCATACATTTTGTTTGCACATGAAGGAAAAATGAAAAGGTACACACACACACACAACACTGCTTTGATATTAATGAAATCTTACATTGTAAAAAAGTGCAAACAAAAACTAACATGTTACTTCTTTTTTCTTATGCAGAATATAGCTTCTGCAGCTATATATAGAAGAAAAGAAATATCACGATTGACCAAATAAATAAAAAACAATTAAAGCATTCTAATAAAAAACATTAGATTCAACAATGAAAAAAGTAAAACATGTATACATATCTTTGTGTGTGTGTGTGTGTGTGTGATTATTGTGTGTGGGCAGAATGGGAGTGGTCTGCTTCAGTTTTAGCTTTGTACATTGGAGGTGATATGTCATAGCTTGACCATTTTCTTTACACATCAGAAGCAGCACAGCCTATCATATGAAAGGTTCAAGTGGAAATGATATGCCTTAAATAGCACATGTAGAGAAATCTTGTTGATTGGTTCATGTGGAATGGTAGAATCATTCTGCTGTGTTGTCCAGAAACACCATTTACTTTACTTGCTAACCTTGAATAATATTTTACTTTAAGTTTCACAGAAATGGAACCCCTTCATTCTTCTAATCCCTAATTAATCAACTGCTTTTTATGAAAAACATATTACAGCCAGAGGTGGTATTCAGCAGTATCTGACCAGTTCTGGAGAACTGGTAGCAGAAATTTTGAGTAGTTCAGAGAACTGGCAAACACCATATCTGACTGGAGATTTTACAGTATCCTTCCCCTGTCATGCCCACCAAGCCACGTCCACAGAACTGGTAGTAAAAAAATTGAATCCCACTGCTGATTACAGCCATTTGATCTAATAGTAAAGGTATGCATGGAGCATGCTATTAAGTCTGCCTGTTGATTTTGAAGTTCACATTATTTTTCTATTCGAAAGGAATAACTTATTTTTGCAGAGGAGAAAGCAGTTACAACTGCTTTGTCCATATCTCATTTCTGCTTTTAATAGGAGTGTTCACATTCTTAAAGTTATATTAATATTTTCAGGATCAGCACCTACATGCTTTTAATGTAATGTTTTGTAATATAATTGTAAAAAAATTAGATGTTATTGTTTAAAACACTTAAGTTTGAAATATGTTTAGTAATCTGTGTTACTATTAAATCTGGATGAAAGAATACATAAAATGAAGAAATAAATGTTTTACTTTAGTTTCAAAGCAATTTTTTAAAAATTGCTTAAATGAATTATGTTTTTCATTTTACTTAATTCACCTATAATTGTTTAGATTCTTTTCTTTGTGTTCATAATGGAGATTACATAGCAGAACCAGTTCATTATGCTCATAAAATTATATAGTTGTAGGGCCCATTTAGAATGATCAAAATGCTCTTCCATGCAGACATCTGTAACAAATGGGTGTTCCAGCCCCTATTTGAATCAACCCAGAGAAGATAGCTTGACTATCTCCGTTAGGAATTTTTCCTAACATCCAGTCAGTGTGTGTGTGTGACCAAACATTTTTGAATCCTTTGATTTATCTTCATAGTTTTCCTGCCTCTTGATTTGTCTTCTCACTCTCTTCCAAGCCTATTCCACCTTAAAGAATATAACATAAAATAGGACACAATAACTTTGTGAGCAATACTTTCAAAAGTACTAGTGCTAAAACAAGGACTTTCTGTTACATATCTGTGATTTAATTTGTTTCCTGAATCAAAAACTTTGCATTAGGGTTGATTTTTTTTTGTAGTCTATTGTTTTCAAAATGAAATCTTTCAAAATTGTTTTCTTTCTATTGTCTAGAGTATCATTTCCTCCATCAAACTGTGTATCATATGTATCAGCAGGGGGATCCTACCTGTTCCGCTACCGGTTCAGTGATCGTGTGCACACAGCTTTCCACACACCAGCTGAGGCCTGCAGTGCCAATCAGCTGAGAGAATAAAGAAGAGAAAAATGCAGGGGCAGGTGGGAGGGCCGATCCTGTGCTTTTCTCTTCTTTATCCCCTCAGCTGAGGAAGCTTTTTTTACTACCGGTTTGACCGAACCCAACCGAACTGGTAGTATACCACCAATATGTATCAATTTCCTTATCCAAGCCATTAAAAATGTTGAATAAGACCAGGCTCCAGACTGAATCTGGTGGAATACCTCTGGCTCTTTCATTCCAGATGATGAAGATTCTTTTGGTATCCACCTAATTGTCAGGCCATCCAGACCTCACTTAACTATCTTGGTGATCAGAGTGTAATGAGATACTCCATCAAATACTTTTCTGACATCAAGAAATATTGCATTCATTTTGCAGATTCTATCAATTCATTTCACAAGTCTTCTTCTTGACAAATCCATACTGACTTCTAACCAAAGCCTTAATTTCAAGATGCTCACATTGATAGCTTGTGACCCTTTGCCTAGAATCTTCAATGAAATAAGAACAGATTTTCCCCACACACCCAGCCAGGTTGAAGACAATGACAACACTTCCCTTTATCTAATTTTTTTGGCACTTCAGCATTTCCCATGATTTCTTGACAACAATACATGAAGCCATACTATCAACATTCATTGCTGATTACTTCTCTGAGTGAAAGCCTTTTGACTTTTTTTTCTCTCAGATCAACATTCAGCATCAGTTTCTCCACCCAGTGCTCATATATCTTGGCCTTTTTCAGTTTTTCCTCTCATGCAGGCTACAGATTCAAGGGTATTTTTTTCCTAGCTCTACTGTGGTTAGTTGGTCTCATAGGTAGAAAAATTTCTAAACATACTTCACCATGGCAATTCTGTTTTCTGTAAAAAGCATTAACAAACTCTATGCTTCTAAATCTAGGCAGCAATGATCAATTTTTAGGTCTGCAGGTATACTATAAGGATAATAATAATAACTTTGTCTTGGCCCCTGAATTTTTCATTATTGTCTTTAACAATATTTTTCTCATACAATTACAACAACATTATTTTTCTCCTCCTTTATTTTTTACAGTGCAAAAATATTCTTACCACATTTGTAAAACTCATCTACCTGATATTCTATGAACATTCTTTTACTGATTCTCTTACAGATCTTATTTTTCTGTCTTTTTTGACTGTCTGTCTTACCTTACAAATGGTTTCTCTCTGACAGATGAAATTCTTATTCTCAAAACAATAGTACAAGATTGTGGTTTTGACCAGGATAGTTTAGATATATGATTAGCTTGCTAAAGCCATAGTTTTGTTCTTTGTTCAGTTATTTCAAAGTGTAGTATTTTAAAATAATCTTTTGCTCTTTGAGAAGGCTGTACTGACTGAAACAAACTGAGTTAAATTTTCAAAAGTAATCCAAGAGAAGAAGTAGTGGAATTTATAGTTTAGGATTGTAACTGAAGGATACATGGAAAGTAAAGAAGTCAACAGGGGCCTTGGTGGTGTGGGCTGTTAATAGCCTAGCACTTAGTTCCAGCTGCCTGTAATTATTGCAGGCTCGAATCCCACCAGGCTCAAGGTTGACTCAGCCTTCCATCCTCTCGGGGTAGGTAAACTGAGGACCCAAGATTGTTGGGGGCAATAAGCTGACTTTGTAAAAATAAGCAGGCATATACAATGGAATGAATGCTATTGCTGAGCGCATTGGGTTGTATCCCAAAAATTATAAGCCACCCTGAGTCTCCAGAGAAGGGCGGGATATAAATATGAATTTAAAAAAAACATAGATTCTTAAATATGCATACCCTCTGCCATTTCATGTTCATAAAATAAATTTCAGTGATAATTATTCTGCTTGCAACAGCATCTTTTTCAGCTTCATGAAATGATATTGTTCCTAATCATCACGGTCTGGGAGGAGTGGGGATGGGTAGAGAGAAATGAGTCAAATGGGTCCTAATTTAAACAGTGTTTCATCATCAAACTATAGGATACAAACCTGTGCATGTACATTATGATATAACTTGCATCTCCACAAGTGGTAGAGTGTATAACATAATCCTTTGACAAAAGTAGTAGGAGTCTGAATGTGTCCATAGCCCCAATTTCAACAAATTTATATCTGAATACTATTTTACATAAGTTTAGAATTTATTTAGGTTTCTGCTCAACAAGTATTTTGAATTAAGAGAAGACTACACATGAATTCTTTTCAGGAAACCCTTTCAGATTTTCCCATTAACTATATGAAGCTTTGGATATAAAATGGATGGTGGCACATTTCCCTGAAGATATTAAGAGCAGGCTAACATGCTGGATGATAGCAGTTGTATTTCAATGTAACTAGAGGATGTCAGACTGGAGAAGACTTTTTAATGTTACTTTAATCAAAATTTTGTTCAGTAAGTTTTTTTCTGTACTGAAATAATTACTACAGCTTTGCAAGAACTGATATATCAGTAGGATGTGTTTTTTTCCTGAAACAATATAAAGTAGCTGATTCCTTTTTGAAAGATTAATTAAACATGAAAGTGATCTGCATAGGTATTGATAGGTATATTTATTATATGTCTTTAATTTATTTTAAATTGGCTGTTTTGTTGTTTTTCTGAAACTGTTACATCAGTGTCAACATGACTTCTGAGAATTTGTTATTTGAAAAATCTTTTTTAAAATATAACTAATATTTTTATAAAATTGAAAGATAAAAATTACCCCAAAAATGGTCAATGAGAAATATAAATTAAAAAGGAAAGTTAAAGAAAGATAAGAAACAAAAAGTGCAAAAAGATAAAAATTATAGAAAGAAACAAAAAGGCAAAAAATAAAGTAACTTCTGACTTCTTTTATAGAAGGTATAGTTAAAACTTAAATTCAGCTCTTAATTTAGCATTAAACTACACGTTCCATTTTTCCAGACAATCAGAAAAAATCTAGCCACTGAACTCATATATCATATTTTGATTTCCCCCCATTTCTTCCCAAAAAGTCCACAATAGATTTGCCATCTCTTTTCTCTAATTTCACCATCCCTCTATTTCACCTCCTTTACTAACCAGTTTTCCATTATAGCTATCATAGAATCTTTCCAACATTGAGCAAAAGAGTCTTGTTGCTGATATTGTGTATACAAAAAATGTACTATGTGATTTTTGTTCATTAATCCTTGCTCTTTGAGGTAGATGGGCTGTTGAGAAATGAGAAAAAGAAATAAAGTAAAAATACTTTTAATTAATTCTGAATATGTGTTTCAGTCAAATATAATTTAGCTTTTTTGAAAGTCCACCAGAGTAATGTTTCTCCTTTTGTTTTGTTTTGCTTCCTTTCCTTTCCTTTCCTTTCCTTTCCTTTCCTTTCCTTTCCTTTCCTTTCCTTTCCTTTCCTTTCCTTTCCTTTCCTTTCCTTTCCTTTCCTTTCCTTTCCTCTCCTCTCCTCTCCTCTCCTCTCCTCTCCTCTCCTTACTTCAAATAATCACTAGTTTTAGGGAAGTTTGGTATCTTATGTTTTATAAATTCTGGTATACTATGATTTGATCAGGCTTTCCAAGTCCAAACAAGGAGAGAGACACAGAATCCTAGTTCTAAGCAGCTTCCTGAAAATATGCAAGAAACAATCACTCAGGTTACAAGGTAGTTTCTATATTCTAATAGGATCTCAGATATTGAAATTATCAACACATTGTTATGCACATACAGACATACACATTGTGTAGAGCCACTTTTAATATCTTCATGTGTGACAGGACAACAACCAAATATCATTTTGAATATCAAAATGTTACTTCAAGTCGTTTCTATAGTGTGAATAGTTCTCAGTCACATTACATCCAGGGAAACTAGTTTTTCCCAAATAGATTTACTTCAAAATACTTTTTTGTATTCAAATAAAAATAATTAGAACAGCTAATACTATAAATCATATAAAAGAAATTAGAGAAATAATCAAATATGTAATAGCCAAATAACATATTGTTGTAATATAACAATTTCAACTCTCAAAACAATTAAAAAATGAGAGAAACTGAATAATTTGAGAGAGAGAAAACGAAGACTTGGGTATCATTTGCTGGGGTGACAGGAGGTCATTGTTTGAGAAGATATCAATTTTGAAGCATTAGTATTAAACTTTTAGCAAAGAAAAACAGAATAGTTTCAAGAACAATTGCTCTTTTGATATGCCTGTAAATCCTTTTTCTGTAGCTTATTAAAACAGCCAAAAATTATTCTTCAGAGACCAAAAACTGTTCCTGCTGTCATTTGTGAAAATGTCCTAAGGTTATTTTACTGGAATAATTTAGAATGATAGAAAAGTTAATAATTCTTTAAAATGCATTAAAGGAAGTTGAAGGATGCAATTCAATGTGTGTTCACCTAAAAGTATATGACTTCAGACTCACTGGGATTTCCTTCCCAACAAATATATATAGGAAACACCTACAAGACTTGCATTGTCACGTCTTCATTTCCAGTATACAAGTGGTAGGCTAAGAAGTAACAACAATGCCATAATCAAAAATGTTCCAATAAAGGAATACAACACACAAACATAATGACAACCTTTATGTCATTCCACAATGTAGACCAGACCAAGAAATAAATTGCATGAAAATTTACAACTACTTTGATTGAGATGAATACTAGTAACAAAATCTTGCAAGTCTGATTATTATTTATCTCTATATGTCTCCTATGATACAACTGCAAAAAATAGTGAACTATAGGAAACATTAAAGTTTTTATACCAAGATATACAATTTAGCAGTGGTAGGATTCAAATCATTTAACAACCAGTTCTCTGCCTTAGTGACTGTCTGGGTGGGTGTGGCTGGGTGGGCATGGCCAGAGTGGGCATGGCCAGGGGACATGACAGCACTCAGCTTACTGCAGCACTCTGCCATTCAAAATGGGTGCAGGGGTTAATTACAAAATATGGGCTTTGCTTTGTGACATCCAGATCCAATGAGCAAGGGGTGTGAACTGCACAGAAAATACACTTTTTTTAGTTATGAAGAAATATTCCCAAAGTCAGATGTACACTAAATGTAGACTGACTTTCAGCTACACACCTTCCAGTAAACAGCAAATTTTGAAGCTCCATGTTAGGATGAGTAACACAGTTTGCATGTTGGAGGTTCCTAAAGGAATGACGGGAAACTCTGTATTTTAAAGAACATTTGAGGTAGGGTTGCAAAATATTCCTTCTCTGCCTGAGGCTGTAGAGACCCAGCACTAATCAAAACACTGTTTGTGAAGCAACTGATCAACACTGTCAGGGTAAGCCACTAGTATATGAAAATAAGAGCAAACTCCATTCCCTTCTAGTATTGATGATGTTACCTGGTTGGTAATGAAACATCTGCAAGAAAACCATCAAGCTCAGAGAGCACCAAGGAACCCACAGTTCAACCCAGAGCTACAAATATTATCTTCTATCAATAAACACTTTTTGGTTAGAGAGACTCAGAACCTGCATTATATGAGATGGCTCTCAATGAATTTCATTCTAAATTTTGATATAATTTCTGTAAATAAGAAATGTAGAATTATAATGGCTGAATATTTGATCCATCATACATCAAAAAATACAAAGCTAAGGGATAAACAGATAAAAAACAGATTTGTAAAAAGAAAAGACTTAGGAAAGAAAAAGAGTAAAAGTGTAAGAAAGAAAGAGGAAAAGAAGGAAAAACTGAAAAAGAATGACTTCCAACTTTCTTTGGTACAGATATAAGTAAATATACACCAAACTCTTACTCTAAGGTTAACATTTGTCTACATTATTTCCATAATCCCTTATTTAATCATCAAAGCCCAGATCAACTTTTAATTTCAGTTTATCACAATAAGTCTAGTAATGGTCCATATTGCTTTAATCACTATACATTAATGAAACCACAATTGATTTATTTAATTGCACCAAACTCTAAATAAAACAGGAATGGAAAATTCTAAGCTCTAGGGTAGACCCATGCTTCTCAACTTTGGCAATTTTGAGGTGCATGGACTTCAATTCCCAGAATTTCTCAGGCAGCATGAAGTTTGCCCATCTTAAACTTGCCTAGACTGAAAAATGCTGATCTATAGATTTTTCTATTCCTCTTTTACTGGTTCCTCCTTACAAATGACCAATAATAATTCAAGATCCCCATTCCAACTCACCCCACAGTAATGTAACTCACCCTCCCACCCACCACTGCACTTTTCTGTTATTTATCCTCTCAGCTGATTGGCACTTAACTGGTGTTTGGAAAGCTGCGCACGCAGGCGCATTAGGTGCACGCACACACATGCATGGAGTACGCAATCACTGAACCAATAGGGAAACTGATAGAATCCCACCACTGGGTTGAAGTATCCCAGGATCATGTGATTGCCTTTTGCAACATTCTGAAAAGGAAAGTCAATGGGGACTAACTTAACAATTACAGTGATTCATTTAACAACTGTGTCAAGAAAGATCATAAAATGGGGCAAAACTCATTTAACAAATGTTTCACTTAGTAACAGAAATTTTGGGCTCTATTGTGTTCATAAGTACACACACACACACACACACACACTATAGATAGATAGATAGATAGATAGATAGATAGATAGATAGATAGAGATAGAGAGAGAGAGAGAGAGAGAGAGAGAGAGAGAGAGATATCAAAAATATGGGCAAGAAGGGGAAAGAAGAAAAGAATTAGAATCATTGCCCAATAGATTGGTCCTCAAAGTAGTAACTCTTGTGGTTAAATTATTATATTTTGCCCAGCAATAGCAATTAAGTATTGTCTTCCTCAAATAAGACAGACAAATCATGTAACTTTAAGAATATTACAATTATATTTTTAATTATGCTAGGGGTGGCTTCTTTACCCAAATTTCCAATAAGCAAATAAATAAATAAAATAAAATTCAGACCTTTTCTTTCTGGTGACATTACAATCTTGATTTATGAGCACAAATGCTACTATAATTTCAGGATGGTTATACAGAGAATCATTATATGATTGGATGTGATTTTATAACTGTTTTTACTGCAGTTGTTATGTGCGTCACATGATTTTTAAGAAAATCACATGGTTGTAAATCTAGCTTACCCAAATGTCATTTTTGCTCTGAAACTGATTTGGAAGAGTTCAAATAATGATCAGGTGACTGAAGGATGGTGCCACCAGTCTTAAAAGTGAGTCTAGTTCCAAAATTGCAATAACATGACCATGGGGGATTGTACAATGGTCATAAATGCAAGTACTAGTCATTAATCACTTATTTTGAAGCTGTCATATCTTTGAACTGTTTGTTGTTAAGCAAACAGTCATAAAACAAGGTTACTATGTTGCTCATATTCAGCTGCCTTTGGAAGTCTATCCTGCCTGCAAAATATTCTCTTCTACTGCTGTAGTGAAAAACAAAAGTATTTTTAAGTGAAGGATTTCAGCTGTACTTTGTCACAAATAGGAATAAACTAGCAGTTTAAATTAAATTTCATATAGCATATTGTATGATTCTTTATTTTTCAAAAGTTTTCTACCAGAATGACCCACATAACATTGTATTTGTGAACAAAATGAAAAGAACAAGATTTAAGCTTAATTGTCATTGCTCTTTCAGTAGTATGAAATTTCTTAAGCTTCGTTGTCCAGCATTATTTTTAAGCAGGATGAAATATTGGCATTTAAATACTTCATTTGTTCTATGAACCACACTAGTAGCATGTACTATTTTGACCTTTTCAGAATTTTGTAGTTTAATTGGATGGCTGTTTTTCACTCATCTTCCTCTTAACAATCTCTTTGATGGCTAGGTGAAAAAGCAGTGCCTGACAAATCAAGGTGAACTTTATTGAAATGAATACAACATAGCAAAATATAGATTTTCCAATGTCTTTATATGCCTCAATTTTAGATTACCAAAGACCAGCATTGTTCTCATCATTGCTAGTGTCATGATGGGTTCAGTAACTAATCTAATCTTTGCTTTGCTCCCACTGTTCCTCCTCCCCATGAGTTAAAGAAATTAGTTGCAGGAAAAGGCAGGGGAGTAGTTTGAAGAATAAGAAAAGGATCTATTATGGCAGCTCCCTTAGATGATGCTATTTGTTGCTGATGAAATGAAGTAAGAAGACAGCTGTTTATGCAAATAAAATGTCTCACAAATCCACATGAGAAGGTATACACAGTACTTATAAGAAAAGAAATGTTCCCTCATGACGTCACTATGTCTGTTTTCTGAATAAATCCCATATCCTTCTAAATTCTTATCCACCAAGTCATCTTAATGAATATGGAACTCCTGAAAACTTACCACAACATTAATATAAGGCTAAACTTTGCCTTTTATTTAGGAGAGCATGACTTATTCAAAGAAGATATACAGCTCTGAAATGGACACATACTTTTATCTACTGAGGTGAGTTTCAAGTATCTAGACCAGGGGTGTCAAACTCGCAGCCCATGGGCCGGATGTGTCATGTGTTGACCCAGCCCCTGCCTGCTTTAGTGAAAAAAGTCCTGATTCATCATGTGACACTGCCGTGATGATGCAAGTTTGACACCCCTGATCTAGAAATATAATGGAAGGAGAAATGTTAAGATCAGAACAGAAATTGTATTATTTTAAATGAAAATATAACTTTTATAAAGAGTGGGTGTATAGTAGGAATCCAAGCATATTGCCACCATAATTTGGGTTCTGTTTAAGTATTTTTTAAAAATCTCTTCTAATTAGATATTTTATAATTGCCTGTTCTTGTATTGTATGAAGTACTTGGAGCACAAATTTCATTTTACTTTACTACATAAAACATTCAACAAACAAGTGGATAGAGAAATTCAATGTGAATAAAATTATTGTTTATTTATTATTGTAGCTGCTCCCATGTTTAATTCATGAGATTATTTTTAAAAATGTGGTGCAATGATATACTATGCAATACATGCAACATTATTAGAATGACATCATGGACATATCTATTACTGATATTGACATTGAAGAAATTATTGCAAAATAACATTAGGTATTATAAAAATAAAAAGTTTCATAATGTTTCACTTGTCCTGTAGTTCTTCATAGCAGAGAGAGTTACAGACAGACAGAGAGTTGGAGAGACACAAAGAAAGAGAAACCAGACCAAGAAATGTGCTCCATCCTTCCCTCCCTCTCCAGTGAGATATCATTCCTATACACCAGAGAGCATTCTCCATTTCAATTCACTCAGAATCATAGCTATTTTCCTATTCACTGGAAAGAATAAGCATGACTACTAGGATAGAACTGAGTTGAAGTTTTCAATATTTCAGCACAATGAGACAGTAGGTTCCAAACAAATAAGGCAGGCAGGGAAAATGCAGTTTTGCAGTGCTGTAATTATCCATATTAGAACATTTAGTTTATAGCTTACATCCAGGCTGTCTCCAATCTTCAGCTACTCATTACATTGGTCCATTGGGATACTTAAGAAGGATATACAGGAGATATAATACAAGTATATAATTTTATTATATCACTTCCTGGCTTTATTTTTACAACTAAAAACTCCTAAGTTTTGTTTTGCTACATCAGAAGAGTTGTTTCAACACTAATATTTTGCTTGTCCTAATTTTGCACATTTTCTAGTTCGGTAGTCTTATTAAACTACCAAGTGATACATAGAATTCCAGCTGGATTTTCACCATAATTTTGTATAACAGCATTATTATATTGGAAGTGTCAACTCATAAAGCATTCCTATGCCTGTTTCTGAGTTGTCATAAGCAGGAGGGGCGGGGAAACCTGAAGGAGCAGTATGGTAGTTAAAAACCAGAAGTACATTCCATGCTTATCTTGCAAAGATTGTAGCCTAGGCACCAATCTTCTGCCTGTGAAAATCCTTCACTGGGGAATGTGATTGATGACACCCAGCTTGTGAACATGCTTCATTGGAAAATCTGATTTATGACACACCCAGGGGGGAGGGGGGAAACAGGATCACAGGTGACCATAAAATATGTGTGGCAGAGTGGGCTTCATATGAGTTAATGCTGACATGTTTCTCCTTTTGGATTCTTTTGAAGCTTGGCTCAAGGCTTTAATTTAATTAGAGCAATCGCTGGATCCTGACAGCCAGTTTTATTTTTAATCACATTTTAGTGATTTCATGCATGTGTCACCACCCTCAATTTGTTTCTAGTCATTATCAGTCAGAACCCTTAAATGCATAGGTTAAGTTTGGAATATTTTATTTTAATGGTATTACATTTTCCATTGAAGATATTCATCTAATTTATATATGGCCTGTGGGACTTATTTTTGTTGCCTTTTTAAATTTATCATCGTGAATAATTTAGTACAGAAAATATGGCTTTGATATGTGTCTTTACCCTTTGTCCTTGCAATTTTCTTGATTAACTGTATTTGTTTCTTAGATATATTTCATGCCCTAGGGTGACTTCTCATTGACCAATTACCCTATCATCTGTTGACTTCCAAAATCACTGCTCTGCCAGTTTTTGGCTGGACATGACAGTGTTTGGTGCCTCCTGGTTCAAATATAACCTTCCTTTTCTTGCAATAATGACAAATATATGTAGCTCAGGTGTACAATGAGGGGGAAGGTTCATTCTCCAGTTTGTGGGTTTCTGAATATTTCATTACTAGGCTAGGTAACTTCTTTAGCTTAGTTTAGGATATTTCAGTGTCCCTGACCTGAGAGGACCCTTAACTGACGTGATCTTACCATCACAAGACCTACTAACTACATGAATCCCTTATAAACAGAAGAACACTAATACTGATATCTCCTAACCTCTACTGAAGATATTAACTAGCCTAATAATGAAACATTCAGAAACCAACCCACAGGCTTGGAGAACAAACCTTCACCCTCTTCCTTTTCTTAGTTTTATAGGTCATATAAAACTTGGGGGGGGCTGCCATTATGATAGGCTTGTTGTCAGAGCCAATTTCCTTGAATGCTTTCACTTTGCTGTAATGTGTGGGATCTGGGCGGGGGGGGGCAGGTCTATGTGATGGATAGACTTCCTTCCAGCCAGTTCTAGCCCATTATCAAGGTCGCAGCACTCTGAGAGTGAACTGCTATCAACCTAATGTTTCAGAGTTTTCAAAACACCTTCGTGGCATTGTGTTGGCTACTGTTGGACTGAAGGATTTGGGGTGGGTTTGAAGACAGAGAAATAGCTTAATGCTTTGCATGGGAATGTCAGATTCCACCTTATCACTTATCACAAATCACTTTGTCTCAGTAAAAAATTCTTTTGAAATAGTGCTGGTTCAAGAACATTCTTTCCTGAAGGGATATCTGAGGCAGATCATTTCTAAAGACATCCCAGTGCTTCCCAAATCTAATCCCTTCTGCTGGCATCACCATCTCAGGCATGAATTAAAACTGCATAGCTCTCTTGTCTAATTGGCCTTGAATGTGGAATAGCTAGTATTCCTGAGAAAACTACTTGGGAGTCCTAAATTTCAATATTCTACAGAATAATCTGAATTTAGCTTCCATATCCTCCAGTTGCATTTTTGTGCCTTTAGTGCCAAACTGCACCACACTCACTGAATCATATGTTGTATTACTTACTAGAGTTTCTGGAAAATGCTCAATATCTTTGGAATTTGTACCATGCAGGCAAGTTTCAAAGTATGAAAGGTCACCAACGACTCAGTGCACGGGGTCTGATTAATGTTCTTTATTGGTCAGAATAACAGATGTTGAAAACTTGCCAGAGTTTTTCTTTGCCCTGTCTTACACCAAACAAAATCAAAGTAGGATTATTTTCTATTTCATGAATTCTTTTCTCAGGACTGAGTCATATTTTCTAAAAGTGCCTTCTTAATTGATTTGCTCATTCCTTCCCTATTCCCAATACCAGGCATAGATTCCTTTACACCATCCTTATCATCCAAATCATTCACTAGCAGATTAAGCTGACAGATTGCCAAAGTCAATAGACAAGTCTGGTAGATAAGTAATGAGCAGAGTTGGAAAGTGCCCTTTCTCAGATAGACTTCAGGAAAGCAGAGTAATGCAGCTACCTGTGAAAATGCTCCCCGCTTATCTAAATTGTGGTGCTAATTGTATCACGGCATTGTGCAGATTTGTTATTTCTGTATCCAGTTGCTGATGATGTTCTAATAATGCCTTGCCAATTTGCCCTGTAGACAGTGGGTGCTTGTCACCATATGTCACCATATTCTAAATCTAGAAGACAAATAGTGAGATTAGTGAGGCTTTCAAAGGTAAACAAAGTGTTAGACTGCAATGTTTCACTGTTTTATTGATAAGACTTCTGAAATCTATGTGGGACCCAGACATTGTTTACAATAAAAGATACCTCTGATTCTGAGATTTGGTTTGGGTGGTATACATACAGGAAAATTGCAGGCAGGAACATAGAGGATACACAGTGTACTGTAATTAGGTGATGTCTATCGTTAATTTTTATACCAGAAATTATGGGTTTCTGTTCAGTGCAAAATCTGGCCATTGCTCCATAACTAGAAATAGAAGAGGAATGAGTGAACCTTTAAGAAAGGAATTTGAAAGAAGATTACTTAGTCCCAAGAAAGAGGAAAGCATAAGAAATAAATTCAAAAGAACCCTGCCTTGATGTTGTTTGTATAAAATTGGGCTGAGAAGAACTTTTGACAGACATTTCAGATTCTTCTTTTTTCTGTGCCACAATAAGGAACTTTCCTGGACTCCTGATATGCCTATTTTTTGACCTTGCCTAATTGAAATGTTTGCAGCCCTTTGTATTTATTTATAAGAATCCCAAAGAATCCTGAATCTTTCTTTATTGAATCTCCCATGTTTCTGCTGTTTATTTTCCTGTAAAGCTAGCTATACACTGCAACCTAATAATTGTTTCCTGTTAGATATATCTATGACTAATTTGTGACTGGCCATAACCACCAAAGTAACAGTTTTCAAAATTCCAAAAATACCCAATAGTTTTGAATGATTGATTATCCCTGGCTTAAGGTGTATTTTGAATTAGGCTGCTTAAAAACTGGATATTGCAACATTGCTATTGCATGCTTGACTTCATACTTGTGTAATAATAGAAATGTATTTTTAAAAAAAACAGACCAAAAACACTGCTCAAAAATATCTGGAAGTATGCATCAAATAATACAGTGTACATGTTTAAATGTGTTGCTGAAGCTTGTAAGTGTTGGAAAATTACTGTGGGCAATTTCTACTACTACTATTTCCAGGCAATCCCCATATTCTTATCACACAAGCACATACACTATTCAGTTCAGTTAGGAAAAAAGAATATGATAATTATTAATTAAACATATGAAAACATCAAAAATGGTTAACTAACAAAGCAGGACAAAATGCTGGAACAAACAGGCAAAGAAAGACATGAACAACAGGCATCAAAAAGACACAGAACTATCTAGATCCACTGGAAACTATATTGGGTGTAATCAACAAGACAGTCCCAAAGGAAGTGGTCTTTGGTTGTTTTACTTTAACCCTTTTATGTACAAAGTCATAACAGAACAGAAAGTAGGATATCAGTTGATTGCTCCTCTATTCTGCACCAGGAAGAAACATGGTGAATAAAGATGATATATTCTGAAGAATGAGATATGTATTCTGACACAGAAAATATTTTTTAAAGCTGTGTGGTAAGATGTGAATATAGCTTGTAGCTTGTAATATAAAGACATTTCACAGCTAATATAAAACAAGAGTATTTTCAGTTTGGGCAGAATTATTTTAAACCTAAAATAAATTATGCAACAAATTCAAAATGGATCAAAATTGACACTGTGATATTAGAAAATCAGCGCCATATTTTGGTTTCTATCTGAGGGTATGTTTGATTCTTATGTTCCTACCTTGATTCATAGATACTGGTTATAGAACAGTTGTGCTAAAAGAGTGCAGGGAAAAACATGTTTTCTCTAATATTTATGGGCCAAAAAGAAAATTGTTGTATATGTAGTCATTTTGAGAAAGATCAAAAGAACCTATTATTTTTCTATCTATAGGTGCTTCAGACATCTCAAATATACTCTGGTGAAAATGAAAAGTGCTGAAGACATTACACAACTACATCTTATTTTAGTATAGATATGTCTTAGCAACTTTTGTTATTGTTGTGTTGAAAATGTGTTTTATTATTGTTGTCATGGGAACATGAAATTGCTTCCATCTCATCCTGGACTTCAAAGTGAGACAAATAAATACTTCCTTATTTGTACAAATATTTAATATTTTCACCTTTTATAAAGCTATCCAAAAGCAATTACTAGGTATGCAAGTAGGATTGGGGTTGACACAGAGGCAGAAAGTAGTATGCTGATAAAGTTTTGTGGTGATTCAAAGACAAACTTCAGTTCAGCAGTTAGGAGAGTTGTGTCTTCCCTCATTTTTAGAATATAATTTAATCTTGATTCTTGAAGTGTAATGGGAGGACTAGGACTCTATATGCATGTCTAAAAGTCAGTTATTTTAGCAATCAGGTGTTTTGCACTTGAAAAAAGCTCATATGGGTACTTAAACCTTTTAGACTGTGAACTCTGAAGGTTAGCCTAACATAACCTTGCATACTAATAAGTGCATTTGAGGCCTTAATGAATAAGAATAACGATACAGCCCAAGGTGGTAAATTTTCTTGCAAATTGCTGGTAAAGGTGGAGATTAAATGGATATTTTATGGCTGAACGTTAGAAAGAGAGCAGCTTAGGATAATACCGAATGCATAGCTGCACATAACAAAATCTTCCTTCCTGGGGAGTTAACTCTTAAAAATTCTTGTAGCATAGAATTTGGTCTGGCTCCTGAGGATCTCGAATTTTCATTTCTTGTGATGTTACCAAATGCTATGTAACAGAGTAGTGAATAAATCATAGCCTTTGAGAGAAATGAATGACCTAAACACCAGCTGTTATATTCTCAAGATAAACTGTAAGAGAAAATATGCCTTACCCTCAAGAGAAAGTGACAACAACTTTCTTCTGGATTTGCATCTGAAAGCAAAATTGCAGGATCTTCTTTGAAAATTTTTATTGTAAATTATTAGTAACTTGAAAGTTACATAGTTAAAAGCTGTGAGAATAGAAGCTTGACTCTTCTATTATATTATTAGTTATACTGACTTAAATATTATATTAGAGAATACTAGAAAATAATCAAATTAGGTGTTGAATTTGTTTTCATTTAGAGACTGAAATCAACAATAACATATATATTTAAATATGAATAATAAACTGAATTAATTGATTTTCATGGTTGTGAAAAGTAGCAAATACAACATTTTTTCTTGCTGAAGTAACCACAGCCATATTACTTTAGCTACTTTCCAAAAGAAAGAAAATATTTTGTTAGATGTGAAATAAGTTTTAGGCACATGCTGTACATATGCACATGTGTTCATGTACATGTTGATGCATATACTTCACAGAATCTTTGTTTTTGTCCCTTCCAAAAAGTTGTTGTAAAGCAGAATGGGTATTAGATAGTTCACCAAATGTTTAAAATTCTAATCTCTTTCATAGATTATAGGAGTTCTAATTCATCTATATCTGATGGGTTACAGCTTTTCCATCTCAGCTGTGTGCTGGATAAAGTTGGTAGTATTTTTCATAACATTGTCAATCAAATTATAGTCATGGGCTAGCAGTTGTCCTGTGCATCTTCAGTGCTGTCCCTCTCATACACACAAACATGTAACTCTGGTTTAGTGGGTTTATTAATATTCCCTCAAAACTCCCTTCACCAAAAACCCAGAACTGTCCCAATTAAGTCCAGCCACAAGCAGACCAATTCTAGTCCACAGAGCAATGGTCAATGAGTCCACAAGGCACTTGAAGGTTTCCCAATCAACATAAACTCACCAGACAAAATTAAATCCACAATACAAGAGGGTTCATGAGACAAGAACAGTCCAGAGTTCACAAGACACAATCCAAGTCAATGCACAGTGTCAATACAAACCAAGGGAAGAATCACAATGACCAGAAAACACATAGCTAGAAAATGAATAGATTGTTCCCAGCATCACTTCCATGTGTCTGCTGTGCTAAATAGCCAGCTTCTGGTGCAGCCCATCAAGAAGAACGAGACTTTCTCCTCATGAGTAATCTGGATGACTTTCTCTTGCCTTTTCTATGCCCTATGTGTTCTTGCATCAGGTGCAAAGGCAGTTCATCTTCCTCATCACTGACCAGTTGCACCTACATGCTTCCCCCATCTGAAGCCTCAGGACTCTCCTCTTCAGCCAAATCCCTCTCAGGAGACTACTTAGAGACATTAACCAAACCCCTCCAAGCCTACCTGGAGCTGGTTCATCTTTCTCTGAACTGACATCTGGAGTGGTATCTGGGGAAGTGTCCAGGTGTGCTATGGAAATACCTGTGCCAGGAAGGACAAATGGTGGGCCACAGTGATGTTCATAGACATCTTATTCCCTATTCCCAAATAATTGATTTTAATAGAATTGGTATTAGTGTGTGCATATGTATGTATGTATGTGCATGTGTGCCTATAAACTGCCTAATTTTCTGCCAATGTATTGAGCAGAATTTTAATTAAAATTCAGAAGAAGTTTTTGTCTAGTCACAATTACTGCATTCCTTAAATAACTTCATATATTTCCTTTTATCCTCTCTCTTATGCACCTCTTAGATACTGAGGACATGTAAATTATGTTTTGTCTCTATAATATTGTTATAATGTCTTTCTCAAAACATGTCTGGAAAAACAATGAACACAGGCCATTACTTGGGAGTGGGGTCTGAGGACAGAAAGAATGTTTCTTCCTTCTTATGAGGCTTCAGTCCATAAGGATTACACATCAACAATGTAATCATAGAAACTCAGTTGAGAATTAAATTCAGAACATATGGAACACTTCAAATTCCAAGTCTTAAGACAAAAATCTTAAAACGTAATATCAAAATTTCTTTCTAGGACTTGAGATTTTTTTGAAATCTTTAGTATAAAGAACAGTTCTGAAACTTGTAGTAATCAATACTTTAGAAATCAGATACAAGGGTAAATTACACATATTTAGAGAAGTCATAGTTTTCTATTTCTAATTTCCTTCAAGAAGTCCCACAAACTGAAAATACTCTAGAAGAGACTTCAATCTCAAAAATAAGCATCTCTTTCTCTTTTGCTGCTAGGATTGATGGACTAATGAAAGAAAATATCATATGTGACAGGTATACCAATTGCTTAAAAGTTCTGCCTATGGGAATCTGAGAAATGTATTTTGGAATTTTAAAATACATCACCATATGTGGAGAATAAAACTGAACAGTCAATTGTAACCTTATTCTTATTGACATGGAGATTTTCTGCCTCTGCAAGTTCATGGAGGGCAGCCAGGACAATTTTGACTACAATCTTCTTGGCAATATTTTGGAAAGTTTTGCCATTGTCCTTATTCTGTGGCTATGAAAGAGTGATTAGTGTATGGTTATCCAGCTGGATTTGCATATAAAGGACTAAAACTCACAAGTACCCTGGTTTCTAGATGTGCTTTTAATCTTTATAACAGACTGCTTCGCTAGCCTTAGAAAGTGGTGAGGACGTCAGCGGACATATTAATGGAATATCTGGCATACCTGTTCATATCACATGGTTTATATGGTTATAATAATATGAGGATTTGGAATGCCTATATTCATTACAATTGAAGGTATATATACACTGGTAGCTTGACGAGGAAGCCCTTCAGATGCCTTGGCCAACTTTTGACTGAATTATTGAAATGCAATGTAAAGTGGGCTACCCTTGATCATCTAGAAGTTATAGCTGGTACTAAATACAGCAATGTGAACAGTAATGTGCACTTCACAGTATGTCCATGGTCACCACTGTTATGTCATGACACCACTGTTACATTGCTATTTTGCTTCCAGGTGGAATTCAAGTGTTGGACATCACCTATAAAGCCCTAGACCCTAGGGCCCAGACACCTAAGGACTATCTCCAACTGCCCACTCAACAGAACTAATGTACTCTAAATCTCTTTGTTAAACATTGTAATCTTATAGTTCTGGGAAAACATGTCTTCTCTGTTGTAACCTCTACCCTCTGGAACAACATCCCCAAGAGCCCTCTTCCTTGGATTTTTGATAAGCCCTTAAGAAGTTGTCTTTGGCCTGAAGCTTTGGATTTTAGGTTTCAGGTCTGGTTTGTTGTTGTTGTGACTATTTGAGTCCAGGCTGCCTGTGGCATTGTATGCTTTTGTATCTGTAAGTTGCCTAGAATCTACATAATAATAAATTTAAAATAATAATGACAACAACAACTAGCACCACTGCAGCCTCATATAGAAATGGTGTCTAGGACAGGAATGATGGTTTGGAGGACTTCCTGAATTAGGGAAGATCACAAGAGATGTATCTCATAAAATAGTTTGCCTTCCTTGACATAACTGCTACCTGCTCATCAAGGAAAGTGTCAGCCCAGAAAGATCCTCAGCTTGTACATCATTCATGTACATGTTGAGTAAAAGGGGAAAGAGAACTGAACTCTGGAGTGACCTCTTCACACCAAACAACTCTGACTTAATTCCTACCATGTGGCACCAACTGTGGTTCTGAATGGTTGAAAGGCAGTCTCCTATATAGTGCTTTATATAAGAATAGAGAAATGCAAAATAGAGGCTAGTAATTTACAGAACATTTTTAAGAACATTAGAAATTGTTAGAAAATGTAAATCCAGTTCATAGAAGGTTATATTGGAGGGGGACAATGAACGGTTTAAAATTTCTCATCTATTCCATTTTTTTTCTTGTTATCCATAATTCCATTCTGCTGTCTAGTTGTGTGTATGTGTATGTGTGTCTGTTTGTGCTTCAAACATTTCTCCAGAAACATTGTAAACCATTTCAATGCATATTTGAACAAATATTTGGACAAACATTTTTCCTGGTGATGTTTAAATATAGCATATCTTAAAATCTTTGTTTCAATACATCCCTGCCCCGCTAAAAAATTTTTTAAAGTAGAATTGTTAAAGTAAAGTAATAAAAATCTGCCTTCCCTTTTTAAAAAAAAAAAAGTCCTCCAAAAATGCTTTTGTTTTCCTAGTAAAAAAATGCTGGATACTTGAGAAAATAAGTAATTGCCTTTTTTTCCCTCTGACAAACCTTGCCATCATGTTGCACCCTCTATGACTGCTTGTAGTTCTTTATCTAAAAATGTTCCATGAGAAGACATCTGTAGGATGGAATTTAATTGATATATGGAAAATCTAAAATGACTGGAAAAGTAATTGAATATTAAGCAGCCTGCCACTCATCCTACATATCTCATAAGTAAATATAAGAATACCACCTACCCATGAAACCAGTTCTCGAAACAAAAGGGGAAAATAAAAAACTGAATGAGAATGACAGGCTGAAAAAAAATTGGCACAATGCTTGCTTAAAATATACCATTGCTTTAGTTGTAGAACTGCAAATTTTGATTGATAGCTAAGTTGCCAGTATCTGATAATATTGGTTGGCATATATACTGAATTTCTCAAATATCTTAAATCCAGTTTATATTTCTTTTCATTTTTCTATAATCGAAAGGTGAATAACTTATATTTTTTTAATAAACCACAAAATATCTAATTATGAAGCCCTTTTACTTAAAAAGCATGTTTCTTCAGAGAGGTAGGGTGAGAATCCAGCCTGCTTGCATTTACAGGTGTTGATTACATTTATATTCTGTAGGAGTACATGTGCTGTGATAATAAACCTTCTGTTGTTTATTTCAGCTATGCTATGGAAGAGACACAGTAATATGGTAGACATCTCACTGAATTGTCTTATCTTCTACTTATCTATGCCAAATTTAATATAATACAATTTTTAAAATTAAATGCCTGTTTTCTTCCACTATAACACAATCATCAGCAAATTCATCACCTGCTTTTGTTACGCACCTAATTAATATTTTCCTTTAAAAAAATGCCAACAGCTTTCTGTTTAAATCAATTTTTTTGCAGTGTACATCCATCAGTATGCTTTTCTGTATGATTGTCTAAAAATGTGTAGAATTATAATTTTACATCTATCCTAAAAGCCATGGTGGTTTAAGTGGTTTGAATGCAGTATTGCAGCAGCTTGATTCAGCCTTCAATTCTTCCATCAGTAAGGATCAGTAAAAATCAGTACAAAAAGGACCCAGATTGTTGGAGGCAATATGCTAGCTTTGTAAACTGCTTAGAGAGGGCTGTAAAGCACTGTAAAGTGGTATATAAGTCTAAGTGCTATTGCTATTCTTGCAGAAAGAAAGCCGTATTCATCTATGGTGTGGGGGGAGGAAAATCAGAAAAGTCTGAGAACTGTTTTTTCTAAGAATTTTTATTAATACTCCTGATTTTTTACAAGTATACTTGGCTTTCTTTGTCTGTGGCTTATCATTATGGCATCATGCTTTGTGTCCTTGTGATTGTACACTTAATGGTATATATCAAGCAAGAAAAGACACCAAGAAAATTAGAAGGAGCAGAAAAGAATCTGTTCCGTGTTTTATTTTAAAAAGTTCAATATACATTAGGCAGTGTTAGATTTTTTTATAGAGGCAAAGTTTCTTTTTTTTCTTTTCATTTTCTTTTTCTTTTTGGTAAAAGTTTTATTTGGGTTTTCACAAAGCATAATACAAATAAAATATCTTTTTTGAGAGCAGCGTGATTCCAGGTTATCACATCTCCATACAGATATAATCTCAGTTACGTATTCATCTTTGTATTCAATTTCATATCTTGTCACTATTTTATCAATTTCTCAATAATTTTTCCTTTCCCTTACTTTCCTCAGCCTTATTTATGATTATCTCATTCCTTTCTAATTCAATTACATATCTTTTTCTAAATTTGTATACCTTTCTAGTCATTATATTTGTACTTTTGTCTGTCCTATTTACAATTTCATACATTTTTTTTCCATCATCATCCCGAAAGAGAAAAGAAAAAAAAAACAATTCCCTCCCTTTCCAGGCATTGAAAGCAAGGTTTCCCTATGATTACCAAGTAGAGAGTGTCACCTTTATATCTTATAGTTGTTATCCTTTCAAATCGCATTAAACATTTAATTTATACATTATACAATTATAACATTTAATTTCTATTATCTATTTTATATCATATAACTCTTATTAACTGAATTCTGTTTGGTACTTTCCCTTAAAAATACACACTAAATTCTAAAGAAAAAAAATATATAACAATAATGGATAAAATGGTTATTCTATTCAAATTCATCCTGACAACTGATATTGATTTCATTATAAATCTTTTACATTTCTTTTCAATTGTATTTAGCAATAGCAATAGCACTTAGATTTATATACCGCTTTACAGCCCTCTCAAAGTGGTTTACAGAGTCAGCATAATTGCCCCCAACAATCTGGGTCCTCATTTTACCCACCTCAGAAGGATGGAAGGCTGAGTCAACCTTGAGCCTGGTGGGATTCGATCTGCCAAATTGCAATAGGAGTAGCTTGCAGTACTGCACTCTAACCACTGCACCACCGAGGCTCCTCTTTATTTTATAAATCATTAAGAACAATTAAAGTATTTTCATTCATTCCTCTTATTCCCTCTTCTTTTACTTTTGTTCCCTTTCTCTCTTTATTTCATTTAATTATTAGCAAACATTCCATTACATAACAATACCAGTTTTGTCTTTCACTTTAATCAGCTATGTTTCATATTTTCTAGCTCGTTACTATTTTCAATATAACAACACTGTCTCTTGTACCCTTGCAGAATCCTCTCTTTTAATTTATATTTTAGCCATTATTTTTATGTCTTTTAAATAGGCTAATACCTTTAATCCTTGTACATTTCCCCTGTTTCTTTATTTCCTGTTTCTGTCCCTTATAACTTCTTTTCCTTTTTATCTTTCCCCACTTTTTCTCACCCCCCTTTTTGTTCCCCTGTCTTTTTATTCTCCCCTCTGTAATCCTTTCTTCTGCTTCTTCCTAATGTTATATTTACTTTTCAAACTATTCTTTTTTTAGTTGTTTCCTCAAATCTTGAATTTTTAACTCCCTTTCCCCTTTTTTCCATTTTACCCCACATTGAATTGTTTGATAAAGATAGCTTCTTCCTTGTCCAGCCCTTCTTGTTCTTCAAGCATTTCTTGTTGTTTTTCATAGTTCAAAACTTCCATTTCTAAGAATTAAAGTATGAAACCAAAGGATCCTCCTCCCTCTTGCAACTCTTCTTTCATTTTTTAAGCTCCATTTTTAATTCCTCAAGGAGTACTGCCATTTTAAGCACTTTTAAACAACTACCTGATTAATTTTAATTCAAATCACTAAAAATCCAACACCCAAAATTCCCAAAATTACCAAATAATCCAAAACTGTTTCTTCTTGCTTCTTTTTTCCACTTTCCTTTTCCGGGGGCTCTGTTGTCTTGTAACAAAGTTTCAGTTACAATATATCCTTTGGAAATCTTGTTAAAATTTCACAGTTAATTCTTTTTATTTCCAGGTGGTACTCTCTGTAGTTTCCAAGTTCCACCCTTTCTTTCTTCCTCACCTTTTCTCCTTTTGAAGGCCTTAGAATATTCAGAAAGTCTTTATTTTCCCTTTGACCCTTTAATTTCAGCTTAAAATTGCCTGTTAGTGTCGAAGTAAATTAACACAAATTTCTTACTAAGTCTCTTCTTTTTAGCATTCAAAGCCAATTGCAACTGTCCATGTGAGAAAGAAATAAAATCTTTTTTTCCTTTTCCCTCTCTGCTTTAAAATCTTCTTTTAGGAATAACACTCTTAATAGTTTTAGTTCCAGGGTATCTTGGATAGATGTTATCTCTGCTTAGCCAGGTCTGTCAAGCTTTCCCCTTTGTCTTCTCTGCTGCTCAATCTTGTCCAGTTGGGTTCCTCTTTGAGGTGGCCATTTCTGACCAGCTGAGGAGGAGAGATGAGGCTCCCTCAACTCAGCTGTCAGTCTCCTCCCTTTTGCCACTTCTATGGGATGGCTTCATCACTGAATCCAAAGGATCGGGGCACTCCAGAGGCGAGCACAGATCGAAACTGCACATGATCATGGATTTCGGTCCGTTACCGAAGAAGCCCAAACCGGAAGTCCCCTTTTAATTTTCTTCAACATACCAGTTCAAAGTCCTTGGAAAAATTCTGTTTCTTTTTGCTTGACTAGGCAAAGAAAGAAAAGGACAAAGCCACACACTGCAAACATCAATTAGCTAAGTTTTTCTCTTCCTTCCTTCCTTCCTTCCTTCCTTCCTTCCTTCCTTCCTTCCTTCCTTCCTTCCTCTTCCCTCCCTCCCTCCACCCCTCCCTCCCTCCTTCCTCCCTGCCTTCCTTTCTAGCAAGTGTTGACTCGACAGTTGCCTGGAAAAGTCACTGCAGTTTTATTGGCAGGATTTCAGAATGGTTTACCATTGTCTGCTTTCTAGCCTTAGAGAGAGTGCCTCATCCAAGGTCACCCAGTTGACTTAGTATGGAAGATGGTACTAGATGTCAGTCTTCTGGTTTTTAACCAGGTGTCTTAACCACTACATTATTATGGCTCCTTGCTATGCTCTCTATGCATGTATAAAATAATCTCTTTACCTCCTGTTTCAGACATACCCATTCTGTGGGATCCAGATAGCTGCTATCATCCTCATATTACTGAATTAGCTCTTTGAGATGCAATTATATCCTATCTATTAGGTTCCAAGCCCCAGTGAATTAATTCTATAGGTTTGTTTAATTAATCAGATATTTATTATATCTGATTTATACAAAGAGAAACATTCTCACTTTCAGAGGGACACAAATGCATGCTTACAGTTTTAATTTTATTACATTTACTATGGGAAATATATCACAATACTTGTTTATTGCTTCATTTTTAACCATACATTTATTTCAGACAGTTTTATTCAAACAGTGCAGTAATATGATTATTTTCCCTATCAGGTTTATATTATATTTTCACAGTATAAACCTATATCCCCTGTATCATTTCCCTACTGTTAATTTAGTGCAGGCTTGCCAAGGTTATGTTTAAAATTTGCATTGGTAAGCAAAGGATTGACTGATTTGCTGTTAGTGTAAGTTATAAGATAATACTGTGCTCCAGAAAAGGAGTGTGTGAAAATGAAAATATATTTCTCAGAGCAATGTATTTCTGTTCAACTTTCTGAAAACAGATTTTGAGCAAGATTTCTTTCCCTTTCTGTCTGTCTCTGTCTCTGTCTCTGTCTCTGTCTCTGTCTCTGTCTCTGTCTCTGTCTCTCTCTCTCTCTCTCTCTCTCTCTTAGAGCTAAAGTTCTGCCTGCAGGTGTCATATTTGATATCTTGGATTTATGCTTCCTTCTTGAATTATCAATGATTTGTCTGAAAATTGCATGGGACACTTTTTATAATTGGAATGGACACCAGAAGTTTCATTCTTTACTATTTGCATAATTCAAGTTTCTATATGTGCTTAAATCTTGCAATTTTATGACTGTATAATAAAGGGGTTTTAAATAAAACTGTGGGCATGTACAACATTCAGTATCCTTTAAATGGTTTTTAAACTCCTGTTAGAACAGTGGAGCATGAATCTCACCTCTCTCAATGTTTAATGCATTTACTGTTTGAGGCAGAGACACTTCTGCGACAACGATTGGATCTGAAAAGGGCTGGCTGGCCCATTTTATCCTGCTGCACTACCTTTGTCCATTACTGACTCTGTCCTTTTTTCACATAAAAGCAGGTGCATCTTCATCTGGCAATTGGAAGGCTAGAAAACAAAGGATCAGAAGACAAGGAAGGCTTCCATAGAAATAGATACAATAAAAATGGAAAGGAGCTGATTTAAGTACCTTGCCCAAAAAGATGATTTAGATCAGTGGTCTCCAACTGGTGGTCTGCAGCCCACAGGTGATCCACAAAAATTTTTTGATGGTCCGCAGAGAAATGTCACCCCCAGAGCACCCCCCAAATCAATTAGGGCCTTGGTGGCCTTGGTGGCTCAGGCTGTTAATTGCCTGCACTTAAGTTCCAGCTGCCTACAACTGCTGTAGGCTTGAATCCCACCAGGCTCAAGGTTAACTCAGCCTTCCATCCTCTTGGGGTAGATAAATTGAGGACCCAAGATTGTTGGGGGCAATTAGCTGACCTTGTAAAAATGCCGCTTAGTAATAAGCAGGCATATACAATGGAATGAAGGCTATTGCTGAGCACACTGGGTTGTATCCCAAAAATTGTAAGCCGCCCTGAGTCTTCGGAGAAGGGCGGCATATAAATGTAATTAAAAAAAATTAATCCAGGCTGCGGGAGAACACAAGGCTGCGCCGCCCACATGGCCTGCGGGAACACAAGGCTCACATTGCTTGCATTGCAAAAAACACGAAGTAGTGAGGGGAGGGGGGGAAGGGCAGAGGGGAGGAACTTGCCTGGCCACCAGGTTGCTTCTTCTGCTTCTTTATTCTTCTACTTTTGGCTGCACGCAAGGAAAGCAGCAAAAGCCTTTCTCTCCTCCAAAGTCCGCCATGAGTCTTAAAGCATAGAATAGTCATTTAAAGCAATGGTTGCCAACCGCTGGTGGACTGTGAGAAAATTTTGGTGGTCTGCAGAGAATGTCACTCCCAAAGCACCCCTCAAAGCAATCCAGGCTGCACAGAACACAAGGCTTGCATCACTTGCATTGCAAACAACATGAGGTAGTGAGGGGAGGGAGGAAAGGGTGGAGGGGGAACTTGTCCCACTCATCCCACACACCTGGCCTGGCCACTGGGCTGCTTCTTTCTGCTTCTTTCTTCTTCTGCTTTTGTCAAGGAAAGCAGCAAAAGTCTTTCTTTCTTTCTCCCAAACTCTGCCAGAAATGAGTCTTTGGGACCCTGCAAGGCATCCTGCTCCAAGAGACTGCACCGGCAAAGACTCATTTCTGACAGAGTTTGGGGGGAGAGAAAGAAAAACTTCTGCTGCTTCTGCTGATTTCCTTGCATGAAGCCTGAGAACGGAGCTCAAAAGCGGGCTAGGAATGTGGCTGCCTTGGAGGGGGGGTGTGAGGGAGAGAAAGAGAAAGAAAATCAAGGTTAGATCGGATCTCTCTTCTCCCCTCCCTCTGGGAAGGGAGCTCAAAAGCAGGGTAGGAATATGCCTGCCTTGGAAGTGGTGTGGGTATGTGAGGGATCTCTGTGTTTGTGTGTGTGTGTGTGTGTGTGTGTGTGTGTGTGTGTGAGAGAGAGAGAGAGAGAGAGAGAGAGAAAGAGAGAGAGAGAGAGAACATCACTAGCCCTCTGAGGTTAGATCAGATCTTGCTCCCTCTTCCTTTCCCTCCCACCAATGTCAGCAAGCCAAGTCAGTCAAAATTCACATTAGTGGTCCATGGGATTTAAAATAATGAGTTTGGTGGTCCAAAAGGTTGGCGACCCCTGATTTAGATAACATCCACCAAAGAATACTTTCTCTTCAGTAGCTAGAACTAAAAGGTAAATTTATTTAAATTTTAGTTAAATGTTTAGCTTGATAAATCTGTTTTATAAGAGAGTGGATTTGATTGTATGTAATGGAAATACTTTTTTCATAGTTGTGTATCACTCCTAATTGTATATGTGGTGTTACTGAAAGCAAGAAAAATGGAACAGTTTCCCACCAATGTTTTCAAATATGTTTCTCAAATGTTATTAAATTGATTTGCAATTATTATTATTTTTTTCTGGGGTTTTTTTCTACAAAGACCTCAGGAAAGTTTAGGTTCAAAGATAAGACCAAAATCCTCTCATCAACTCAATTATTGGTAAGGATTAAATTATAATCAAAGAGGTATTTCAGGCAACAATGTAGTTCCAATACCTAGATAACTCACTAGTGATTGCACAATATCATAATGAGGTATTTTAAGACTTATCCTTATGACAGTTTTATGTTAATGCAATTTCAACTCAGAGAATGCAGCTTCATAAATGGTAATGTGCTTGTGATTTCAAGGGCCAATCTCTGTTCTCATTGAAGGGAATTCTTGCCTTGCTTTATCTCACAGATGGGTTTTTTTTCTCTTTTTTTTGGAGGGGGAGTTATTTTTAAAATATACATCAACATCAATACATGAATAGTGTGGCATCTGGGTATCATTATTTTGAAACAAGTGGCAATAATAATATTAATAATATTTGTTATATTAGTCAAACTTATGTAATCCTAGTTTAATATACATATTTGTTTTAAAATAGTTATTTAATATTTCAATGCTCCATTTTAATGCCAATCACAATGTTATTTAAGCTTACATAGTAATGCCATCTTTCAACCACTAATCTTTCCCTCTAGTTATTGTTTTATTCCATTATATAAAAATATGTGTGCTAATATTCTCCCCATTTCTTATTTCTACCTCTATTCTAGCTTCTAATCTGGCCACCACTACTAATTCTAATGTTAATACACATGTTTATATTAAATATAGTCCTTCAATATTTAATTATTAAATGCTTTAGTATGCCATTCTAGTGCCAATCACTATATTGTTTAAACATACTTAATAACACCAACTTTCAACCTCTAACATTTCCATCTAGCTATTACTTTATATAAGAGTGTGTATTTTTATTTCTACCTCTATTCTAATTTTTAATCAGGGCATCATTATATTAGAAAAAGAAAAAAAGAAAAAAAATCTTTATATCCATCATCTCTTGTTTGTTTTAATATTTCAATTCTTATTCATTTTTTAGCTTGCCTTCCATTATCCTCTCTTGGATCCTTGTCTCTGTCTACATCTGTGTCTTCAGTATTCAGTCTAAACTTTTCTCCCATCTCAATCCTCATATGCTGCCAGGCCTCCAAAGTATCTACCCAAGCTCCTATCTCCCTTTCAAAAATATTTTCCTGCTGATCTGATTCCATTTTAAATCTCTTACTTTCCCCTTGGTTTATTTCATCAGTCATTATTATCTTTATAACTTCTCCTTGTCATCTTCTTGCTTTATTTGGTGGTTTGTTTGTTCTGTCTTTTCCTCCATTTTTTTGTGTTGTTTCCTCTCTTTCCTGGAATTTTTGGTCTTCATTCATTATCAGTTGCATTATCAGTTTCTATTTTCCCATTTATGCCATGCAATAGGTTCTTTATCTCCTTGTAATTCTTTGTCATAGTATCCTTAATGCTTTGAACACCAACACCATTTATTCTGAAATTTCACTTATTTCCCCTGATGAAGCATGATGTCTTATTTTAGTTGTCCCGCTCTTACTCAATAGTCCAAAAACAATATATTGAAGCCTAATGTTACTCCTCAGAAAGTACAATAGTCATAGTTTTTTATGTTCCAGGATTATTCAATCAATTCCATTTAGATAGTCCAGGAAGCTTTCCAAAAATCAGAAGTCACTTTACCTTACTTAAGAGTTTACCTTATTCCCACAGTTGAGTCTCCAGTAATAATAAAATAGATAATTATAGAACAGTAGGTATCACCACAGTCCTCCAGATGAATGTTGTTTATTTGTCTTATCAGAGACTTTCCCAGACTTGTAGGAGTATGATATATTATCCATTCATCAGTAGGTGGCACCCTCAGATTAGGTTTCAATATTGCTTCAAATGTAACAAATTATTTAATCCAATTTTAATTCAATTTATAGAAGAAAAGTCAATGATTCAAGTAGATAGTTCCAGCATTTTCCAAAACAACACCTATACCCAGTTGAAAGTCTAATTTTCTATGTTTTAAAAAGTCTTTAGCTTTTCTTCTCTTAGGTCCTTCCTTTTTGGTCTAGAATTTTTGTCTATATAATTGTTCACCACTTTAACAAACAGTTCTAAGAGTCTCTTTTCCTGGATTTTCTTCTTTCTTTTTTCTTTTTAAAGTTAGGTTCTAAATAAAAAAGGAATCTTCTCACCCAGCTCCAGTCACTGTTCATCTACACTGCACCTGCACATTTCTTTGTTGTCTCGGCTGTCCCAGCTTCATGGCAGCCATGATGGCTGACTCTTGTCCTCATCATGGATGAGAAGGAAGAAGGCTTGAGTCAAGCGGAAGATTGTGCTCTCCATGACCTACAGGGTGTCCCTCTTTACTTCACTACCCCTACAGTGTGGCTTTATCTCCTTTTGGAGCCCTCCAACAGGGAGAAATCAGTGCGGGAGCACAGAGACCTGCTCCTCATGTCCAATCTCACCGCAACATCAACTGAAAGTCCTTTATCTCACAGATGTTGACCTCTCACTTCGTTCTATGTTTATATGGCTTGGAAAACTCTAGATGCATGCATTATTTGTTGATAATCAGTATTCTTGATATAACAGATATTGATTTACCTGTTGATACATCGGTAGAAATTTGGCCAACAATTACAGTGTAATGATGACTGACAAATTTTTCAGGGTTTTCAGTTTATTTGTGTGTTAGTTGGTGTTTATAAATGTATATGAAGAAATACATAGAATATATTTCTATTTTATGGTAGGACAACATGTAGCAAAATAAACAGGAGGCAGTAGGACTGGATTAACAATACAATACATAACAATTGCTAAGGTCAAAGTTAAGACACAGCAAAAAGAAAGAGCTATGTCCTCAGTTCATTATAACATTGCCTTAATCTGAACACCTTTCCAGGTTTGTATTCTACTTCTAAATTGAATTGCAATATTCCTTTGCCATATTTTATTTTAGTAAAATATTTACCCAAAATATTTAGAAAATGCAGAGTGTTGCCATTTTATGCCTTCCCCCTCTCCTTTTAAAAGGTTAGTATCAATGTTATTAAAGTACAGCATCAGTGTGAAGGATTGTTTTTGTATGAGTATGTACACATAATGTACATATAGACTATTATTCTACAAACTACTACTACATATACTTGTGCTGTGGAGTGCTTTATATTTGAAATCTAAAAGCTGTTTCAGGGCACAAAGAACAGGCACTCATAAAATGTTTTTTTAGCCCCTTAACCCAAATATATCTATTTATTTATTTATGCAGCTGCAGTATAATACCAAATATTTTTTAATTTAAGGAGCTTCAAATAAGGGCAGTATGCAAACTTGCATTTGCTCCAAAGTTAGCCTCTTTTTCACTTTCTGTCCATTCACATGTAAAGTATATACATTAGGAACTGGAGTCATACTCACTGGCTGAGATCTTCAGCTTTTAGAGATGTGAGTTTGATATAAAAAAAGATCTGAAGTTGTCTCTATGCAGTGCTACACACTTATGGATCTTTCCTTTAGATTAGCAATGCTAATTAAACTCTATTCTACTTTCTGTATGTCTTATTCACATAATTATTGAATTATGAGGGTAGGCAGCAGGAAAGAACTGCATGTTATCAGACATTATATCTCTTTCTTTTTGAAATTAAGTACTGACGGAAGTAAATTCTATCTGTACTTAATTTTAAGAAGCTTCTATGCTAAGACTTTCTGGTTGCCAGTTTGTCTACAGTTCCATCTGGTAGAATTTGGCAGGAACTGTTGCCTGGCTTGAACCATAGCACACTTGATAGTAATTCTAAAATAAGGTGCTGGTTGAAACATATGTTCAAGTATATAACTGAAGGTGTAAAAGAGATGTAGTTTCATATTTTTGATTGAATTAAGTGAAGTAACTCAAACCAAAAATTCTCTATGAAATAAAATAAATCTAAAAGCCTAATACTGTTAAAATGCTAAAAGCCATATCTTCAAAGAAGTAGTACCTATGTTACATTGTACAGACAACTGGTTATTCATCAGCATGGATTTCAATATAGTATAGCTCTACTGGAGGTTAGAATTTTCAAAGGCTTCTGTAATTTTTGGGTTCAGTCTTTCTATTATTGCTATGAAGAATTAATTAATTGGAACTTTTAGTCCCAGGGCTTACTTCAGTTTAATTGGGCTTTGAGCAAATCTTCTCAAAACCACTTCTTTCCCTTCCATTGACAGATGATTTATTACATTTGTTTCAAGCTAAAAGATGGTCCTATGAAACATTTAGAGGGCTGGGTTTAGTAAAATTAAGTCAAGTACCCCATATAAAATCTTTTCTGCCATTGGCATTAACTTGACAGGTCAGATATTATCCCCAATTGGAAGTATTACATGATCTTTACCAATGAAGTTAGATATAGATTGTGGTATTTATCTTAGCATTCTTTATATCAAATTGGTTTTAATAAAATCTTAGAAATTTGTACTAAATTCTATGAAATTAATCATAAAAATAAGTATATGTTTTAGGGAAGAAATTAGATGTCAATATTAATTTGAATTTCAAATATTTTGATAAAGAGAATTGTTTGAACATGGTAACTAAAGACAGAGAATAAAAAGATATCTCATGTTACTACAGAAACTAATTGAAGTTCCAAGAAGTAGGTATCCTGTCAATGGCTTTGAGACACAATTTTAACAAAAAGGCAAATGGATACAGAATAATGTGATCCCTCAGATACTGTATGATTAGCAATTAAAGGTGTTACAAATGAAAGCCAGCAATGCTGTAAAAATACAATAGTTTGGTTTATTATTATGTCTTTGATAATGGATGATGTACTGCAATAAAAAACTTGAAGTACAACTGAAGTTTTATTTCTTTCCAAATGTATTAGTTAATTATTCCAAATATAATTTAATAATGTATTTTTAAAATATTATTATTTGCTAAATGTGTTATGTATGCAGGTTTGAATATCATTGGTTAAGTTTGAACTGTTCTTGTAAAATGTCAGAAATGATTGGTTTAAAAAGTGTGGGAAAACCCTGCACTCTGATTGGCTGGCAACTGCGGCTGCTGGCTATAAGTAGCAGCCTCAGCCCAGCAAATCGGGTCTGTTGCTATAAGTAGAAGCAGCTCTCATGTCTGACTCTTCATGCAAATCTATGTCTTTCCCAAAGAGATCAATGCGAGAAGAAGCCGAGAGATGGCTGTGCTGAACACCCCCTCTTTGATCCGATGGCAGAAGACTGCAGATCTTTCCAAACTCTTCATGCAAATCTAACACTGGCGACGAAGGTGGGATCTTTCCCAAAGAGAAGACAATGCGGAGAAGAAGCCGAGAGAGATGGCTGTGCTGAACACACACCCCCCTCAGCCCCGTTTGATCCGATGGCAGAAGACTGGGCTTCGTATGCAGATCGTTCCAAATGTATTTGGAGGGAAACGATCTCACCGACATTTCTGACAAGCGGAAGAGGGCAGTCTTTCTCACCCATTGCGGTCCGGCCGTTTTCAAAATGGCGAAGGCATTGGCGGGAGCTGCAGATGTGAAGGTAATGGACTGGCCCAATTTAGAAAAGTTATTAAGAGCCCATTACGCACCACAAGTATCGTGCCTCATTAAGAGACACGAATTCTACCATCGGGATCAAGGGGAAAGCGAAAACGTTAATGACTTCATGGCAAGTTTAAGGGACATTGGGGAGTGCATGTGAATTTATCAACTTAGAAGAGGCCATGCGCGATCGATTTTTTCTAGGCCTAAAGACAAGGTTTTGCAGAGCAAATTATTAATGAAACCTAAGATCACGCTTAAGAAGGCCATAGAAGAAGCTTCTTCAGCGGAAGCTACCAAGTCCTCAGCAGCAGCCATGAAGAAAATTAACAAGGCCGCAAGCCATCTTGATGTGGAAAAATCCACAACAACCCATTGCGAGCAATTAGATTCTGATTCAGACTGTAGCGAGGTGGAGGAAGGAATTTATAGACTCAGAATGGAGAAGAAAAGGAAAGACCGTGGAAGAAAGAGGCAAGACTTTTATTGCAGAGGTTGTAGGGGGGGCCACCCCTGCACTGAATGCAAGTTTTTTTGATACCATCTGTCTCCGTTGTGAAAAAAGAGGTCACCTAACAAGAGTCTGCAAATCATCCAGAACTCCACCAAGCAGAAAGAAGTTTCCTGATAAAGAATTCAAGCATAACAACTTCAGTGAGAAAATGGGGCGCAACACAGCAGAAAAGGGGAAGAATGAAACTCATCAAACAGTCACCATTGGTCATTCTTCACCCTTAAGAAGCAGAAAAGTACATGTGAAGGTACTAATTGAAGGAAGGCCTTGCCAAATGGAAGTGGACTCTGGCTCCTATTTATCTATGGTGTCATGGGACACTATTCACAGGCTACTTCCCAACATTCAAAAGAAACATTTCCAGAAGCAAGCACTGACTCTTAAAGACTACCAAGGGAACAAGATTCCAGTAGTTGGAACAAGAAAATTCATCGTGAAGTTCAAAGGCCACACCAAACGTTTGCCCCTGACCATCGTAGACAAGGACCGCCCAAGCTTGCTGGGACTTGAGTGGTTCAATCCACTAGGCATCGAGGTGACTGGCATCAATCACGTGAGCAACACTGAATGGGAGGAGGCCCTGAAGTCTGAGTTTCCAGAGGTCTTCAGCGACGGATTGGGCAAGTATATTTATTTATTTATTTATTTATTTATTTATTTATTTATTTATTTATTTATTCGACTTATATGCCTCCCCCTCTCCAAAAGGACTCGGGGTGGCTTACAACTAAAATACAACAATAAATAAATAAATTAAAAAAATATTAAACAAATTAAGCTGAATTAAGATTTAAAAACCCCTAGTTAAAATAACCTCAACCCAAGAGAATCAGCACAGCCCAGATTGTAAAAAGAGCCAAGTTTTCAAATCGTGGCAGAAGGTGCGAAGATCGGGGGCCAAACGGAGCGGAAGAAGATTCCACAAAGTGGGATCCGCCACAGAATAGGCCCTCTCCCAGGTCACCGCCAAGTGACATTGTGTCACAGACGGCAGCCCGAGGAGACCCCGCCTGTGAGCCCATACAGGGCGGTTAGTATTTGATGTTGGGAGGAGCCATTCTCGTAGATAGCCTGGACCCGTGCCCTGTTGGACTTTGAATGTTAATACCAAAACCTTGAATCTCACCCAGAGGGCAACTGGAAGCCAATGCAGGCCGCGCAGGAGGGGTGTAATATGGAAGTATCGGGAAGCTCCCATCACAACCCGCGCGGCCGCATTTTGCACCAGTTGAAGCCTCCGAGTGGTACTCAAGGGCAGTCCAAGGTAGAGAGCATTGCAGTAGTCGAGGCAGGAGATAACGAGCAACAACACAGCCAACAACACAGCCAACTAATCAGCAAACACCAATTCCATCAACCAATCAAGAAGCGACAACACAGCCAACAACACAGCCAACCAACCCACTTACAGCAGAGCCAGCACACCACACCTCCCCCCCAGTATTTATAGAGAGAAGGCGGCTCAGATCACGCTTTGCTGGCACAAGCACAAAGCCGAAGATACCAGCCTGAAGATGGCGAGTGGGATCTTGTCGAAACGTCGCCAAGGTATTCTCAATCTTACACGGGACAAGACCCGAATACACCAAGACCTACATACCTTTACCTGTGAAAATCTACAAAAACAAATATATATATATATATATATATATATATATATATATATATATATATGTGGTCTTGGTGTATTCGGTCTTGTCGAATATTGATTAAGGTGAGAATACCTGGCAACTTTGTCAAAATCTCATCCGTCATCTTCGGCTGGTGTCTTCAGCTTCGTTCTTCTGGGAGAAGTGTGTGATAGTGGCTGTTTTTTCCCTTTTAAACTCCAGAGTTGGCTGTGTTGTTACTTCTTGATTGGTTGATGGAGTTGATGTATGCAGATTGGATGGCTTTTTCCTGAGACCCTGTGTGGCTGAGGTGCTGGCTGTGTGTCTCTCAGCCTTTGTGTTGTGCTTAACTGGGTAATGGGCCTGGGTCTGTGTGACCTTCTGAGTTCTATTGTTGGGACATCCTGGGTGTGGTGCTGTAATCTCCTGGGTCGTTGTCTGTGTTGCAACCTCCTGATGTTTTGTGTTGTAATCTCCTGAGTTCTGTGATGTAGTGTCCTGGGTGGAAGGCTGTGATGTGACATTCCAGGCCTTGGTTTGGCTCCGAGTTTGAGGTCTGGTTATGTGTTTATAGCGTGTGTCAGTTTGCTTAGTTTGGGTGTGTATACACACACACACACACACACACACACATATATATATATATAATACATATTGATTTTTTTCTATTATTATAAAGCAACACTTTTGTTACTCCCTAACATTGATTAGAATGTAAATCTTATCATTTACAAGTTGTTTGAATGAACTGTGTATCTATATGTACTATGAAGAAATTTCAACACAATTACTTTTGGGAAAGAGACATATAAATTAAAACTTAAAGTAAAATCTAAATTTTATTATAATATCAAATTGACTTTGACAGTTACTGGAGCAAAGCATCTGCCTTCATGAAATCAGGCACACTGCCTGGATTTTTTTTAACTCATGGTCTCTTAAAACCTAACCTATCTTGAACTGTTTTTCTCTATGGCCTTTCATGTGCTGGTTTCTGCTACCTCTTTCTGCTTCAAGGAATAATCATTGCCTAACTCAAAGGCCTCAGATGACTATACATTAAAATCTTCAATTAATTTAAAATGAGTGATGAGGAAGGAATATGTAGCTCTTGCTTTACATGTAAAGCTAAGCCCTTATAAATTTTTTGCATTTTCCTGAAGATTTTTCTATAATTTACTTTATAATTTATGAAGTATAATTTAATTATAATTTATAATATAAGAAATATGTGGCATATTTGATAAAATCAGAAAAGATGCATGGAATTAAGAGAAAATGTCTGCAAAATGTGTATGCATCTCTGTGTGTGTATGTCTGTGGGTCCAAGTGTGCAGTGCTGTATGCAAAGTTATATGCTAGGTATACTGAAACAAATAAAACAGAGTATTCAATTATGATCTGTAGTAGAGGAATTCCATGATTCTGGATCTCAGCAATCTCAGTTCAATTAACTTTTAAAAGCATGTAAGCTGAGGCAAAAACACTATTGAAAAAAGTTCAGATGGAGAAAAGATTCCTAAAAACTATGGATAGTAAACACAACATACTAAACTTTAACATCTTTAACATTTCCCTGCAAATGGCCTGTTCCATCATGCTTGAAAACAGTCACTATTGTCCCAGTCCCCAAGAAAACAGCAATTAACTGTCTAAATGACTACAGACCTATTGCGTTAATGTCAGTAGTGATGAAATGCTTTGAAAGACTGGTTCTCCAACACCTTAGGACATGCCTCCCACCAGACTTTGACAAACATCAGTTTGCCTACAGAGGAAACAGGTCAACAGATGATGCCATAGCTACTGTCTTAGATTCTGTAGCGAGCCATTTGGAGAAACCCGGAAACTATGTCAGGATGCTTTTCATTGACTACAGCTTGGCTTTCAATACTATCCTGCCGAACATCCTTATCAAAAAGCTGACTGACTTGGATTTTTCCTCTTCCATCTGTGACTGGATCAAAGACTTTCTGAGGGCCGATCACAAACAGTGAAGGCTGGGTCTGTCACATCCACCTCCCTGAAGCTTAGCACTGGCTCCCCACAGGGCTGTGTGCTCAGTCCCTACCTGTACTCACTGTACACACATGACTGTGTATCATCTGACCCATCCACTGTGATCATTAAGTTTGCAGATCATACTACTGTATTGGGTCTCATTACAGGTGGAGATGAAACAGTGTACAGGGGGGAGGTTAAAAAAATTATCCTCATGGTTCCTAGAAAACAACCTGCACCTAACCATCAACAAGACAAGGTGATGGTGTTAGACTTCTGGAAGAAAAGAAGGAACCCATCCCACTTTACACTGAGGGGGCTGTGTAGAGAGAGTTTCCTCCTTTACATTCCTGAGAGTCTACCTCAGAGAAAATCTCACCTGGAAAATCAACACAACCCAGCTGTCCACAAAGGCCCAACAAAGACTCCATTTCCTTAGGGTCTTGCAAAAGAACAAAGTGGAACAACGACTGATGACCTCCTTTTACCAGTCCACAATAGAAAGTGTCCTCACATATTACATTACGGTATGGTATGCTGACTTGACAGCCACAGATAAAAAGACATTACAGAGGGTGGTGAGCACAGCACTAAACATCATGTGCTGTTCCCTGATACCACTAGATGACATCGCTAGGGCTTGCTGCCTTAGAGTGAGGAAAATTCTCAGGGACGACTACTAGTTCTCCTCCTTTGCCTAGAAAAGGTTTCAGTTGAAATTGGTTGGGAAGGAGAGGTTTCTCACTGCACTTCTTGTTTTGTACAATAGAGTGCCACAGGCTACAACACTGTCTCCCCTCCTATTAAATATCTACATAAAACTGCTCAATCAGATAATTTGCTGACATGGGGTTATGCATCCCAATTGATACCTAGTTGTATCTTTTGACTTAAGTCAAATTAGGCTACTGAGATCAGTGGGTCTCTACTGTGTGCCTGTGATCCAAAGGCTGTGTACCTTTGGAAAATGAGAACTGTATCTGACCCAATCCCATCAAGATTGAGTGCTGTGGTTGTTAAGGATCCCTAGCTCTAATGAGAATCCAACTTGGTTGGGGATGCATTTTTCTATTCAAGAATGGTGCATAATTTGGAACTTCCTGGACTCATAACTCTTGGTCAATGAAAAGGTGGCAGCTGAGACAGGAAGGTCTTTGTGCATTTTCAAGTTCCTTTGATAATGAGACCATTCAGACAAACACTGATGTCCTACATAAAGAGATTTTGAGTTGACATATTTGAGAAGATTACTGAAATTATTTATACTTGTCTTGAATAGAAAAGACATGTTTATATATCTTTTTTCTTTATATATTTTTCCTTTCCCACTTTTTTCCTCTTTATATTTATTTTTATTTTTCTTCTTCTTCTTCTTCTTTTTTATATTTTTATTAATTTCTATTATTTTTTAATCTGTATTTTTTAATTTCAATATTTTTATAAAAAATAAAATATCTTTTATTTATAGCATCTTATTCTTAAAAATTTGTGAGAAATGTCTCCGCTTTCTGCTGCCATCCACTGAGCCATATCACTATATATTCACTTTTAAACAGGGAACTTCAAATTCTTGGCTTTTGTATTTATTAAAGTGCAATGACAAATGTCTTGTTCTTCTACTGCAAAAGAATGATGTTGTATAAAAACAAGAACTGAGCCAAATCAACTATTTTACTCTGCATTATGTCTGTGTGCATATTTATATATTTTATTTCTGTCATGTTTCAACTTTGCGGACTCATCCATATTATTTATAGCTTGCCAAGAGCTTTAACTAGAGTATCTCTAACATGAACCATTTGGTAATATATCAATAATAATAACAATAACAAATTCCAGTTGTTCTATTTTTTATTTTGTACTAGCTGTTCTATTCTTTATACATCTCGTACATACTTGTAGTTGTAGAAATGCTAAAATAATACTGAATTGCCAAATAGCTTTATTATTCTCTAACTGTATTTTGGACATGTTCCTCTATAGTTTACTATTAAGGTAGCAATGTGCATGTAGCATCCCATGTCCTCCTATCCCAAACAACCTTCTCAACTTATCCTAATTTGTTTAGAAAGTAATAGTAATAATAGAATAGTAATAAATAGAATTCTTTATTGGCCAACTGTGATTAGACACTCAAGGAATTTGTCTTGGTGCAAATGCTCTCAGTGTACATAACAGAAAAGATACATTTGTCAAGAGTTAAGAATCATAAGGTACAACACTTAATAATAGTCATAGGGTACAATAAGTAATCAAATCATAATAGGAAACAGTCAATATAAATCATAAGGATACAAGTGACAAAGTTACAGTCATACAGTCATAAGTGGGAGGTGATGGATGAGAAGGAGTGATGGGAAGATTAATAGTAATAGTAATGCAGACTTTGTAAATACTTGTGGGATTTATCTGTTTAGCAGAGTGATGGCTTTCGGGAAAAAATATCCATATGTCTAGTTGTTCTGGTGTGCAGTGCTCTATAGAATCGTTTTGAGGGAAGGAATTGAAACAGTTTATATCCAGGATGTGAGGGGTCTGTAAATATTTTCACAGTCCTCTTTTTTACTCGTGCAATATACAGATCCTTGACTGAAGGCAGCCCTTTCATATTGTGATAGAGAGAAAAGAACAGTAATCTATCCTTTCAAAAACTCCTTCAAGATAGCCTACCTTAGTATCAAAGTTGTTGTGCTCTGTTAAACTCAGTATCACCTTCATTCATTGCTTTTAAAGCATTTCCAAAATGTTCGGTATCTGCTATCTTCAGGCATTACTGAGATAAAAGTACAACATAGGAAATGAGTCCACTTTCAATCAATTCTTTTAAAATCAATTATATTCAGAGATAGAATTGCATTATACAACTATGTATAATTTCTAACTCATAATCCTCAGTTATTTCATGGAGAAAGACCGTTTTAAAGATGCTTATACCAATAATCACATTTTAAAAGAATGCAACCAACCAACCCAGAGATTGTTCATATACCTGGTATCTATTCATGTATAAATTCTGTTTTAGTGGAACAGTTTTATGTGAATTACTGGGGACAACATTCTAGCTCTTATATGATGGTGACCACATGGCTAGATATTGTCTGAATGAATCCTTTAGAAGAAGGTACCTCAGAGGAAAAGCAATTGAAGAAAGGAAATACTTCTGGAATAAAAAAGAAAAAAAGAAAAAGATAAAAGACGATCGAATGAAAAGCCACTGATAAGTTGTACACATATGGGTTAAAGAACATAAATCCAACAAGGTGCAAAATATGCCCATAAAAATAAAAGGCCTTCAATTCCATGGCCTGCAGGGTTGTTTATAAAAAAAGACAGGAAAGAACTGAGAAACTTCAGGATTCAGATACGACTTCTTCCAACTTCCTGGATTCATTGTAGATGAATAGATGATAATGAATAGATGATAATTATAGGGAATGCTGCGTAAGTCTGATATGTGTTTAAGGGGCATACATTTGTCTTGATTTAATAAATAAATTCTTTTAGTGACCCTCTGCTCTTTGGCTAGGGAAAGCTGTTGACCCTTAGATTAGGAAATGCAACATGGACTATTTGTCAGTCATATCCCTTCAGAATGAAGTGTGCATGTCTATTAGCAAGTCAAAGAAAACATTGTAACAATGGAGAGCTACATTAGCTTATTTAATAATAAATAAAATATATACTATGTTTCTTTAATGACAGATCGATGTGATCAGGTAAAGTGTTATAGTTAGATCACTATACTTTTCTTATTCTGGTATTTGAAAAGCTAATATTTGTAGCTAAAATATCTTTTGCAATATTGCTGAAATTACATCATTTTAGGATGTTCCAACATTTTAGCACCATCTTAAAAGTAATAAAATAAAACTCCAGTGAAAATAATGAAGGACAGAGGGCAGGGGGAAGAAAAATTACTTCAGAAGCAAGCAATAACTGATAAAATGATTGCATGAAACCAATGCAAATTCAAACATTACATAACAATAACTGACAGACCTTTATGTCAATAACAAAAGGAAGCTGTAGTCTCCATTTCTCAAAGCATGGTCTTCAAACTATATTGTGACTGATAATAAAAAGTATTAATTTATAATTTAGATTCAGTTAGATAGATATCCTTATTAGTATTTATATAATGTATACTTTGTAAATCCCGTCATTTAAATTTTGCAGTGACACAATAATATAAGTAAGTTTCAATTGATGTAAGAATTCCAGTCTTGGAAATAGTGAAATGATAAGGAATTCTAACTATTAAACTACTTTCCCTTGCCATAGATTTCTATCAGCAATGGCCTAATCTCACCATTTGTTTAGTAAAAATGTAATCTAAGAATCCAAACACATCAAAATAAAAATCTTATTTTGCAGGTATTTTAAATACTGCTCTTTTTTAAAAAAAATGTGTATGTATTTTTAAGTACCCATAAACCTACCAATAAATCACTTGACTTAAACTAGAACAAATGCAAGAAAAGTTGTTCAGACTGTGCAAGCCCCATGAAACTAATTATTTAAAATTATTTTTAGTGCCTGAACCAAATCTTACACTCACACTAGGTTTAATAGTACCAGCATATCACTTCTATAATACATCTACATCAGTTGCTAAAGATGGAAGAAAAGAATTTATCAGCATAAAAGACAGCTATCAGGAACTTTTGACAGATTTCTTTTCTGGCCCAGTAAGCTTTTATCAGTTGGAGTCAGCACAGCTATCTTGCTTTGATAAACAGTACTATAATTCTTTCAGCTTGTGTGATAGTTTACTGTTAATTCTAGTCTGAGCCGGCTACCAGTTCCAGCATGTTGCCATTCCAAATTCCATTTGTTAAGCAGTTTGTAAGTTTTCCTTACTGGCTAGCTTTCCATATTAATACTTTGATTGGATTTTCTCCTGACCATTCAATAAGACTGTTAATTGTTTATTAATAAATTGTAATGTGCCATGTATACATTTGGATGCAATCTGTTATTCTTTATTCATTTAAGCCCAATTGAGCATTTCCCTTTAGAGTGGAAAATGTGATTTATTCATACTACCACTGTCATAATTACAAAGGTATCTTGATTATCTATGGTAAACAATGTTAATTAAATGAATATTGTTAATGATAATTTGTTAATGCATTAATATTAAATTTATTAATATTAATAAATCAATATTAAATTTATTAATATTAACTAAAAGCACTACCAGTAGTTAAAAACAATATTAAAACAGATAAAATTAACATTCAAGTCTTTGTATAATTGTTTATTTTCTGAACCATTTTTTCACTTAAATTCAACCAGAATTATTTAGAAACAGGACAATCAGCTAAACAGCAAATAAACTGGAAAGTACTTCTGCAAGTGATTTGATGAGTTGTCAGGCTGATATGCTTAGCTTTTATAAGATTTCTTGGCAAATTGTTGGGGATGTTTTTCTGGATGAATGGATTTGTTTTTGCAATGCACATGAGTTAATGATATCATGGTCTTTCTCTTCTTAGAGATAATGGTGAACAAGGGCAATATAGGCTGTGTTATCACTTCCTACTGAAGGAACTTGTAAATTCAGTTATGCATTCAGTCCCTCAAAAATATTAAAAGATGTAAAGGAGTCTTTCAAATTGCTCTGTGTTTATGAGTTATGTTTAAAGAAGGAATTTGAACCACAAAGTCAGAGATTCCTTGCAATATATATTTATATATTGTCTTTATCAATATGATATGACCATGTCCTAATATACATGATGAACAACTACAACTATTATGGACAATAGCTGAATGTTTCCTCTTAATGCACAAATGATCTAGCACAACTCAGAAAAGAATAACCTGTTTCATTTTGCTCTGATGCTCAAAACCTGAAAATTAGACAAATCAATGCAGAAAGAACATACACTCCTCCCAAATTGTTCCAACTCCCATTAAGTCTGCTTTAATTTTCTGTTTAAACCTAAATTTGATATGCAAAGGAGATAAAAGGAAACAATTTATTTATTATTTATTAATTTGACTTGTATGCCACCCCCTCTCCAAAAAGGACTCGGGGCAGCTCACAACTAAAAACAGAACAATGAATTAATTAACTAAAATAGTATTAAATTAAACAAGCCAAATTCATCTAAAAAACCCTTACAAATTTATCCTTTATCTTCCTACAGCACTGCTCTAAGCATCTCTTGAGCTTTAACCATGAACTACTGCCACCCCACCTTCCTTGCACTGGGTCTTGGCTGGTACTAAACCCATGAAGTCTGGGAATGGTTGGGAATGATAGATGAAGAGAGGCTGCATAGGTAGATCTTGTCCAGAGCTGTAGCCACCCTTATATTCCCAGAAACACTAAGGCTTCAGCAGGAGTATGTAGCAAAATCTCCCACCAGATCACATTGCCATTGCTCTAACATGGAAATGTTCTCAGTCAGACCTATAATAATCTGGAATAGATTTATCACCATCATAGTGGTCATGAACTTGTGAACTGCTTCTGATGCCTCACCCAGAAATAGCAGATTGAAGTCCCTCAGAACCATGAGTCTGGGAAACAATAGCATCAGCCCTGAGATGGTCTCCAGTTTAGAAGCCAGTTTAGAAACAAGGTCTTACAACCAGAAACTTGAGCAGCAAGGTCCCTGGAAGCCAAAAGAGATTCTCTAATAACTACTGCCACCCCAACTTCCTTGCACTGGGTCTTGGCTGGTACTAAACCCATCTTTATGAGAAGAACCTTCCTTATGGAGTCAGATAGGTCTTGGTGTGGCATGCCAGATTGGTTCACTCCTCCTCAACTAGATTTTGAATAAGAGGAGTCTTATTATTAACTGCATTCAGTAGCAGCATACAAACCTCAGAACCTCCCAGGATATGCTGTTCAGGAACTGGGGATGAGCTCAGGGGCTGGAACATACCACCAACAGGGACATTTTCCCCTGTAACAGTCTGCCCTCTTCCTCCCATAGAATCCCATGCCTGTCATCCCTGTAATACATTGACCTGCCCTATATCCCCTAAGGAGATCATTTCCTCGTTTCCCCAACCCACTTTCTCAAAGATCTAAGGGCTCTGCCATCCCCATCCAGTCACTCACTTTCAGACATTCTGGGGGATGAATAATGGAGGAAGCCTCACAGTGCTAGAGCAAGAGCTCTCAGTTCCCCCTCTCCAATCCACCCATAACAAGTTCATTATTCTCTGTCCCAACAGTTCTTCTCACTGGCCATCAAGGAGAGAATCACTCCCTCAAAACTCTCCACCTAGCTCTTACTCAGGTGAGGGAACTGCAAATAACTACCCCCCACACACTAGCCAGTCCCAGTCTCTTATCCTAGGAGCAGACTTTCACATGCTCTCAGCCCTTAATCCTCTTGTGTAGTCCATACTGCTGTGCCCACTGTCTGATGAAGGACAACAATTCTTCCCAAATCTTTCCAAACCTCTCACCTTATAAATAGTTTTTAAACATCCTGTTAATGATCTAACTCTTGAGTCCTAACAATGGATTGCAGTACTCCAGCTGGACTACAATGCCTGTGCTGTAAAATATCAAAGGTCCATTATGGAGCAGTAAAGAAGCAAAACAAATTCTGATTCTTTGTTGCCATTTAACGATTGTATGCAATTTTGCACACTGGTAGATTAGCTCTACACAAAATAATCTATACAATATGCATGACTGTAAGAGCAACAACAACATAAGAACAAACTTAGTCTTACAGAACTAGTTTCCAGACCCAAAATCATCAGGTTATGATTGTTCCTCTAAACAACTTAATCATAAATGCTAATTTTAAACACATATATGATATTGGTTGATGTTTTTCAATGATTAATAGCCTAGATGCTGCATGAACAATTGAAGCTTATGTATCCTGTTCAAGGGTAATATTTTGTAGCAATCTAGCTATAGTAGGTACTAGGCAAATAAGACAAAAACTGATTTCTCACTTCATTACTGCTAGCTGAAAGATCACAGATATCTGAAAAGCAAAGCACATGTACTCTTTTATGAAGCTCAACCCTTTCCAGAACAGTTTGCTTCTAAACCCAGATCTGATTTTTATGATCATCTGCACTTTCATTTAACCTAGGTGTAATTTCAAATTTGTCCTGCCTATCCTGTATGTTAGATAAACTCAGGCTACATTCAAGAATATAAATCTCTATTTTGAACTAAGGTACCTAAGAGCAAGAGAATCCTTAATTGATTGAAGAGCAATGATTATCCCTATTACTCTTCTCAGAGTAAATTTCAAAGAATGTGTGAAACAAGGCACTCCAGGCAAATTGAGTTAGAAGTAGTACTACTTTTCTGTTCACCCTGGAAGGCCATTGGATGTTTTTGGGCCAATCATTTTAACTCACCTCCAACAACCTGAAAGGAAGTTGCTGTTACAGGAGGAACACCTACTATATTAGGCTCATGAATGAAAATTGGGGTATATTAAATAATTAGACTTGTATAAAACTTATTTTAAAATACCCCAATGATACAGCAATCTGGGAAAGAAATATCCATAACCTATACCTCTGGTTTCATATTAATTTCAAAGTTAAATATCAGCTAGCATTTACATGGAATAAAAAAGGAAGATAAAGTGGTTCTCAAATGAAAGTGAGAATAGATTAATTAAAAATGTGTTCATTCCTATAATGTCTCCAGTTTGAAACAAATTGTGTCTTGTCAGTGTTTAAAATAAAAGAAGGAAAAGAAGGAAAAGTGATGCTATGAGTTATAGATTCTGCTAATTAAAAAGCAAATACATGCCCAGTTTATTAGTTCCCAGGGCATCAATAATTCTCTAAAGATGTTTGCAAATTATTGATTTTGGTGATATCATGTTTATAAATTCCAGGAAAAGCAGTATTTCAATATGTGTTGCAATTAAACAAAAATAATGATAATAAAACCAAGATATAAATGTAAAATAATATTAGAACTGCTAGGGTTTTGCTTGCTTCCATGCACACTTTTACATTTCCCTCCTAGCTTAATAACATGGCAAAATAAATTAAGTGATTTGTGGAGAGTTCACAATAAAAATACACTTTGCCAAAAGTAAGTGTTCTTTTGGAAACAATTGCAAACTAAGAAAAAAATTTAAATTGTTTTTCTATTTTATTTGCATATACAACTGAATTGAAATATTTAATGCTAACAAACCTTCATAATTCAGTGTAACAAATCTTCCTATCCCAAAGATACCAATCCCAAAGAAACAAAAAGCACTAAAATCACAAAGTATCTTGGACAAATTGACATTATAAATGCTAGTAATTCATAGCATTATCTAGTAATAACTTCAATGATATAAAGCCTAAATATATATTACTAAGTATGCAACACTATATATGTGCAGCGCATAATCTGGAGTACCAGATTGTTTTATACTGTCCACAAAGAATTTGTATAACTAGCCCACTTTTCCATACCCCATTACATTGTGTTATTTGATTTCTCTACTGATGTCTCTGTAACTAAAATAGTTTAGTTACTATTTTATTTGCAGGGATATTTTGCATTTCCCAGTAAGAATCCATTTTATATAACTTTGGGCTTACCACACTGCCCTTTTCTTTCACTATCACAGCTAATGATGTGGGAATGCAGCTGTGGAAATATAAGGTAAATATTACAAATATTTGTTGTAGCAAACATGAAGACAATAAAAGGAAGATTACTTTCTGCAAGAACACTGGAGTATTCCAGTGTTTAATACTTTTAATTATTTGTTAATCTGAAAAAAGAGTTACTGTAGCAGTGGTGGGATACAAAAATTTTTACTACTTGTTCTGTGGGCATGGCTTGGTGGGTGTGGCAGGGGAAGGATACTCCCCTGTAAAATCTCCAGTCAGAGGTGGTGTTTGCTGGTTCTCTGAACTATGCAAAATTTCCTCTACCGGAATTCCAGAACTGGTCAGAACCTGCTGAATACCACCTCTGTACTGTAATAACTTTTTAAGGTCTCTGAAAAGTCATCTGTCATGTGGCCATCCTTGAAAGAACTAAAAAAAGGGACGGAGCTTCTTTGAAAGAACAAAATTCTATTATAAGTGCACCAAGATCTTAAACCTGGATTGTGTAGCATACAGGAATTTGTAGCTTGGTTTTTAATCTTTGAGAAAAAATGAAGACTGCAAAATGTCCTGTGAAATCACCTTATAAGCAACTGCATCCTCTTTGCTGATGATGTGAAACTATTCAACACCACTAACAATGCTACTATCCTTCAAAGTGACCTTGATTATGTGTCTGAATGGTCAAACATCTGGCAACTCCAAATCTCAACCAACAAATGCTCTGTCCTACACATTGGTAAAAAAAATCAGTACACCAAATGCAAACTAGGTGGATATGACCTCGTTGATGATCCTCACTCTGTCAAGGACCTTGGAGTTCTCAAATGTAATGACCTAAGTGCCAGAGCCCACTGTAACAGCATTGCCAAAAAGGCATTAAGAGTTGTAAATCTAATCTTACAAAGCTTCTTCTCCAAATATCGAATTGGTAACTAGACCATACAAAACTTTTGCCAGACCAATACTCAAATACAGCTCATCAGTCTGGAATCCGCACTGCATATCAGACATTAATACAATTGAGCAAGTCCAGAAGTATTTCACAAGAAGAGTACTACACTCCTCTGCTCGCAACAGAATACCCTATATCACCAGGCTTGAGATTTTGAGCTTGGACAACCTTGAACTATGCCACCTACAGTTAGACTTAAGCATAGCACACAAAATTATCTGCTATGATGTCCTACCAGTCAATGACTACTTCAGCTTCAACCACAACAATACAAGAGCACACAACAGATACAAACTCAGTGTAAACCGCTTCAAACTGGATTGCAGAAAGTACATCTTCAGCAACAGAGTGGTCAATGCCTGGAATGAACTAGGTGACTCTGTTGTTACATTCTCTAACCTCCACTCCTTTAACCTCAAACTAACCACTATTGACCTCACCCCATTACTAAGAGATCTGTAAGGGGCGTGCGTAAGTGAACCATCGTGCCTACCGTCCCTGTTCTATTGTCCCCATTTATTTATACCTATTTCCTGTATTCTTACTCATTTTTATACTTATATCTTTTATCTTGTAAGCGATTGACAAATCAATAAATAAAATAAATAAATAAATCAAGCATTAGAATAAATAGCTTCACACATTAATACATTTCATCTCATTCCATCTCTGAAATGAAACATTGTTAAATTCTCACAGCCCATTTCCAAATCTACATAATATACACTGCCCCAAACTTCAGAAACAGTTTGAAAGGGATCCATGATTCTTATTTCTTTGCCTTGAAATGATAGAAGAATAAAAAAAAAATCTTGCTCCAAACTGTAAATCATGTCCTGTATTCCATAGAGAAGAAAAAAAAGAATAGAAACTTGGTTTATCAACTGCTGAAGGAAAATGGTTAACCAACAAAAGATTTATCAACCTTACTCTGATCATATTATCCAGGCTAGACAGCTATAAAGCCATCAAGCTACCATATCCTGAAGTTGAGGATCCAGGAGGAGAAATGATGCAGTTCTTCAACAGAGGAAACAAACTGATGCCATATTTCAACTCCATTACCTGAAATGCAAATAAATCACCCCACTCTCCTATACTGTTGACATAAGAACCCTGAGAACTAAATCTGCTTTCAAATTGACAATGTGTTCTTATATAGAATTGTTCATAGTTTATCAAATTTGACCCATTATCCTATTGTAGTAATTTCTCCCAGTATATACCAATAACTCTTTTGTGTTTTTCCACAATGAATCACAGTTGAAGCATTTTCATGTTAAAAATATTTTTGCAGAGCTATGTATTCTCCTCCTCCTTCCTCCTCCTCCTCCATCTTAAAATTTATTCATTGAAATAGGTATTTCATATATATATAACATATAGTAAGTGAATGTTCTTTCATGAGAATAAAATTTGAAATAAGAAGACTAAAAGTGAGAATTTAGTGTTTAGAAAGGATTAATCCACAAATAAGTCATTATTAGATATTTTAACTTGGCCAGTATTCATACTTGCTACACTAACTTTTGTGAGCCATGATTAGTTGCCAGATTCAATCAAAAGCCTTGTAAACCCATCTTTCATTTATATACTACCTCTTTCTTTTCAGCTAATATTTCTCTGCCAAGAAAAAGTAGCAGGCCACTAGGGAGCAGCAAAATGAATAGAGGCACTTGTAGCAGGTGATACATACCACTTGTGCTCGCTTATCTTAGAGCTGTTCAAACAGGCTACAACTGAATTATTCTTGCATTGCACAATACCAAGTCTAAGCTGGAGAAGAAAGGCACTGGCTTTTGCATTGAGCCTATTATGCAGGATTATTATCGTTAGTGTCAATGGATATGAACAACACTATTATATAAAAGAAGTTTAGGGAATCTACATGGAATGGGAACCAGGTGGCTTGTTTGAACAAAAATAATTCATGTATTATTCCATATGCCAAGAAAACCCCCAACACTAATTTATTTAGTAATAAGTTTACTAATAAGTGATGGAGCTACCCATATTTTTCACACACCATTCTTGTTTTACTTACTATTTTCAACATAAAAGGGTCCAATCAGATAAACTTGAAAATATAATCGCTCTGAATATGGATAACAATTTCAACATAGTATTTTCTCAATTTTATGTTTATAATGATTGAATTAAACATTACAATTATAAAAATAAAAATGAGAAAAAGGATAAGAAGAAAAAACGGAAAAGATAGAAAATGTAGAAATTTAAAATAAAAAGGAAAAATAGAAAAGAAATAAAAAAATAATATAATAAGGAAAAAGAAATATAGAAATGACTTCTCCTTCATCAGAACAATTTTAATAAATTATCACCTTCTCTTAAGATATAATATCTCTTCTTCTCATATATCATCTCTTACCTATGAAGAAATCCTTAAACTTTGTCATTCAGTCCTAATCAGCAGAAGAGTTAATGTTTAGCAGAAGTAACAATGTATCTATTTTAACCTTGATCAAATAAACCAATTTTAAATTCCTTCCTTAATTTTAATAGACTTGATCTTTAATTTATTCAAATAATGTTCTGGAACTTTTTCAGTCTTTATTTGTCCTATCTCACAGAATTCTTCAAATTCTTCTTACTGTATTTCCAAATCATTCTTCTATTTTACTTTTATATCCCTATTAATTACTAAGATAACACCCAGTTTCATTTTTTATGCCCAGTATAGAATCTTTTTCTGTATCATTCTTAAACTTGTCATTTTAAATTCACTTTCAGATCAATCTTAGTCTTGTCTAATACAAGTTGCTCCTTTCTATAACATTTATTTATGTGAAATGTTACCATAAGAACAAACATTCTTAAAATTAACTTCTGGTTCATTGTTCATGAATATGCTTCAATTCATCCAATATTTTTTTTAGCTTACTTTATTGTCATTGCAGCTCATACAATGAAATCAAACACCATCAGTGCACATCATGACCATGAAAATAAACACAAATACAAATCCTTCACACTCCACACATTGAATTGAAAACCCCAAAACTGCACCAACACTGCACTATATAGTAGAATTCAACAGAGCTAGAATAGAAGCCGTTTTTCAACCTATTTGTCCTTGTTTTTATTATTTTGTACCATCTGCCAGATGGCAATAGTTCAAAAAGAGTGTCCAGGATGAGATGGATCTTTGAGAATATTTTGAACTTTCTTAAAGCAACAGGAAAATTCTTTTCCTTTATTTGTAATCTTTAGTTCTTTCTAGCGTCCAACCTTCAAAGATCCATACAATCTATGTATATCTGCAGTTCTCCATTTTTCCTTGCAAATCCTATTTTGTGTGTGTGTGTGTGTGTGCCTGTGGCGTGTATTCTAATCCATTAGTTAGGTTTATTAGATGTGTCCATAGAACTCATAAAGGATATCTATCTATCTATCTACCTACCTATCATCTATCTATCTATCTATCTATCTATCTATCTATCTATCTATCTATCATTTATCTATCTATCTAAGGGGTGGGATTCAAATTTCTTAACAACCAGTTCTGTGGATGTGGCCTAATTTGTGGATGTGGCTTGGTGGTCATGTGACTGGGTGGTGTGGCAACTCAATGTCACTCACACACACACACACACACAGAGCACTCTCTCTCATGACACACACATACCTGGTCTGGGACGAACTGATCTGGCAAGCTCCAGAACAGCAGGCAGCAGGAGAACAAAGAAAGCATTAGCCCTGGGACATCTACCCACCCTTCATTTCAGAACACCATGGCAGGGGCAGCAGGTGTGGGGTGGCATCAGGATAAGAAGAAAAACGGAAAAGATAGAAAATGTAGAAATTTAAAATAAAAAGGAAAATAGAAAAGAAATAAAAAATAATATAATAAGGAAAAGAAATATAGAAATGACTTCTCCTTCATCAGAACAATTTTAATAAATTATCACCTTCTCTTAAGATATAATATCTCTTCTTCTCATATATCATCTCTTACCTATGAAGAAATCCTTAAACTTTGTCATTCAGTCCTAATCAGCAGAAGAGTTAATGTTTAGCAGAAGTAACAATGTATCTATTTTAACCTTGATCAAATAAACCAATTTTAAATTCCTTCCTTAATTTTAATAGACTTGATCTTTAATTTATTCAAATAATGTTCTGGAACTTTTTCAGTTTTTATTTGTCCTATCTCACAGAATTCTTCAAATTCTTCTTACTGTATTTCCAAATCATTCTTCTATTTTACTTTTATATCCCTATTAATTACTAAGATAACACCCAGTTTCATTTTATGCCCAGTATAGAATCTTTTTCTGTATCATTCTTAAACTTGTCATTTTAAATTCACTTTCAGATCAATCTTAGTCTTGTCTAATACAAGTTGCTCCTTTTCTATAACATTTATTTATGTGAAACATTTATTTATGTGTTACCATAAGAACAAACATTCTTAAAATTAACTTCTGGTTCATTGTTCATGAATATGCTTCAATTCATCCAATATTTTTTTAGCTTACTTTATTGTCATTGCACTCATACAATGAAATCAAACACCATCAGTGCACATCATGACCATGAAAATAAACACAAATACAAATCCTTCACACTCCACACATTGAATTGAAAACCCCCAAAACTGCACCAACACTGCACTATATAGTAGAATTCAACAGAGCTAGAATAGAAGCCGTTTTTCAACCTATTTGTCCTTGTTTTTATTATTTTGTACCATCTGCCAGATGGCAATAGTTCAAAAAAGAGTGTCCAGGATGAGATGGATCTTTGAGAATCTTTTGAACTTTCTTAAAGCAACAGGAAAATTCTTTTCCTTTATTTGTAATCTTTAGTTCTTTCTAGCGTCCAACCTTCAAAGATCCATACAATCTATGTATATCTGCAGTTCTCCATTTTTTCCTTGCAAATCCTATTTTGTGTGTGTGTGTGTGTGTGCGCGCGCGCGTGGTATTCTAATCCATTAGTTAGGTTTATTAGATGTGTCCATAGAACTCATAAAGGATATCTATCTATCTATCTACCTACCTATCATCTATCTATCTATCTATCTATCTATCTATCTATCTATCTATCTATCATTTATCTATCTATCTAAGGGGTGGGATTCAAATTTCTTAACAACCAGTTCTGTGGATGTGGCCTAATTTGTGGATGTGGCTTGGTGGTCATGTGACTGGGTGGGTGTGGCAACTCAATGTCACTCACACACACACACACACACACAGAGCACTCTCTCTCATGACACACATACCTGGTCTGGGGACTAACTGATCTGGCAAGCTCCAACTGATCTGGCAGGCAGCAGGAAACAAAGAAAGCATTAGCCCTGGGACATCTACCCACCCTTCAGAAAGGAACACCATGGCAGGGCCCTGCAGGACATGGCTCACCCATGGCCATGGTGGGGCAGGTGGAGCATCCCCAGGAGTTCCTGCCATGGGCACCTGCCTTCCTCTCAAAGCATCCAGCACAGCAGAGAAAGTGAACAGAAAGAACATGCTCTGGCTGCCACCATCACCGCATCACCCAGTGAAATACTCTTTCCTGATGGCTGCTGGCTGATGACTTGGAACGGCATCCCACCTTGGCTTCCTCCTCCCCCCTGGCTGCTGGCTTCTTGATGCAAACAGAGGCTGCTGGTTGGAGTGGGGGGAACCACATGCTGGGCTCCAGTGGTGGCGAGTGACAAGGACATAGCTGGAATTGAAATAAAAGTTGTGCAGCTGTGGCAGAAAGAACCGGGCAACACCTGATGGATGAGAAGGTGCGAGCGGGTGTGCCTGCTCTCGTGTCAAGAAGCTGTGAGATGTGAAAAACTCTTCCAATTCCAGCTGTGCCCTTGGCACTTATCGCCATGGGAGCCCAGCACTGCAGTTCTCTTGCTCTAACCAGCAACCTCTGCTTGCATCAAAAAGCCTACAGCCAGTTGGGAGGAGGCCCAGGATGGGTGCAAGGTGGGGGAGGCCCAGGCGATGGCTCATTGAGGCCCAGGGAGGCCTGGGTGAGGCCCTGGCGAGGCCCAGGGATGACTGGGTGAGGATAGCCAGCTAGCTAGGCCACTGCCAGGATTGGGCTGTGCTGGTTGTGAAGCCAGCCAGCCTTGCCTGGGGATGGTTGGGGGGCAGTTAGCTAGGCCCCAACCAGTGCAGCTGTCAGGATTGGGCTGGCTGGTGGGGAAACCAGCCAGCCTAGCTCAGGAATGGAGGGAGGCCCTAGTAAGTTCTGGAAATGGTGGAGGCTCTGGCAAGGTCCAGAGACAGTGGGGGAATGGCTAGTGTGACTCACAGGTAAACAGATCAGGGCTGGTCAATTGGGGTTAGGGTTAGGGTTAGCCTGACTCAGCTGGAAAGAACAGTGGAGAGGCTCATGGTGGCTCTGGCCAGGTCAGCACCTGCTTCTCTCACCTGCTCTTGCTGGGAGAGTGAGAGATCCTTTCCTGGCAGAGAGAAAAGCTTGCAAGTCCCTTTGGGAAACAGCTCCTGGGCAGCAAAGAGAAACAGGATTCAACCGGGCTGCTTCTCTGCTGCCCAGGAGCCGTTTCCCAAAGGGAGGTGGACTTGCAAGCTTTTTGTTGTGCTGGGAAAGACTATCTCGCTCTTCCAACTGGAGCAGCAGGTGAGCCACTGACCTGGCCAGAGCCAACAGGAGACTCTCCATGTGTTTCCCAGTGGAAGGCAAGGGGTGGTGGTGGGGGAAAGGCAATTGGCAGCAGCAGCAAAATGCAAATTGTGAGTGGAGAAGGGATAAAACAAAAGGCAAGTGGTGGTGGTGGTGGAAAGGTGACCAGGACTTGCAGAGCCTCATTCACCCAGGGAGATCATCAGATCATGCAGGGCTACAGCGAAAGGTAGGCAGCAATGGCTGGCCTGGCAGGCTGGCATGTCGTATATGTGCACAATGTTGCACATGTGCGAAAGGGATTGACTGGGCAGGGAGCAGAGAAGTGTGTGGAAAGGGGCGGGGCCAGCCAGAGGCCTGATTTACCAGTTCTCCGAACTATGGAGAATCATAACAACTGGTTCTACTGAACCGGTCTGAACTGGTAGAATCCCACCTCTGATCGATCGATCTATCTATCTATCTATCTATCTATCTATCTATCTATCTATCTATCTATCTATCTAATATTTAATTTTATTTTAAATCTTTGAGTTTAAATCCCAGAAAATTGAAAGACATTGTGAGTATTAGGGTAGCTAGAACTGAATAGTAACTGTTATTATATGTTGTTACCATTTATTTTATGTCATTTATATATTTTTAGAAATATAGCAAAATGTTTAGCTATAAAGCAACAATTTGGTAATTTTTTGTCTGTTCATCAATTATTCTTTCCATAGAATTTAAGAATAAGTAATGTAATAGAGTAGATAATTTTGTAATAGAAGTTTAATAGATAGATATAAAATACAATATAGACATATATAACCATTGGATGAAAGGATAATATAAATTTTACATAGAAATTGGGAATATCTTGTATAAAATGATGGAATAAATAGCCTAGTCATAGATGTTTAATAACTGATAAATATATAAGCATATGTTAATTTGTGAAAGTTTATATAAATTGTGAGTGATGACGACAAAAAGGATAGCACAAAAGATTTGTAACCAACTGACACTGTATGTATATAATATGGAAGATGGTTTTATGTTTTATGTTTTGTTTGTATGTTTGTCTTAAAAATAAAACTTTTTGCAAAAAAGATTTTCTTATGCTGTGTAAATTGTTAAATTATTTTAGAAATAACTTCCACATCTATAGAGGTGAATATTTTATGTACCGATTTCTTTTCTCTCTCTTTTTAAGTATGGTTAAGTATATTTAAGTATTAAGCACTATATTCTTCCTTTATCAGTATTATTATTTTGTTTTCTTTTGTGGAGGGTAACAGAGAGAAATTGCAGTATGCAAAACATTTTGGGAAACAATTTCAATTATTTTCTTCATCTATGACATTTCACAGATTAAAAAAAGATCTAGTTTTCATTTCATTTCATTCACATAAGAGTATGCAAATGGCATTCAGCTAAAGCATAGAAATGATTGCCTCCTCACTCCCACATCTGATTTCAGAAATCTGTGGAATGTAGCAAACTGATTTGTGGTCTAATTCTCCATTTGGTGATTGCCGATTGTCCTGCCTATAATAATAATAATTCTTCTACCGTGCTAGTATACCTTTGTTAAGTTATTGTTAACTGTGTAGTTATTACTATATTCCCCAAGGAATTAATCAAGGGCTTTAATTAAAAACTTAGCTAGCACATTCTTACTGCTGGCAGAACATATTGTGTTGGGTTCCCCCCTTTTTTTCTGGACATCTGTGCAAGGTAGACTAATGACATACCACATTATCTTTCTGCATAATGGTCTCTATGCTGACTTATATTTCTTTCTGCTGAATCACTCAGGAACCCACATAATTTCAGCATGCTGCATCTGCCTAATTCTATTTTGCTTGCTAGCCATTTTTCTTTCTTTTCTTTTTCTAAGTCCAACAGCAGGTTTCTGCCACCAGGGGAAACTATGGAGAGAAAATGTTTACTCTTATTTATTTTTTTTACATTTCCAGGTTATCACCTGCAAGTACAGTTTACATGTGAGAAATCCCATGACCTACAGTTTTTCTGCCTTGTAGTCTTCAACTTCAGCTTTCCTTTGTATAAACTAATTTGAACACAGTAATTTGGCCTGATGTTCTCTCTAGACTATATTTATCATAGTCTATGAATGATTTATTGATTATGTTTCTTTATCTCACATTGAGTAGTAAGTAAAACATCAAACAATTTTTTTTAATTTAACCATTTTCTTGTCACTTTGGGCTAGAAGGGAAGATTAGTAGAATACTTGTCAATTCTAGCTGTGAGAGAGATGGAGAAGTCCACTGCTTCACTGTTTCCTCAGGGAATTTGAAATACTCATCAATGACCAGAGGAAAGGAGATATTCCTTTCATAATGACCAGTAATTAATTGGAGTAAAAGTCCCTTCCTGTAGTTAAATGAAACAAAGAGATCCAGTTTGGTGTGGGATTAAGGCATCAAGCTAGAAACTGGGATATCCTGAGTTTTAGCCCCTTTTTAGGAATAAACCTTACTGAATGACATTGGACCAATTGCTTTCTCTCAACCTTAGGAATCACTTGTAAAATCTTACCAAGAAATCTATAGGGACTATAGGTACACAAGAACCTAGTAAACTAATAGTCATCATTAAATTGGCAGTAGATAATAATCAATAGAATTCAAGGATGGGGTTTGAGCTTGGATCACTTGTGATAAGACTAATCCCTCTCTTGGCTCTACTTTTCATGAATTACACCCTTTTATATATGACCATATACAGGTGAAACTCGAAAAATTAGAGTATCGTGTAAAAGTTCATTTATTTCAGTAATGCAACTTAAAAGGTGAAACTAATATATGAGATAGACTCATTACATGCAAAGCAAGATAGTTCAAGGCGTGATTTGTCATAATTGTGATGATTATGGCTCACAGCTCATGAAAACCTCAAATCCACAATCTCAGAAAATTAGAATATTACATGCAATCTGTTAAGTTTGCATGAAGAGACACACGCGGAGTGCTTCAAGCTCTTTGTTTATTAGTGACTACGGCTCAGAACTAACTCACTTTGGCTGGGCTGCGGCTGCTACTTATAGCCAGCAGCTGCAGTTGCCAGCCAATCAGAGTGCAGGGTTTTCCCGCACTTTTTAAACCAATCATTTCTTACATTTTACAAGAACAGTTCAAACTAAACCAATGACTTTAAACCTGCATGCATAACACAATCAATTTGTACATAGAACAATATCGGACCTCTGAAAAGTATAAGCATGCATATGTACTCAGTACTTGGTTTGGGCCCCTTTTGCAGCAATTACTGCCTCAATGCAGTGTGGCATGGAAGCTATCAGCCTGTGGCACTGCTGAGGTGTTATGGGAGACCAGGATGCTTCAATAGTGGCCTTCAGCTCTTCTGCATTGTTCGATCTCATGTCTCTCATCTTTCTCTTGGCAATGCCCCATAGATTCTCTATAGGGTTTAGGTCAGCCGAGTTTGCTGGCCAATCAAGCACAGTAATCCCACGGTCATTGAATCAGGTTTTGGTGCTTTTGGCAGTGTGGGCAGGTGCTGGAAAATGAAGTCAGCATCCTCATAAAGCTCGTCTGTGGAAGAAAGCATGAAGTGCTCCAAAATCTCCTGGTAGATGGCTGCATTGACCCTGGACTTAATGAAGCACAGTGGACCAACACCAGCAGATGACATGGCTCCCCAAATCAACACAGACTGTAGAAACTTCACACTGGACTTCAAGCATCTTGCAGTGTGTGCCTCTCCATTTTTCCTCCAGACTCTGGGTCCTTGGTTTCCAAATGAGATGCAAAATTTGCTCTCATCAGAAAAGAGGACTTTGGACCACTGAGCACTGCTTCTGATGTTGTTTGTTGTTCAGGAGCGGCTTGACAAGAGCAATATGACATTTGAAGCCCATGTCCAGGATCCATCTGTGTGTGGTGGCTCTTGATGCACTGACCCCAGCCTCAGTCTACTCCTTGTGAAAGTCCCCAACACTTTTGAATGGCCTTTTCCTGACAATCCTCTCCAGGCTGCGGTCATCCCTGCTGCTTGTGCACCTTTTTCTTCCACACTTTTCCCTTCCACATAACTTTCTATTAATGTGCTTTGATACAGCACTTTGGGAACATCCAACTTCTTTTGCAATTACCTTTTGAAGCTTTCCCTCCTTATGGAGGGTGTCAGTGATGGTTTTCTGCACAACTGTCAGGTCAGCAGTCTTTCCCATGATCGTGATTCCTACTGAACCAGACTGAGAGACCATTAAAAGGCTCATGAACCCTTTGCAGGTGTTTTGGCTTAATTAGCTGATTAGAGTGGGACACTTTGAGCCTAGAATATTGAACCTTTTCACAATATTCTAAGTTTTGAGCTTGTGGATTTGGGGGTTTCATGAGCTGTAAGCCATAATCATCACAATTATGACAAATCACGCCTTGAACTATCTTGCTTTGCATGTAATGAGTCTATCTCATATATTGGTTTCACCTTTTAAGTTGCATTACTGAAATAAATGAACTTTTGCGTGATATTCTAATTTTTCGAGTTTCACCTGTATATATTTGGCCTGGTCAATCTGGTCACACACACAGAAAAATAAACATAAAGAGATGGAACATGTATAGCAATAGGATGGATAAATATAAATACAGCAGAGATGGGGTGCACCCTTTCAAAACTTGAAGACCCATGTTGAGGAGAAAGCCTGTTTATTTCTAGAAGTTGATACTGATTGGATTTCAGGGAAAAAAATCAATCAATAAACACAATTCACATTTATATTTTGACTTCAAATGTTTAAGATCCTTATGCCTCCATAATGTCCCATTGAAATTATTTGTTATAATGTTGGTTGTATAAGGTATGCTTGTTTGTTGCTTCTTTTTTGCTATTACTTCTAATAAACTAAAATGAAAGATTGCAGATATGTTAATTATTGTTCTATTTTTGTTAAAAATTGCATAAAGTTTTCAATGTGCCATAAAATATTGTACCCTTTACAGTGGTAATATGATAATATAATACTTTAAAATGAAGACTTGGTTGCCAATTTGAAGGCATTTTGAATGAACATTTCCTGACATTCAAAGAGGTATTTGTCTTGTTTATGTACTTTATCCTCAAGAAATGTCTCAGCTTTCTTTTAAATAGCTCTTTGAAAAATAGAAATTAGAGTACAATAGAGGGTGGAGGGGTTGTTTATATCAGGTTTTTATTACTTATGTGCCACCTAGAAACATTGTATGGGATTAGCCATAGAGGTTCTTTAAATAAATAAATACGGCACATGCAGAGCTGGCGTATCAGTTGACTGATAAGAATTCAGCATAGAATATGATGATCACAGCAAGGAGAAAAACCTGCCTCACTGGAAGATCTCAAGGACTGAAGAAGATCTATCTATATGATCACTAAGAGTCAACTGTAAATCTGTCAGAAATATTTTCCTTATGTCCTTTTGCTTATTCATGTGAATCTGAATGAACATGATTTATGCATTTTTAATTTTACTTGGCTATGTATTTTGAAATATTTTGATTTCACAAGTCTTCTGTAGAAATATATTTCATTTTGCCTCACCAAATATGTTTGTATAATATTGGAGCCAACACCACTTGTCAAAGATAATTACTTTAGGACTTGTCAAGGATAATGACCTTGCAACAACAAAACACATGTAATGGCTAATATCTAGATTTTAATAGTGCAATTAATCACGTTTCCATTGTTCATAGGACAACCACCAGTAAAAAGGATGTCAGAATTGTAGAGTAGGATCAAAAAGAAGACATATTTCTAAATTATGAGCATCTTAAACAAATACATGCAGATACATAGTTGTATCTTTAGTGAAGTCACTTGAATAGCCATAAGCCCAGCTAAACAATATCAAAACTTTTAGAATAGAAAATATATTTACTTTTTGTCATTATATTGAATATTTTATTATGTCTCCAGTTAATTGGACTTGTTCATTAATATCATCCTTTAGAATTAGTTCTTAAAATGCAGATTTTAACTTACAGGATGGATAGAATAATCGTTAAAATATCATAGAAGGAGTCCCTATTGAAATCTGTTTGGTCTCAATTGACAGGATTTTTAATTGTTTTGTTTTATTACCATCTGCACATTTTGTACTGTTCTGTAGACAAGACAATCACTTATATATACAGAGACTCCACTTCCTCAGGGTCTTGCAGAAAGCCAAGGTGGAACAACAACTGATGACCTCCTTGTACTGGTCCACAATAGAAAGAGTCCTCACTTATTGCATTATGGTGTGGTATGCCAGCTTGACAGCTGCATATAGAAGGGCATTACAGAGAGTGGTGATCACAGAACAAAACATCATGGGCTGTCCCCTGATATCACTAGATGACATTGCTAGGGCTTGCTGACTTAGAAGAGTGAGGAAAATCCTCAGGGATGACTCCCACCCTGGTCGGCACTTGTTGATTTCCTACCATCGGGTAGGAGATATAGAAGCATAGCCAGTTGCACCAAAAGGCTGAAGAACAGTTTTTATCCATGGGCTGTCAGACTCCTGAATGTGAAATAATATCATAACAATGAGGCATGATTGACTTGCAGGGCCGGTGCGACATGCAATATGCTCACATTGGTGCAATAGGATTGTGTGTTTGTTAGTAGGATTCACTGGGTTAGGAATTTTCTGTCTTTCACTGTGAGTTTCATTGTATGTGGGGATACACTAAGGGTGTACTAAGGGAGGCTAAGCCAATGTTGTACACTGACAATAAAGGTTTGAATATCATCAATTTATTGTAGAAAAATGTTTTTAATGTGATTTTATTTAATGCAATTGCGGCTTTTGGTTTTGTATTTGTGGTCAGAAGTCCTATCCTGTTTACTTTCCTTGACAAAAGGATGATTTTTTTTCCTCCAGTGTTTGGGTTTACTCTCTCTCTCTCTCTCTCACACACACACACACACACAAAACAATGATTGAAATAGATATGTTCCTGTACAATACAATGAAAAATGCAAGGAAAGCAGCCAAAGTCTTTCTTTTTCTCCCCCAAACTCTGCCAGAAATGAGTCTTTGGGACCCTGCAAGGTCTCCTGCCCCAAGAGGCTGCTCCAGCAAAGACTCATTTCAGGCAGAATTTGGGGAGAGAAAGACTTCTGCTACTTCTGCTGCTTTCCTTGCATGAAGCCAAAAGTCTCTCTCTCCCCGAGAACGAAGCTGGAAATGGTATCCTGATCCCAAATAAAAATGATTGATCGGTAGGAAAATGGGGTGGGGATTTTCCTGCAGACTTTCTTTTGGGATTTTGCCAGGGTCTCTGGTCTGCGGGATTTAAAATAATGAATTTGGTGGTCCCCGAGGTCCAAAAGGTTGGTGACCCCTGCTCTGTACCATTTCAGAGAAATGGCTGTCCAGTCTTTTCTTAAAAACTTCCAATGTTGGAGCACCCAGAACTTCTGGTGGCAAGCAATTCCACTGGTTAATGGTTTGCACTGTCAGGAAGTTTCTCCTTACTTTTAGGTTGCTTCTCTCTCTGTTCAGTTTCTATCCTTCTGGTGCTTTGGAAAATACATTGTTTGCCTTCTGGTGCTTTGGAAAACACATTGCCCCCCCCTTTCTGGCAGCCCCCTAAAAGCCTGTTGCCTATCACCATCTTGGGCAAAGCATGTGAGCCATTTCTTCCTTTCAGTGGTCCATGAAAGTACATCTATAGCACGTAGATAATAAAGTAAAAAAAAGTTGAACATTTTTACAGAACTATAGATATGTTGAGGCTGGGTGTGACAAAGAATGTCTGGGAGGGGAAGGGCCAGGCGAGGCACCCCTTGACGTGAGTGACATTGAGTTGGCCACACCCACGCAGTCACATGACCACCAAGCCATGCCCACCCAGTCACATGCCCACCCATCACATGGCCACCAAGCCACGCCCACACAGTCACGTAACCTTAAACCATGCCCACAGAACTGGTAGTAAAAAATTTTGAATCCCACCACTGGATAGAGGAAGTTGGAATGGCAGGAACCTTGGGTGAGAGTGACCATGTCATTCAACATAATGCAAACACAAGCAATAGAACTTAATGATACCAGAGTCCTAGATTTTAAAAGTGCTGATTTTAACAAACTCAGATATAACTTGGGAAAGATTCCTTGGATGAAAATCCTAAAAGGGAAAACAACTCAAGAAGCTTGGGAAACTGAAAAATATGATCATAAAAGCCCAGTTCAGCGCAATACCACTGCAAAAGAAAATAAGAAATCCAAGAAGAAACCAACATGGCTGCACAAAGATTTTTCTAACAAATTGAAAGACAAAAGGAGAAGTACAAAAACAGAAAGAAGGACATATAACTAAGGCAGAATACTAGCAGATAGCCAGAATCTGCAAAGATAAAGTCAGGAAAGCAAAGACTCAGAATGAAACAAAGAATTGCAACAAAAGTTAAAGATAATTTTAAAAAAAATTCTTCTAATATATAAACAACAAGAAAAAGAATCAAGGAAACACTCAGTACACTAAAGAAAGAAGATGGCAAGGAAGGCAGCAGAGAGAAAGCAGAGCTGCTTAAAATCCTGGACCACTGAAAACTACCAGACTGGAAAAGAACTGATGTATTCCCATCTTCAAACAAGGAAAAAAAACAGACCCAGGAAACTAATCAGCCTAACATGAATACCCAGGAAGGTACTGGAAAAGATAATAAAAAATAGATCTGCCAACATCTAGAAATGAGTAAAGTAATAACTAGAAATCAGCATGAGTTTGTTAAAAACAGATCATGCCAAACCAATCTTATTTCATTCTTCAACATAGTGACTAAATTAGTAGACCAGCGAAATTCTGTGGACATAATATCCTTAGACTTCAGCAAGGCTTTTTTTTTAAAATTACATTTATATGCCGCCCTTCTCCGAAGACTCAGGGCGGCTTACAATTTTTGGAGCACAACCCAATGCGCTCAGCAATAGCCTTCTTGGAGGTCCAACAGGGAGGGTGAGACTAGAAAAGAATCCTAATGAGACCAAGTTGATAGCCAACTGATAGACAAAAGAGAGACTATAGAGATATAGCTGAGACTATAGTTTACCGGGACCTAAGAGAAAGATGGAATTCTGAGCCCCCCAAAATAAAAAATAAATACCCAATCATGCTAGCTGATACTGGAAGGAGACTGAGGAACACAATTCCAAGCTCCGAGAGCTATACTGTGATCAACAGAGAGCGAGGGAGACTGGAGAGGAGCTGATAGCAGAGAGCCGACAGAGATACCGAAATTTGAGAGAAATCAGTGGAGTCTGAGAGACTGAGAACAGCATGATTCTGAGCTGGAAGAGGGCTGAGAGCAGGCTGCAAATAAATTCTGAGCTGAAAGTGGATAAGGAGTGTGATTCTGAGCTAGAAGAGGGCTCTTTACTTCAAACTTTTAGTTTTAAAATTTTAAGAATAAGCCAAAGATAAACTCTTTCACTACTAATCTCCAACAATCTCTACCTCACCAACCTCTACCTCACCAAAAATCAATCACTTTGAAGCCATTAAAACAAAAAGAAACCACATGCCTTCAACCTCTACCTCACCAAGTTTCCCTGTACAAAAATTCCCTGAGCGAAGATTTCCTGTCAGCTGAGAATGGACTCAACTATACAAGTGGATCAGATAACAACAGCCAGCAAAGCAATAAATCTTTCTCATCAAGTGGATTGGATAGCAACAACCAGCAAAGCAATAACCCCTTTACTTGCTGACTTACTACTTCATTACTTCAACACTTATTTATTTATTATTTATTTATTAATGGGACTTATATGCCACCCCATCTCCGAAGACTCGGGCTCACAAATAAAACAACAACAATAAATAATTAAAAACAGATTAAACTAAATAAGCCCCATTACAATTACAAATTCATCCCATAAAAAACCATCCCATCCCAAAAAATCACAACCCGGATTGGTTAAACAACCAGGTCTTCAGGTCATGGCGGAAGGTGCGGAGGTCAGGGGCCAGACGGAGCTCCAGGGGAAGTTGGTTCCAGAGGTCTGGGGCTGCTATAGAATAGGCTCGTCGTCGAGGGACCGCCAGCCGGCACTGGCCAGCCGACGGGACCCCAAGGAGTCCTTGCCTATGTGCTCGCACAGGGCGGTTGGCATTCGATGTCAGCAGGAGTCGCTCCCTTAAATATTGAAGACCCATGTCATGAAGGACTTTGTATGTTAAAACTAAGACCTTGAATCTCACCCGGAGTGCAACCGGCAGCCAATGAAGGCAGTGCAGGAGGGGGGTAACATGGGAGAACCGGGAAAGCCGCCGCATTCTCCACCAGCTGCAATCTCCGGATGGTATGCAAGGGCAGTCCTAAATAGAGAGCGTTGCAGTAGTCGAGTCTGGAGGTAACAAGGGCATGAGTAACCGTGTGCAGGGCATCTCGGTCCAGAAAAGGGCGTAGCTGGCAAACCAGACGGAGCTGGGCAAAGGCCCCCCCTGGCGATGGCCCCCACCTGCTCCTCCAACCGGAGCCGAACATCCAGGAGGACCCCAGATTCGCGCCCTATCCACAGGGGCAATACCGTTCCCCCTATGGCCAAAGATGGACACTCCAAACTGGACCGAGACGCCGGTATGCACAGCCACTCAGTCTTGGCCGGGTTGAGACGAAGCATGTTTCCGTTCATCCAGATCCGTACCGCATCCAAACACTGGGTCATCAGGGAGAGGGCATCACCGATCTGGTTCGGGGTGGAAATGTACAGCTGAGTATCATCAGCGTACTGATGAAAACTCACCCCAAAACCACGGATGATCTCGCCCAGCAGCTTCATATAGATGTTAAATAGCAGGGGAGAGGACCGACCCTGAGGGACCACACAAGAGAGCACCCTCGAGGTAGACCTCTGTCCCCCCGCCAACACCGACTGCAATCGCCCCGAGAGGTAGGAGGTGAACCACCAAGCACAGTGCCCCCTATACCCAACCTCTCGAGGTGCCGCAGAAGGATACCATGGTCGATGGTATCGAAAGCCACTGAGAGATCTAATAGGACCAGGACAGAGGAAAAACCCCTGTCCCGAGCCCTCCAGATATCATCCATCAGTGCGACCAATGCCGTCTCTGTGCTGAAACCAGGCCGGAAGCCCGATTGATACGGATCCAGGTAGTCCGCTTCATCCAGGAAGAGTGGAAACTGCTGAGCCACCACACTCTCAACAACCTTCGCTAAGAAACGAAGGTTGGAGACTGGACGAAAGTTGTCTAACATGGTTGGGCCCAGGGCAGGCTTCTTCAGAAGGGGTCTCACCACCGCCTCCTTCAAGGCGGAGGGGAAAACACCCTCCCTTAATGAAGCATTGACAACTGCCCGAGCCAACAGGTGACCTCCCTGGTGGCATAAGCCAGCCAGGAAGGGCACGGGTCCAACAAACATGTGGTGGAGCTCAGACGCCGCATAATCCCATCCACTTCATCCTCGGAAACAGAATCGAACTCATCCCAGATCATACTGGCCAGATTACCTGTATCCCGTTCTTCAGACCACTGCAAATCAGAGGACAACCTGTCCCGAATTCGAGCAATCTTATCTGACAGATATTGACCAAACTCCTCAGCCCTGCCCAACGGGTCCACCCCTCCCCTACACGAAGGAGAGCGGGTTACCCAAAACAGGGCGGCTGGGCGGTTATCTGGGACGCTATGAGGGCGAGAGATAAGACCTTCTCGCCTCATAGCTACCAGGTAAGTCCTAATATAGGCTCTTAGCTGGGCTCGATCGGACTGGGACCGGGTGGACCTCCACCTGCTCTCTAAGCCCCTCCGACAGCGTTTCATCTCCCGGAGCTCCTCCGAATACCAAGGAGCCATCCGGGATCCATGACGTGTGAGGGGTCACATGGGGACAACCCTGTCGAGAGCCTCTGATGCGGCCTGCTGCCAAGCAGCCGCCAGGTCCTCGACAGAACTGTGGGCAAGGGAAGAGGGAAGAGACCCCAGCTCCGCCGAGAACCGCTCCGGGTCCATAGGGCGCCTGGGGCGGAACCATCTAAGCGGCTCCTCATCCCAGCAGTGGGGGGCAGCCTGTTGGAAGACCAGCGATAGGAGATAGTGATCAGACCATGGAACGGGCACAGCCGTAAAAGTGGCCTGCCCTCTGTCACTACGCCACTTTTCAGAGACAAAAATTAGGTCAAGAGTGTTCCCCCCCTCATGGGTCGGGCCCTGAATTAATTGGGTCAGGCCCATGGCCTCCATAGAAGCCATGAATTCCTGGGCCAAACCCGATGCACCCCCCAGGTAGGGCAGATTGAAGTCCCCCAGGACTATGAGACCCGGGAACTCCACCACCACCCCCGAGAGGATGTCGAGAAGCCCAGGCAGGGCCGCTGTCACACAGCTGGGTGAAAGGTATGCGAGCAGCAAGCCCACCCGACCATTGGGCCCCCACCTCAAGAGGAGAGTCTCACCCCCGCCTATCTCTGGAACAGTGACCTCCCTTGGAAACAGGGTCTCCCGAATAACCACGGCCACCCCACCACCCCTACCCTGGGCCCGCGGCTGGTGCAAAACCCGAAAACCTGGAGGGCACAAATCTACCAGAGGGACACCGCCCTCTGGGCCCAACCAGGTCTCGGTGATGCAGGCCAGGTCCGCAGGCTCCTCCTCAATTACCTCACGGAGAAGGATAGACTTATTAGCCACGGACCTGGCATTAAAATACACCAGCCTAAGCCCAGGGGTCCCAATTCCCATGCCTCCCCGAGGAGGCCATAGGGTCGGAGCAAGCAACCGCACAAAGATGGCGGGTGCGTGCTCCCAACACATGATATGGCCCTATGCCTCGCCGTCTCCTGCCAACACCAACCACCCTGGGGATCGCAGTCCCTGGAGCCCCGCCGGCCCCCAACCCCCACCCCCCCCACCATGAACCGGGTTGGACAAAGACCCATTTATCTCCCTCCCTAACCCCTTAAGACGATCAATTAAAAATTTTAAAAGTTTCCCCTTCCTTATAACACTGATTACTTAATTACCCCAAAACTTATAACTTTATTAACTCAAGACATATATCAATGATTAGATAATGATGTCTATAAAATAATTTATAATAATTTCTTTAAAATAATTAATTTATCAATTGATTGATTGTTTCATTAGTGTGATTAGAGTGTCTAGTGCAAATAATGTGATTACCAATCAGTGTAATTTAATTGATTAGTAAAATTAATTAGTGAAATTAATTGACCAGTGTGATTAGTGTAATGAATTGATTAGGGTGATTGTTAATTAGTGAAATTACTTGACTATCATGTTAGTGTAATTAATTGATTGGTGTGATATTGTTATTGATTTTGTTTGATTGAACAATTTAATCAATGAACCATCTCAACAAACCCACCATGCTGGGAAAAAAATCCAGTGCCAAACCACAACCTCAAAAGAAAGAAATCCCCAACAACAAACCACAAGACTCCTGCACATGCCTTATATGTAAAGAAACTTTAAAAGAGAATGAAAATTCCATAAAATGTTCCCTATGTGACAACCAGGCTCACCATGGCTGCTTGGGATTACCCAAGCAAATGGCTCAATTCCTAGAATCATCCAACCATGCGTTTCCATATTTCTGTCCACTGTGCAGACCCAAACTGGACAAATATATTGCCCTGTTTGAAAAGTTGATAACATAGAAACACGAATAACATCCCTTGACACCATAGTAGAATCCCTGGACACTATAAAAGCTAGATTAACTAACCTTGAAAATAAAATACAACACCAAAAAACCCAAACATCCAGTAGCTACAAACCACATCTTTACCCAACATCCACAACCACAACCCAATCCACAAAAACCCACAAATCCAACAAATAATGATATCCCAATCCCCATCAAAGAAGCCATCAAGCGTGAACGGAAACGTCCCAATGCCATCTTATTTGGTCTAGAAGACAACAATGACAATGATGACATCACAGATGTCTGCAACATCATCAGTGACTATCAAGAATCAGCCATCTCCCCTGATGAAATACTATATTTCCCACATCAGCCCAGAGTTCAAAAACAGTGATGGCTCCTTGGCCCCACGCTTCTGCAGGATCGTTTGCAAAAATGAATTAAGCAAACAAAAATTCACTTACACTATAAATTCACTTGCCAAGAGCAACACCAATCATAAGAATCTCTGTTCTCACCCTGACCTAACCTTACAGCAATGTGTACGGTCCCATGAACTACGCTCTGCGCTCAAAAGACTGCAAGAACAAGGAAATACTAACCTATACATTGACTACTGCACAGAATGTATCAAAAGCAAGACCTTCAAATTACATCCTAATAACCATGACCCCAACATCCAACATTAGGCATGCATGCCCCTTACTTCCTCCAGACCCACTACTACATATCTAAAATGCAAACTACTCAATGCAAGAAGCCTCGCAAACAAAATGCATGAATTTCTCATGTTACTAAGCAGAGCCACATTCGATATTATATTTGACTGTGAGACATGGTTGAATGCATCTTTTCCAGACTCCATTACCACAGTTAGAGAATATCATGTTTATCAGTCAGATCACAAAATCCATAGAGCAGGTGGAGTTGCTATCTTCCATTAAAAATCCCTAAATCTAAGAAAGGTTCAAATTACACAGAAGCTTGCTCTTCCAGAGACCATCGTCTGTGAACTGTCCTTAAATATCACTATCCGCTTCTTACTATGCTTCAAAGCCCTTGATTATGACATAGTTCATGCAAACAAACTAACTTCACTGCTGACTTGGGCTGCCTCTTGTCCACACCCTCTTATTTTCCTTGGTAACCTCAATCCAACTTTTCTTTAAAAAGCTCTCCTCTGCCATAGCAGAACCTCATTATATATGAGATATCATTCAGAACCAGCTCCTTACTGAACCTATAGTCCTTAGCTACGGTCATCCCCTCTTCACGGGATGATGTAAAACTATTCACCACCAACAATGCTACTGTTCTTCAAAATTACCTTGGTTATGTGTCTGAATGGTCAAACAATTGGCAACTCCAAATCTCGACCAACAAATGCTCTGTACTACACATTTGTAAAAAAAATCTGTACACCAAATACAAGCTAGGTGGATATGACCTCGTTGACGACCCTCACTCTGTCAAGGACCTCAGAGTACTCATATCTGATGACCTAAGCACCAGATCTCACTGTAACAGCATTGCCAAAAAGACATTAAGAGTTGTAAATCTAATCTTACGAAGCCTCTCCTCTGGAAATATAGAATTGCTAACTAGACATACAAAACCTTTACTAGACCAATACTCAAATACAGCTCATTTGTTTGGAATCCACACTATATATCGGACATTAATACAATTGAACGAGTCCAGAAGTATTTCACGAGAAGAGTACTACACTCCTCTGCTTGCAACAGAATACCCTATATCACCAGGCTTGAAATTTTGGGCTTGGACAGTCTTGAACTATGCTGCCTATGGTTGGACTGAAGCATACTACACAAAATTATCTGCTACAATGTCCTACCAGTCAATGACTACTTCAGCTTCAACCGCAACAATACAAGAGCACACAACAGATACAAACTCAATGTTAACTGCTCCAAACTTGATTGCAGAAAGTATGACTTCAGCAACAGAGTGGTCAATGCCTGGAATGTACTACTTAACTCTGTTGTTACATTCTCTAACCTCCACTCCTTTAATCTCAAACTATCCACTATTGACCTCACCCTATTCCTAAAAGGTCTGTAAGGGGCGTTCAGAAGTGCACAATCATGCCTACCATCCCTGTCCTATTGTCCCCATTTATTCATACCTATTTCCTGTATTCTTACTCATGTTTATACTTATACCTATTATCTTGTAAGCGATTGACAAATAAAATCAAATAAACAAATAAACAAATAAGCAAACAATCAAAATCAGGTGAAGTACTAATACCACTCTATAAAGCCTTAGTAAGACCATGTCTAGAATACTGCACCCAGTTTTGGTCATCACGCTATAAAAAAGATGTTGAGACTATAGAAAGTGTGCAAAGAAGAGCAACCAGGATGATTAGGGGACTGGAGACTAAAACATGTGATGAACGGTTACATAGTTTGTCTAGTGAAGAAAAGGACCAGGAGAGACATGATAGCTGTGTTCCAATGGTTGAGGGGCAACCAGAGAGATAAGTGGGGGGGCGGGTGAAGCTATTTTCCAAAGCACGTGAAGGCCAGACAAGGAATAATGGATGGAAACTGAACAAGGAGAGATTCAACCTGGAAATAAGGATAAATGTTCTGACAGTGAGAGCAATCAATCCATGGAACAGCTTGCCTTCAGAAATTGTTGGAGCTTCATCACTGGAAGCTTTCAAGAAGAGATTGGACTGCCATCTGTCAGAAATGGGATAGGGTCTCCTGCTTGGGCAAGTTTTGGCCTAGATGACCTGAAGGGTCCCTTCCAACTCTGTTAATCTGTTAAATTTGTTAAACCATCAGAATACTAACTGCATGGTTTGAGCAGAATTCAAACTGCATCAATAATTCTATCAATTTATTAGTACTCTATTAGCATAAAATAATCCTACATGTATGATATCTCACCCATACTAAAAGACTCTGTCCAACTATCATCTTTTATTCATCAAGTAATCAACAAATGTATAACTATTACCAGTATTGCATCATATCCAAAATGTGTGGGTTGTGTTTTTCTTCTCCTTTTTCTTTTTGAACACACATACACTATATATATATATACAGTATGTAGTTTCTTTCACACACAATACACACACACATACATACACACTGTATGTATGTATGTATGTATGTATGTATGTATGTATGTATGTGTATTTATGTGTGTGTGTACACACACACACACACTGTATATATGTGTGGTTTTTTTCATTGTTAACTAAATACATAGATGTGAAGTTAACATATCTTACTTATGTAGATCATAATCCAATAATTGCAAAATTACACAGAGGAATCTCTAGTCCAAAAAGATGGAGACTTAATACTTTATTATTAGCAGAAAAAAATGTTAAACTGAAGTGCTAACATGAACTAAAGACCTTCTTCCAAATCTATTTAATTCCTGATGTTCCTTTGTCTACAGTATGTGATTCTTTCCATATATTAAAGGATGGCTTATTGTTCTGCCATAAAATGGAAAGTCATACAAAACAAACTGACATATTGATGAATCAAATCAAGCAAATAGAGTGAAGAATAAGCAGGATTCAGAGAAAAAGATTAACGTGATCCCAATTAGCTGGACTTAATAGAAATAGATGGAACATACAGGAGAATGAACTTTGCTAACATGTTTTCTGTGTTGGTTATATCAAGGGACTAGTACTTCCAAATGGTTTGCATAACAACTTTTGTTTCTTTAGAAATAGAAAATATAGCCTATGAGAAACCATCCATATTCAGCATCATATTAAATAATTGGGATATACAGAAAAAGTATTAGACATTTTCATAGATATTAAGTATCTTCTTTCAATAAAGTGAATGTACAAAGAAATTTAGTGGACAGATAATAACTCATAGACTAAAAGTTCTAATTATTAATAAAGGGAAACCTTTTTAGATTCTTTTTTCAGAACAGCTAGAATAGTATCACGAATTTCAATATCACCAGATAAACAATAGAGGTTTTAAAATATTGTAAGACAGTAGACTGAACAATTGGAAATATAAAAATCTAGTCAGCATTTTTTTCAGTTGGTATTTTCTGTGTAGAGAAATAATTCTGTAAAATGATTCATAATACAAATTCTTAAGATTTAATTAATTTTTGAAGTTATTTGCTTTTAAATATTATGAAATATCATATTTAGTAAGATAGCAATATCAAATGGAATATATATCCATAATAATACAATAATTCAGAATATCCCTATACACCTACATATTATGTCCCATCAAGTCTTTGCTGATTCTTAGCAACCACCTACATCAGGGGTGTCAAACACAAGGCCTGCAGGCCAGATCCAGCCTGTGATGTGGTCAGATCTGGCCTGCAGGGCCATCCTGGAAAACATAAGGGGCCGGCCCACATTGCTTCGGCCCGGTCTACCCAATGTGAAGAGGAAACATTGGGCCAATGTGGCTTCAGCCCTGCCTACCCAATGCAAAGAGGAAACATTGGGCCTGTGTAGATTCAGCCTGATCTACCCAGGTCACTCTACCGAGTGCAAAGAGGAAACATGCCAGCACTTTGCGGAATGGCATCAAGCTGGCCACACCGACACAGTCAACCATGCTCTCCTGGGCCCCTGAGGTCAACCACAGCCCTGATGAGGCCCTCAATGAAATTGAGTTTGATATCCCTGACCTACATAGAGCTTCTCCATGGCATGATGATCTGACCTTAACTGGTCTTTCAAGTCTTCTAACAGAACAAACATTGCCAGTATAATTAAGTCTATCCATCTTGCTACTGATTTTCCCTCTTTTTCTCTTTTTTTCTTTCATTCATTTCATATGTCCCAATATTAGAGCCTTCTTCAAAGGAACACACATAGACACACACAAATACACACAAAAACACATGCAGACACCCAGACATAAAGAATTACTGTTGCATACTCCGAGTATGTGTTTACAATTACATACTCTGTTTATCGGTGGAAATTATGTACAATCCCTTTACAAAAGTGTGGTAAAATAATTCTATAATTTTAACATTTAAATTTGTACATAAATAAGGATAGATTTTTTCTGACTAAAGAAAAACTACTATACAGTAATAATTTCCACTATATTCATAATCTCTACTATATGGTTATTTATTAGTTATTACTTATTAGTTATTACTATATTTTAATAATGATAAGAAATTTTAAATTGACATATTTTAATGTACAGAACCATAACAATTTCTACAAATTATTTATTTAAATGTGATGCTTAGAAATATTTTCATTTTTGCTTTTAGTACTTCTCTTTTTTAAAATAAAATAACCTTTTTGATCAACTGTTTTGAATGTTCTTCACATAAATAAATCAACATTTGTCGTTGTAACCATTTTATTCCAAAGATGCATCACTTTTAACTAAACTGCTGCTTCCTGCTGCTCTCTATGATAGCAAAGATGAATTACATTCTGTTTCTCTGATAATATTTCCGGGGAGACGATATCAAAGATATACAAATGTTTTTCCTACAAAAAGAAAATATCTCTTCTTTGGGTTTTATACAAACTGTGATTTCAATATAATTTATGGAAAGTTAGAAAAGATAAGACCAATAAGTCATTGTATCAAAATAATATGAAATAAAGTAAGTTGAGCAAAAAAAAACTTAATCAAAAATTAAGTCAGCATTTAGAGTAGGATAGAAGCTTCCATATGTAGATATCGTTCTTGTAGGCCACAAGTATCAAACTCATGGTGTCATGATGACATCACATGATGTTTCACAATGTTTTTTTCCTTTCGTGGACTGAAATAGATGTGGCCTGTGCATTACGCATCTGGCCCATGGCCCACAAGTTTGATGCCCTTGTTATAGACAAATGTATGTCATTTTCAGCATTTTTAATGTCATATATAGATCCTCCTCAGTGTGGATTTCTGTTGTGCATCTGTAGGAGAGCTTACACTGGAACAGTACCAGAATTTTTTTTATTTCCATTGGTAGGTTATCCTCTCACTATCTTTTCACACACTATTTGAATGGATTTAGATGAAGTCATCAGGAACCTAAAATGACTGCATTGGAATGAATTTTAAAAATGTATTAAACTTAATGCTAATGAGAAAGGCTGGTAGTATATTCCATAGCATGTCACTACCATATTAAAAATAGATTTTATTACTAATGTTAAACACATATACTATATGTATACATATTTACAATTTTTAACAAGATAAAATGCACATTTTAGAAAATTAGAAATTGAAAACATAAAAAGATGAAAATATAAGAGATAAAATATGGAAAAATAAAAAATAGAAAAAAGGGAAAGGAAAGAGCTATCTGAAATGGTGACACAATTTGATGAATTTGTTTTGTAGCTTGGAGATCATTGTTAGATTTCCTACAGAGAAAGGAAAAAAATGAAGCTTTGATTTGGGGATTTGAGGATTAGATTTTAGATTTGATTGGAAAATATTATGGATTCTTTAATATAAGTTTATGATTCTTTTATAATCAATAGGTCATTGGATTAAAGACTAAGAATATATGAATATTGTTTTTAATGTTGATTATTATTTTAAAGGTTATTGTGTATTGATATTATTCATCCTTTATGGAATAAGGCACCAATTGTGTATACCAGCTAACATAGTAAAGTTCCTTTGACTGAAGATGTCATATGCAGAAGATCCCCAAGTTATTAATCTACCCTTTTGGGTAGATGCAACTCTATCCATATCCAATGAAAAAACTGACAAAAGGCTAGACAATTTCTCAATAAAGACTAACCATGTTGTACTAGAATTTATTTTAAATTTATTTTTTCCAGTTGAGATTTTTACATCTTCTGGCATTTAACAGAGTTGTCCATCATATCTACAACATATTTGAAGGTGTTGTAATTAGTCTATTAAAAATTAAATTAAGCCAAGGTATAAGCCCAGACTGCTTGGTCTCGGGTATATTAATAAATAATTTTAAAGAATTCTAAAAAGAAGTTCTGATCATTTTAAGTTCTGTTATAGACCTGTAGAAAACTTAGATACCTCCCACTTCTACATGATCGATAATACTATATTAGAGCAACTTCAAACCTGTTCATATTGATCTAATGCCCAATGATCATTTAAAAATGCCATCCATATTCTTTATTATTCTTGGAAATAACAGAAAATTCACCAGCTCATTTCTTCATCATAAATGATAAATGTTCCTAATCTTATGTATAAACTATCAGTTACAGTATTTTATTTCAGTGCATACACACCTACAAGCACACACAGACATATGCCTTAATAAGTCCTGATAAATACCATTATAATATATTGTAAGAAGGCCAGCTTTGAAGAATCTCCAATACTAATTCAAATTTGGCAGTTTTGACAGGTCTTCCCTTTCAAGGTAATTGATGCTATAATAGTATTTACAAGGTTTCAATGAAACATTTGTTTCAATATGGTATTTCATCTGTAGCAACAATTGGCAGGAAATTAATCATCTCAGTTTACGTATACTTCTACAGCATCATGGCATATAAGGTCCTCAGTTGCTTTCCTGTATTGAAACTTCAACTTCTCCACTTTGAATTCCAGCCAGCTGTCTGCAGAAACATCTTGGAATTGCTGTGCTCCAGGCAAAGCTCTGGACGCTGTAATATAAATTGCTGCGCTATGAAATATTACTTTTTATGACAGTTATTCAACAAATGAACCATGGCCAAATTGATTGTGATGATGTACAGCTGTTCACATTTGAAAATGTAATTGTTAAAAATTGAAAGATATTTACCTTATTTTTGAAAAATATACTGTATGTTTCTTAATTTTCATTTTTTATTTTTAAGGAAGAACTCTAGAAACAATGTAAATAGGAAGAGACTTTAATAGCAAGAGTAGTTGAATATTTAATATTTGTTTACTTAACTCCAAATATGCTAATATTAAAAACTATATATTTTAAATATTTAAAAACAGAAAGAAGTCGATCTATAAGTATTTAATTTAATCTTATAATATATTGCAGTCTAGAAAATAGTTTTTGTGGTGCAGTAGGACATCCCAGATGATCCCCAAAGACTGCCCTTTCTCAATTATTATCCCATCAATAAATAACGTTTCTGTCAATTATTGTCCCATTGGTCTGTGGAGTATAATTAGAAAACTATTTGAAATTTCTCTGCTTAAAAGTTTGCAATTGACTGGAGCCTGGAAAAAAAATCCTCATAGAACAGAGAGGTCAAAAATGATAACTGATTTGTATTTCAACATATGGATGAAAAACATAGTGCCAAAAACATAGTGTGACTGTATAAATTATTTTAATTGATCTTAAATCTGACTTTAATTTTATCCTGCTTGACAAGGAGAACTTTATAGGAGACTTTATTTTCTGATAGAGAAATTCTAAAAAGAAAAAATTCTTAAATTCCATTGCAGTTTGATGTGGTGGTTAAGGCATTGGACTAGAAACTGAAAGAGGTGATTAAAGGTCCCATCATAGGCACAAACTACCAAATCTCTCCTAGCTCTATGCGGGGGAAAAGGCCATTTCTGAAATCTTACCAAAAAAACCTGCAGGGACGTGTCCAGTCCATCCAGGTAGTCACTGGAAGTCAACAATAAGTCAAAGGCACAAAGTTATCATCATCATCATCATCACAATTGCAATCACAATCACCACCATCATCATCCTTGCAGTGCCCAGAACACTTGATGCAAAACTTCCCTCAGAATAAAGGGATGAAAAAGGGCTAAGTACTGGGTCATTTTCTATTGAACTTCATTTAAGCAAAGTTCAATACTTTTCCTTCTTTCTTTTTGGTTTTGAAATGGTGTTAAGGAAGCTTTACAATCCTTCACAACATACTGCAAAGAAGAAAGTGTATAGTGCAATTTACATTATAAATTATTATAAATCTAATATTATGAATCATTATACAACACTGGTCAATGGTAATTAGTGACTATTTTAGTCAACATGATTGAAGTGAGGTAATATACAAACAATCAGAATAGAGCTGGAAGGGATCTTTAAAGACTTCTAGTCCCTCTGCTCCAGCAGGAGAACCTATATCATTTCAGATAGATGGTGTCCAGTCTTTTCTTACAATTCTCCAGTGATGAAGCCCCCACAACATTTGGAGGCAAGTGTTCCACTGGTTAATTGTCCTCACTGTTGGGAAGTTTTGTCTTACTCCAGGTTGTTTCTCTCCTTGATTAGAAAGATACATACATATACATAATATGCATATTAGAGCATAATATTTTAGATTTTAGGTTTGTGGAATTGGAATGCCCAAAGTTTTCAATCACAGAACATTGGCAGGGGTCAACATTTCCCATTTTAACATTTTCCAGTGAAAAGGATATCAAATTATACTCTTACCAATCTGATATTTTCAGGATAAAACAATTGTCCAATTTGTTGACAGGGCACAGACAAACACATATAAAGGCAGAGATCTTGAACACTTTCAAAAAGTGCAATCTAAATGCCTGAGGGTGATTTTTTTATATATTCCCAGTTGTGTTTCAAATGCTGTACTAAAAAACAAAGCTGGCTTTCTTGTGTAGAATTCTGACTCTAGTAAAGCAGACTGGGTACAACTGACATATTGTCCAGAAGACTTAGCCCATTTAACCTTGAATCTTCAGCTTTAACCTAGGTGAGTGACTTTACTGGAATAAAAATTAATGGATTTCTTTGTCTTTTGTGGCATGCGTTGGATATGAAAAAGCCAAAGAAATGATAAAATGATATCTATGAAATATTGATAAACAAAATGATATTAGTATAAATCCTCAATGCTGAGCACTCAGAAATACAACTAAAATTGTTACTTTAGGTCAGAGGTCTCTAAACTTGGTAACTTTAAGACTTGTGGACTTCAACTCCCAGAATTCTGCAGCTATGCTGGCTAAAGAACTCTGGGAGTTGAAGTCCACAAGTCTTAAAGTTGCCAAGTTTGAGGACCCCTGTTCTAGGTTCTCCTATTTTTATGATCTTTCATTGAGCACAGATATGTCTTTTCTTTCTCCATTTAGATGTTTCATCTTCTGAAATTATTAGTATGAATTTATACATACTAATTCCTTGGTTAACAATTCCTTGGTTAACATTGTGTTATTCTTTCCCGTACATTTTCATTCCCAGAATGGTTGTGTTAGCTGCTTTTTCTGTGTTATTAGCATATGCTTGTGTTATATGCTATGGTATCTATTCACCTTGCTTTCTGCTGATCTCTTCTTCAATTGTCTTTAGAGGTTTCTCCAATGATTTTTATATTCCTACGTCTCCAAAATAAGTATATTTAAGTATATTTGATTTTAATTTATCTAGTATTGAATGATTTGTTCTTTATGTATTCCTTGCATTTTCAACCTTTCTTTTTCCAGAACTACAGTTAAAAATTATCAGGTTATCCTCATTTAGTCTTTCAATTTTCTTAGCTATAAATTACAACTAGAAAAAAATCATCATCCTGAGAAAACACACCTTTGTTGTTATTGTGATATTGCTGCATTTTTATATTTTGTTTAAAATTGTTGTAGTTTTCTCTTGGTAGTCAGGATCTCTTTACTACATGACTAAAGGCACCCCTGAAAATTTTTGAGCTTAAATAGATGGTTTACTATTATTTCAATTATTTGAATATATTTAATTTTACCTACTCATATATTTTTTTTATTTTAAAAATTGAGTACCAGACCATTTTTGCATACTGAACAACAAAGTACTTTCCTTGCTTCCAGCAATAAAAGGAGGAATTATTAGAAATTGAAGACGGTGAAGTTTTCAAAACAATTTCAATTTTCTCTAATTCAATATATCTCATTAACCTATTCTTATAGCTTACACAAGGCACAGTACTAATCCTATCATAAGTAGTTTCCTCAAATACTATATACTGGAGGACAGGAAACAGTGTTTAGGACAACAATGAATGATACATGGCCTGTCCTTTACCTTCTAACATTTTATGGTATTCTTCAGCATGATGGAAAGTACTATGCTATTGCTACTATATATGTAAGCATATATAAATGAAGGGCACTATGTTATCTTCATACCAGCCTTTTTCCATGCCTTGTCAAGTCTCATTTTATGAGATTCTTTTTTCATTGAATATTGATGTATGCATCATTTTCAGTCTGTTAATGCTGGCTATTCTTTGTGGCCAAGGTTAAATATGTCCTTAGAGATTCTGGTCAGTATATTTAAAAGCTTCATGCTTTTAATGTACTTATTCACCCTCTGGGAGACTTTGAGCTACAAATCAAATAAACAACAATCCTATAAATGTTAAACAACATGGAAAAATATTCTGCAGTGTTCAATTGTTCAATGTGTTCTTTTTTTCTTTTTCTTTTGAAAATTGTTTCTTAGATAGTCTATTGGAATGGCTGAAGCACTTAACTCAAGGTAGCACTTACCAGAGCAGAATGTTACTAACAAACCAACTGCTAAATAGTGATTTGAGAAACTAGCCAATAGATTTCATTTCATGCTTTTAAACCTGTGCAGTATAAAACTTGACTTTCTGTTGCTTTTCAAAGAAAAAAACTCTTTTACTCAATATTTTAATTATTTTATACAATTAAAAATTGACATCAAATTGTACACTGAAGTCTATAATATACAAGAAAAAGCTATGCAAAAGATTTTTGAACCACTCAGGAAAACAGTTTAGAGTGGAAGAATTCTAATTTTGCAATTCACAATTTCTACCACCTTTATTCTTTTTATCCTGAATGGCCATTTTATTTTGAAATAAAAGTTAAATTAATATATCTCAGTATCTCTCACACAAACTTTACTTTTTTCCTGCTAGAAACATAAGCTGCAATCTAGACAAAAAGGAAACAGTTATGTCCTATAACTTGTCATTCCACAGTTAGTCAGATACTTATAAAAACTTCCTGAAAGGACAGGAAGATAATGTCACTAAACCTTTTGTTTCCCAGGACTTTGTTCTCAATATGGAAATTTTAGTCCTCAGTTTAAGACATTTGGGAGCTTGAAATTGAACTACGGATGAGTTGGTGAATATTTCTCATGTCCTACACTTGCCTGTTTCTTATTCTTCCAAACTTTTTTTTATTTTGGATAATAAAACTTGGTAAAAATACACACACACATACATAAATAGATAGGTAGATACCTCATCAGAATTTGTGAAAGCTATAGTAAGTAAGTCACATGTTACTGAATTCAGTTTCTGTGTTCTTTCTAGAAAAGCTGAGAGATATAATCCTGGTTGGGTTGCCATCATTAAGTAAGTCAATAGGTAAGACAACTTCCTGTCAGCTTCTCACAGTCTGGTCAATGGCTCCATGGGGAAGCTAGCAGAACATTGCAATGCCCAGGTTTTGCCAGGTAGGAAGAGGTTAGTGAGAGGATGCATAGGGTTCATAGGAGAATTGTAATGAGGTTGAAAGGGCTTCAGAACCACTTGGATTTTTAGCTTCTCTATCTGGGACTGAAAATCCTTTGTGGCTGAAGATCTTGCTTGGATTTTGGCATGGAACTGTATTTTCGTCTATGGTATCTTGAGAGCTGGCTTTATAAGCAAGAAATCTTTCACAGCAGAGCATTTCAAACAGCCCCCAAAGATGAGATGGAATGCTTGTGACCCTGCCTGCTAGTTTCACCACCTACTTTCTGGGGAAGCCAGCAAGAAAGATTACAAAGGGCAATTAATAATAAGTGTGATCCTGTTGCTAACCACTCAGATCAAATCATATAATTATGAAGTCACTGCAAAGGCCATAACTTTGGGGATCAAAGTTGTAAGTCCTTTCATTAAATATTGCTGGGTCTAAAGAAATAACGATAAGTAAAAGTACAGCTTCTTGACCAAAGAAAGCTGCCTACATCTGCTTTATAGACAGTATAACTGAAGAATACATTTATGTTATAATTTGCCAAATTTTGGACACTAAATGATAATAATAATAATGAGGATTTGATAGATATCGTATGTATTCATTTCATGCCGCTAAAATAATTTCTCAGCTTGCATGAATTTAAATCCTATCATTGTAGCATATGTAACTGCCTTCTGGATTGAAGTGCTTTGCCTGCAGATCTACACATTATTCAATACAAAAATAAACGTTAATAAGAGGTCTTAATCCAACACTGAAAGAAAGTAAATTGCATCCCAGTACTGTGTCAATGGAAGGTTATTTTCTTGTTTTGAATGAGAGTCTAAGGAGAAAAAATCCACAACATTATAAACCTGAAATAACACTAAATGTCAGGGCATGCATTATACTTAGAAGTAACAGTAGATTTTAATTTGAAGGTGCAATTCAGCTTGCATTTAACTGCACAAAACCCTCTTGCACTCCATGATGCAACAGTAGGGACCATAAAGCATCTGGGGGAAAACAATTATTTCTTGAACGTTGGCTGAATATGTCAAAAAGATATAAATGCCTCTTTTGTAAGCTTAAGTGTTATTTAAGCGATAATGAGAAAGATACCCCATGGTGATAAATAGTAAGTCTTAGTAAGTCTCACTAGCCCAGGAACTTGGAATGTCAGAATGCTCATTTGAAATTGCTTCTAAAAACAACCATTTGCTGGTTATACAGCACAAATAATAATTCAGATTGGGCAGTAGTTTGAATTTTATCAAACTAGAGGTAGACAAAATGAATACTATTGCAAACTATCTTATAATCATGTATTTAGCAATGCAAAACACATAAACCTGATCATGCAAATATTTACTTAGGAATGGAGTCTTCCAAACAATACTTGGTTTATTTCTAGATGAATGTACATATTGGACAGTATATACATGTATGCAAATTAAGTCATATCAGATTTGAATGACTGATTCAGTTTGAATTGCCAGATCTGTATGATTCCTATTTTTGACCACATAGTCATATTGAATTATGTGAATTATGAATATCTTCATAAATGATTTAGATGAGGGGACAGAAGGGGAACTCATCAAATTTACAGACAAGACCAAGTTGGCAGTTATAACCAACACCTCAAAAGATAGACTCAAGATCTAGATGGATCTTGACAGACTTGAATATTGGGTCCTATCTAATAAAATGAAATTCAATGCAGAGAAAATCAAGATTTTACATTTAGGCAAGAAAAACCAAATGTACAGGTATAGACTGGGTGAAACTTGGTTCAATAGCAGTAACTGCAAGAGTGATTTTGGAGTCCTAGTGGTTTTCTCATGGATATATCTATATCTATATTCCTTTTTCCATTCTGTCCTTGCCCAATAATGTAGCTTGTGACTGACTGATACTGAAAAGAGGATTTCCTTGGCATAGGAACATTTAAATAACTAACAGCAATAATTTCAATGCAACTCCAAACTGCTTAAGTCTTTCTTACTATAGGAATGTCTGGAACACCTAGAACAGGGCTGTCAAACTCCTGGCCCACAGACTGGATGTGTCATGTGCTGGCCATTCCCACACCCAGTTTAATAAAAGGGGAAAAACCCTGATATGTCATCTGATGATGCCATGACAGTGTGAGTTTGACAACCCTGACCTTGAAGAACCTCATGCTACCTAATTTCTGGGAACTATAGATTTGCAGTGTCTGTATTTTTTATAGGAGTTACTTTATTTGCAACACACTTTCTAATCAATCATTGTAACCAAGCACAATTCAAAAATCAAATGACTGGTTTTGATTCAGTTGCTGCAGATATATACAGCTATATACGAGCACTGACAACCTATGATACACTGCAGCAAAGTATTTCATGATCACCCAGCATCTTAATAATAGCATTCATTGCTTTTGAAAAAAAATGCAGCTAGTTCATATGTTAGAGCAGCAAGAAAGCTCCTTATACAACTTAGTCTTGGATCTGAAATTTGGATTGTTTGTTGATTCATGGTTGGGATCCAAACAGCCCTCTGACATACTTCTAACTTGCAGATTAACATTAATCTATATTGGACGGCTAGGATAATTTTTCTGAAAACAGCTCTGATTTTTGTAGGGATACAGCACTGACTATGCTGTCTGTTAATAATTGAATTAAGTAATTAATTCCTCAATTTAATCTTTACCACGAGGGTAAAAACTATAACAATAAAGCCAACCTTGTCCTCTGTAGCATTAATTTAAACCTGTACTGCAATGGAGAAAGGGATAAATATTGGACAAATTCATTATTTTTTGCTAGTTACATTCAATCTGACGTGCAATATTCAGTGCAAATTTCAATAACAGTATATACCATCGTCTTGTGGGCACAGGTCATTTCAATCTGCAAAGTAGGACAATGATTTGCATTTGTTTTAGCAGAATCTATTGCTATTACTAAGAAGTGAGTTAGGAATAGAAAATTAGGAACTGTTTTCTAGGGAATGGGACTGGAGAGGTTATCAAGTTTCTCTGTGTTATATATGGCATACATGCAGCTGTTTATGGCAATCCATGGACGCCTGCAATTTTAAAAGATCAGAACATGAAAAAAATATAGCAAACTGCTTTAGCTTTGGGAAATATACATTTAGGCTTTCTGGCTAACTATCATTGCCATTTTTACAAATAATGTGAAATCTTTATTTTAAAATTACTGTTCTCTTTCTGCCATTTCCCATGTTTCTTCTTTAGCAGTCCTCCCCATTTTAACAATCATTTCATAATGGACATTCTCTGATATTTTTCTAAAGAAATGCCCCTCACCAATCATGCAGTTTCTTCTGTGAATCATTACTATATTATTTTTTACCCTGCAAACAATTCAGAGCTGTCCAAGTATTATTTCACCTAATTTTTGGACTCCCAAAATTTCTGATTAGATCTGTCTCTTCAGGCATGGAAATGAAATGATTTTTTTATTGATTTGATGGGTTAGAGACCATATGAAAGAATATAGAATATAGAGAAATAAATGAATCATAGTAGTCAGAAACTACAGACTAATCTAGAAACTCCATATTAGACACAAATGAAAATAGAAGCTAAAGTGCAAACGAGGTTCACAATCAGAAGAAGAACCATTAGAGGAATAAAGCATTCCATTGTATAAGACATCATGATTTTTGAATTCCAGAATTCTATCAATGTAATTGGTCAATCATAATGTTCTAATTAGATTTCAGTAATTTCAAGAACTTGTCTTCTTCTTTACTGTATAAAGGCCCATCCATTTATGTAACATCAATTAGATTAAAATGGTGATAAAAATGGATCAGAGGTACTGGATGGCGTCTGAAACTGGAAAATATGCTAATATGAAAATCTGATAAGCATAACTAAAACAGAAGTTTTGTTAAGTACTAGTCTTCATCTATCTTGCTTTTTGGAACTTCCTTCGTATCTCAATATTTTGACAAAAATGTATTGATTATATTTTTTTTAAAATTCTCTTCTCACTCAGTAATGTAACTATTCCTGGCAGTGCATTCTTCTGGACAAAGACCTCTAATGTTATTTTGATCAATTGGAGACACCTTCCCAGATTACAGATCACAGTATAGAGCACTCCTACCATTGCTGGGACCACTTTGGGCTTGACTTTCACATCTTCTCTAGTGTCTCCTTTGGGTACTTCTGGTACTGATACTTCTCCAGCTTCTCATACCCACTTTTCTTTATCTTAGCACTACTATATATATCACCACTGCTGTTTTCTGGTCCTTGTCTACTACTATGATATCTGATTGATTTTCTAGTACATACCTGTCTGTCTGGATGTGGAAGCTCCAAAGGATCATAGCCAGTGGTGGGATTCAAATAATTTAACAACCAGTTCTCTGCCCTAATTATTTCTTCCAACAACCAGTTCACCAAACTGCTCAGGAATTTAACAACTGGTTCTCCCGAACTGGTGCAAACTGGCTGAATCCCACCACTGATCTTAGCCCATTATTCTCCAACCTTTTATATGGACTTGGGGCAGTTTAGTCCATCACACTCTGCAGATATTCCTGTACACAATACCAGCTACTTGTTGTGCTGTTCTATTCTTGCCTGAATTTTATACCTTGCTACTATGTGTTAAATTGCCTCTGAGGCCTCTTTGCATAGTTTGCATCTTAGATCTTGTCTAACAATTCTTTTGACACAGTGTTTAGTGTCCATTTTTTTCTTCAAGTTTTTTATTTTTATTCTGCATATTCACATCAATGCATAAACAGTGTGGCACCTAAGCATTGTACATTTTGGTGCAAACAAAAATAAAAACATTAATATCTCTTACATTCATCAAACTTATATAATTCTAATGTTAATACATATATTTGTATTAAATTATAATCCTTTATTATTTAATTATTCAATATTCCAGTACATACTTCTGATGCCAATCACCATATTGTTTAAACATACATGATAATTTCATTATTCAATTTCTTCTTTTGTTTTTATATTTTAAAAAAAATCTCTTTTGGCGAGCAGTGTGGTTCCAGTTTTACATTTCAGTACAAACTTGACCATAGTTACATATTCATCTTTCTTGATCAATTTCATATCACATTATTACTTATTCCATTTTCTTTTAAATATTCTCAAATATTAAATTCATTAAACTTATTTTATCCAATTTCAGTTCATATCTTAACTTATTTCATTTTTCTTAAAATATTCTCATATCTTACTTTACAATATTATCTAAGATTCTTATTTCATTTCTATATTCATTACACACATTATTTTTATCTGTCATATTTGCAATTTTATCACATATTGTTATTCCATTTATTATTCAATAATTTCATCCTTGTGCTAATAGTCCAAAAAATTGTCCCCTTTAGTTGTCAATTCGAGCTTATAACCTATTTACCTTGTACTTTCCCTCCATTTATTCCCTTTAATTCATTATAAAAATTAACCATAGTATAGTCATTTTTAATTACCTCATTCTACATTAATAACAATATTCTCCTATCTCCTACATATCACATATACATATATATTTTAATTCAGATTCTGCATGGTATGTTTTTCTCAATTGCCTTGTAATCATGTATATATTTCAAAAATATTAATCTATTCAATTAATTATAGAAACTGATATTAATTTTTCCATTACAATTCTCATAATTCATTTTAATTTTACTCATAGCTGATTATCAATTAATAATAATAATAATAATAATAATAATAATAATAATAATTTATTCGACTTGTATGCCGCCCTTCTTCCCAAGGACTCAGGGCGGCTAACATTAAAACAGCACAAAATTTACATAAAAAACAATTAAACATAGCAAGTCAAAATAAATACAGTAAAACATTAAAACATTAAAAAATAAATAGTAAAAAACCCCCACCCGGGTCATTCCAGGCTGGCCTGTTGAAACAACCAAGTCTTCAGGTCCCGGCGGAAGGAGCGGAGATCAGGGGCCAGACAGAGATCCACGGGGAGCTGGTTCCAAAGGGTGGGGGCTCCCACAGAGAAGGCCCTAGCCCTGGGAACTGCCAGCCGACAGTGTCTGACCGACGGTATCCCAAGGAGGCCCCTCCTGTGGGAGCGAACAGGGCGATCGGCATATGATGATGCTGGCAGGAGGCGTTCCCACAAGTACCCTGGACCCAAGCCATTTAGGGCTTTATAAGTTGTAACTAGCACCTTGAAACTAACCCGGAAGGCAACCGGCAACCAATGCAGGTCACGCAGGAGGGGTGTAACATGGGAGTATCGGGATACTCCCATCACAGCCTGCACGGCCACATTCTGCACCAGCTGTAACCTCCGGGCAGTCTGCAAGGGCAGCCCCATGTAGAGAGTTTTACAGTAGTCAATTCTAGAAGTGACAAGCGCATGAGTGACCGTTCAAAGTGCATCTCAGCTCAGATAAGGGCAGAGCTGGTGAGCCAGCTGAACCTGGGCAAAAGCCCCCCTGGCCACAGCCCCCACCTGCTCCTCTAAACCAAGCTGTGGATCCAGGAGGACGCCCAGGTTCCTCGCCCTATCCACGGAGGGCAACACCTCTCCCCCCATGACCAAAGATGGAACATCGCCTGAAAACCGAGATGCCGGTAAGAACAGCCACTCCGTCTTGGTTGGGTTGAGCCGGAGCCTATTTCTCCCCATCCAGACCCATACCGCCTCCAGGCACTGGGACATCACAGAGAGGGCATCACTGATCTGGCCTGGGTTGGAGATATAAAGCTGGGTATCATCAGCATATTGATGATACCTCACTCCAAAACCTCCGATGATCTCACCCAGCAGTTTCATGTAGATATTAAACAGGAGAGGCAAGAGAACCAACCCCTGTGGCACCCCACAAGTGAGGGGCCTTGGGGCCGATCTCTGCTCTTCTGCCAACACTGACTGCGAGCGGCCTGAGAGGTAGGAGGAGAACCACCGCAGAATGGTGCCCCCCACTCCCAAGCCCCGGAACCGCTGCAGAAGGATACCATGGTCGATGGTATCAAAAGCCACTGAGAGGTCTAATAGGACTAGGACAGAGGAAAAACCCCTGTCCCAAGCCCTCCAGAGATCATCCATCAGTGCGACCAATGCTGTCTCTTTGCTGTGTCCAGACCTGACGCCCGATTGATACAGGTCTAGATAATCAGTTTCCTCCAGGAACAAGAGCAGTTGCTGCACCACCACGCTGTCAACAACCTTCGCTAAAAAGCGAAGTTTGGAGACTGGACGATAGTTGTCCAAAATGGCCGGGTCCAGAGCAGGCTTCTTGAGGAGGGGTCTCACCACTGCCTCCTTCAAGGCAGCAGGAAAGACTGACTCACTCAAGGAAGCATTGACAACTGCCTGGAGCCAGCCGTGTGTCACCTCACTGGAGGCATAAACCAACCAGGAGGGACACGGGTCCAATAAACACATGGTGGAGGACAACCTCCACATGATCCTGTCCACTTTATCAAGGGAGACTGGTCAAACTCAACCCAGGTAGGATCGACCAGATCCGCTGTCACCCCATCATCAGACCATTGCCAGTCCGAGTCCAAGCTGGCCTGAATCCGAGCGACCTTATCCGCCAAATGTAGACTAAATTCCTCTGTTCTGCTCTGCCCTGCAAAGGGTCCACCCCCTCCCCCACCTGAAGGAGGGAACGGGTAACCCTGAACACGGCCGCAGGGCAATCATCTGCAGACACAATCAGAGAGGAGAAGTAAGCATGCCTCGCCACCCTAATTGCTTCCAGGTAGGTCCTAATATAGGCTCTTAACTGGCCACAGTTGAATTTGGAACGGCTAGTCCTCCACCTGCTCCCTAGGCATCTTCTCCACCGTTTCATCCCCCGGAGCTCCTTCAAAACCAGGGAGCTAACCGGGATCTGCGGCAGGGAAGAGCCCACAAGGGAACAACCTGGTCGAGTGCCCTTGAGGCTGCCTGTTGCCAGATGGCCGCCAGTACCTCAGCTGGGCTGTGATCGAGGGAGGTAGGCAAGAACCCCAGCGCCATCTGAAACCTCTCAGGGTCCATCAGGCATCTGGGGCGGAACCATCGAATTGGTTCCTCTTCCCAGCAGCGAGGGATAGCCCCCTGAAAGACTAGCCACAGGAGAGTGATCCGTCCATGACAAGGGTAGGGTAAATGGAGAACCCATCCCCAGATCACTACGCCAGTGTTCTGAGACAAAAACAAGGTTGAGCGTGTTCCCCCCCTCATGAGTGGGTCCTTGAATCACCTGAGTCAGGTCCATGGCTGCCATGGATGCCATGAACTCCTGAGCCAAACCCGACGCCCCCTAGAGAGGGCAGGTTAAAGTCCCCCAGGACTATAAGCCTGGGGAGCTCCACCGCCACCCCCGAGAGGATGTCAAGCAGCCCAGGAAGGGCCGTCACCACACAGCTGGGGGACAGGTATGTCAGCAACAGACCCAACCGACCTCCTGGGCCCAATCTCACGAGGAGAGTCTCACACTCGCCTATCTCCGGAACATTGGCCTCCCTTGGAAACAAGGTCTCTCTAACAACTATGGCTACCCCTCCACCCCTTCCCTGGGCTCAAGACCGGTACAGCACATGGAAACCTGGGGGGCATAAATCACACAGAGGACACCCCCTCCGGCCCCAACCAGGTTTCCGTAATGCATGCCAGGTCCGCAGCCTCCTCCTCGATAAGCTCATGGAGGAGGGATGACTTGTTAGCTACGGACCTGGCATTCACATAAACCAGCTTAAGCCCAGGGACTGCACCTCCCAAGATCCTAGGGGAGTGGGTGGAGACCTGGGGGTCAGAGCACACTACCACTCATAAACAGTGGGGGTGCGCTCCCATAACAAAATTTGGCCCCCGGTCTCATCCCTCCCTGCCATAGCCGATCACCCTCAGAATTGCCAGCCCCACCCCAACCCCCGTGAGCCCTGAGGCCCCCCCAGCTCCCCCATACCAGGACCCATTGCCGGCCTGGAAGGAGAATGTTGACCCGAACCATGGTTTCCCTCCCCCCTCCCTAACCCATTAAGACAATGAATTAAGAAATTTAAAAGTTTCCCCTTAGTACCAGATTTAAATTAATATTCTTATAATAAATTCCCATTTCCATATCTATTTTAATAAAATCTATATCTGGTATAATGATCATCCTTAAAAAGAAAAAAAGTATCAGTTCCAATCTGATCTATTTTCAAATACTTATTCTTATATATCACAACACATTACCTAGCAGAATCTCCTTCCCTATCCTTCTTTTACCCATTGTCTCTCATTCTTCTAACTATGTAATTTATTTTCATTCTTGTTTGCTTCCTGCTTCTCTTTATTTTCTGGTCCTTTCTCTTAATTCCCCTTTTCCCCTTTATTATTTCTCTCCATTCCTCATTCCAATTATTTACTTTATCCTCATCCCTCTCTCGATATTTCTTCTGTAATTCCCTCTTCTGCATTTTCATTTTCCTTTGTTCAACCTTTGAACCATTCCCCCTTTCATTATATCAAACCACAAATTTTTAACTTTAGTTCTCCCCCCACCCCTATTTGTGTGTTAGTTGTTCCACTTGATCTTCAAGACTGGTTTCCTCTTTTTTTAGCTTCTCCCCCTCTGGTTCTCTTTGTTCTTCTTCAATCTGAATCACCATTTCTAGTTTTTGTAGTATATTACTGCACATTTCCAAGCTTACTTTCATCATTACCTTTATGTCTTGTAGATCCAATCTCATTTCTGCAAATAATTCTCATTCCATTTTGTATGCTGATCCTTTTTTTCTCCCTTCCTTGATAATTATATCCAATCCAAATGTCCAGTAAGTTGTTTCCACCAGCATCTTTTATATGTAATTTCAACAATCCATGTCCATAAATCTTTGTTTCCAGGTTCCAGAGTCATCGGATAGTTCCAAAACAATTTCTTCAAATATCTTTCCCCATTGTAATATTCCAATATTTCACTTTTCAGGGTTTTTATTTTATTATAATAGAGTTCCTCTTACTTTCTTTTAAGTTCCAAGTTCCAATTTTAAAAACACCAAACACTTTTCAAAGAGTCACTGAAATTTTTCCTGTGCCATTAGGTGGCGCTCTCAGTTCTATTTCCACATTCCATCCTTTCTTTCACTTTCCCCTTTTTTGGTAAAACTTTTATTACTTTCGCTAATTCCAGTTATTAGCTATTATTTCTTTTTAACACATTCAATTCCAGCATTTACTTATCCTTATTTATTGCCAAAAATCCAATAATTATCCATTTTAGTTTCTAAGCCTTTTGTGATCAAATATTTTCCTCTGAGTTTTCACCTCCAAATTAATTCATTTCAATATTCAAAGCCAGTTTTATAAATTCCAATTTCCTTCTCTCTCTCTCTCTCTCTGAACACCACTTCTACACATTTTCATCTAAAATAGTTCTTTGTTTCTTAATTCCAGGGTACCTTAATATCCATGTATTTTGCCTGGTTCACACTCCACTTGCAGCTTCACTGCTCCAGCACAGTCATAGTTTCCCGACTGCTTCCCATCTTCAGGGTGGCCATTTCTGACCACTGCTGTCTTTGGAGAGGATTTTTCTTGTCTGGGAGGGGAGATGCGGCTCCCCTCAACCCTCCAAGAGGTTCCCCCTTTCTTCACCACCCCCAGGGTGGTTCCAGTCCCAATCGGGACCCTCCAACAAGTGAGCATGGAGCAAAACCGTGCACAATCGCAGATTCTGCTCTGACACAATGGAAGAGCAACCAGAAGTCCTGTTTAGTGCCTATTCTTGTGTAGCTATGATCAATGCCTTCTCTTTTGGTCTATCAGTGTCTCTTCCAGACACTGATAGAATGGAATAAAGTTAAAATATATGCTGTGATAGGAATAATTGCCATTGTCATTCTTGGGAAGAACTTCTGTGATTAAAATGAGTGTTTCACCTTAAATGCTATTTTTATTCTAGATAATATCAATAATGATGATTAATGTAAAATTTAAGCAATGGCTATAAAAATATCTATAAAAGACAAACAATCAGAGATTAAATACAAATTGCTGCAGGATGCTAAAGAAAGAGGGGAAATAGTAGTATCAGATTTTAAATTGTATTTTGTAGCTGGCTATTTAGTTTGCATGAATGAGTGGATGACTTTAAGAAGTAGGAAATTATCGGAATTGGATGAAATGATTTAAGAGTTGGATCCCATGGTTATTTATGGTATGACAAAGTGAAAGTGATTTTAAAAAATATTTTTTTAAATTATTTTTTTTTAATTTTTGTTCTTTAAAAAAATACAAAAATCTCATTTCCATTAACAGAAATTGTGTCATTGTATATACATGTTTCTTGTTTTGTGACTATACATTATTTTTATCCTTTTTTATATTTTATTAGTCTAGCTCTAAAATCTCTTTATGATTGTTACTCAAAGAAGCCTTCTTAAAGGAAAGTGGTTTAACCTATGCTGATTTGTTGAATTTTTCCCAAGTAGAATTTAACTTTTAAAAAAAGAGAGAAACTTGGAGTTGGAAAGTTTTACATTCAATTAGTTTCCTTATGATCAGCTAGCAGAAATATTTAAATTAGATAAAAATTAGATTATTTTGCAATGGGTAAAACTGAATTCATGCAAAGCTCTGTACAAATGATAATATTATTGCTAAGATATACAAACTTATTTGAAAATGGAAACAGAGGATGAACAAGTTAAAGACTGTGTGGGCAAATAAAGCTGAATATATATAATATGCAGTTGGGCCAATGGGGGAGTATGCTGAAGAAACATTGAAATTTACACTAAAATATAACCTTATGGAGAATTCTTATAAAGTGATATATCATTGATAATATTAGAGTGGTGTGGTGGCCTAGTCGTGAAGATGTTGGTCTCTCACTCAAGATTGAGAGTGCAATCATAGATAATGGTAGATGTTTCTCTCCTAGGCTACAAAGAAAAAAATATCTGCTGTAAACTCCGCATAGGCATCAGAAAGAGCATCTGGTCAGTAAACAGTTCCATTCAGTTGCAACAATTCTACCCCAAATAGGGGCTAAAGGTGGAATTAATATGCCACTGGATAAATTGTTCAGGAATTTCAAACAGTTGTTGGAATTGTAATCAATTTTGGAGGACAAACAAACAAACAAAAATAACAAATAGTAGAATTAAATATGTATTTTGATGAAAACAAGTTTCTTTAAAAGTTTGGGGTTAATGAACAAAAAATAGAAACTTTTTATGGAATTTGGTTTTTATATATGGTATAATAAAGGTGGTATTTTATTTGGTTATTAACAATCTTGGGGTTCTGCCTATATGATTGTATTTTATGATTACAGACTGGTAAGTCAAAAGGAAAAACGATTAAAAAGAAGGTGCAAGGACTTTTAGGACTTTTTCACTTTTTACCTAACTTGCATAGTATGCAATATATTGGGTTCTGTCACCCATTCACCCCAACCCACACACAACTCTGAAGCATATTTGTTATTTCCTTTCTGACATTACTGTCATCATTGTAATGGCATATTTCCAACAAGGCTTCCTTAACTACCCATGCCACAAACCTTTTTTTCTAAAAGACAACACAAAGATGCATCTATACTTAGAGCATGGAAAAAGCTTTTCATGACCTTGGAAAAAACAGAAAAAAGAAATTCCCATAGCTATCTGATCTATATTCCTTAACTGAAAGCATTTTTATCAGAGACTCTTCTTAAAGTAGGGTGAGCAATTATGGCTCTAGGGCCACAGGCAGTCCTTGTTCTAATTTCAAAAGTGCTCCGCAAGAGATCATCGCTTCAGAGTTCTGGTAAGAGATATCTATCTCTTCCTTGCAGCCTGCTGTTTGGGGAGAGACTAGAGGGGAATAGATTTTTTTTAAGAGTATGTCAGTGGGAGACTGGTTGGCCCCCATTCAAAGAAAGCCATTTCATAAGAAGAATAGAACAAAAGTATTTTTTTCACTTGTAATAAACTGTGGCAGAATTTTACAATGGTCAGTGGCTTTCTGCATTGTTGCTTTCTTCAATCAACTATGGAAGCAAATAAATTAAGCAGTTATTGATTCTTCAATGAGCAGGTGAAGATGTCATTATTGCTTAGAAAGATCTCTTAAATATACATACCATATAGGAATCCTATGCATGTTTTTTTTCTGATTGTGCAAGTTTTTAATTTAATATGTGATTGAAAGATTATGGTAATACATAAAATATATTTGATATGACCATAATGTAATAGGAAATTTAAATTAATATTCATTTGAATTTATATCATCTAAATTAGCATCCACAGAATACTTTAAAAATCTGCATAGATAATCTTGCATTCTGTACAGTTGGTAACAATTGTCCAGGATCCATTGTATATCATGACATAGTGCATCCAGATTCATAAACACACCTTGACCATAAAACAAACAAAACAAATCTCTACTTTTAACCAAGACATTAGAAAGGCATGCTTAAATAATCATTGTTTGTAAGTGTTATGAAATGCTCAGTCTGCAAGGAATATAGTTGTGGATTGTATGAGATATTCTTGCTTACTTATAGGTAAAAAAATAGAAATTATTCCTTAACATAGGATAGCTTAGCTATAAAAAAGGCTTATATTGAGGGCTTTAAACAATATAGATATTGAGAAGCATTTAAAATTTTAACTGTATAATTAGATATCGCTGCACCCATTTACTATAAGAGGACTAGTTTACTAGGTAATAGACAAAGGTCAGCCAATGAAATTCATAAAGCAGCTTGGGTAATCTGATTCGCAGAGTTTTAAGAGAAACCATGATCAATTATTTTTATATATAATAATTGAGACAAATATTAGTAAATGCAGTAAAATTTCCTTTATTGAAATTTTCTCTGGAGAGCATGAATTTTATCACAGCTGAGATCAATTCCTTTTTTAAAATTTTACTTTATTGTTCAGGTCATATGTCTGAGTGATTATTATATTTCCATTTGAACATGGCTAAAAAAATTGACCTCCAATAGCAAAGCCAAGAAACCTCTGACTGAAGATTGTTCTTCTGTTAATCATGGCTGACAGAATTGAGTTACAGTGGACCTCTGGATTGCTCAGTATATAAGCATATCATACCCTTGCTGTACAGGATCAATGTACTAAAAGCAGAGTGAGAGAAACTGTACTGTCCATTACCGATGTCTGAAACTTTTAACAAAATTATCATTTTTCCATTCTTACTGTAGAAGAGTAGCTTTTACCTAAAAGTATCACAACTGGTTTAGAGAGTTTGGAATTTGACATTTCTGAATTAATTATAGTGCTTTGGACTTTAATGCAAAAATCTAAATATTGCAGTCTTTCTGATTGAAACTTCTTTCAATACATAATTGAAAAGGGCCATTCTGAATAAATGTATCCTTTTGCCTAACTCAGAAAAGTGGCACCTTGATAACTGTAATACAATTTATTATATCCCAAAATTCCAGTGGCAACATCTGGTGTTTTTACTTTCATTGAGTTTCATGTCAATTTCATGTTGTGAACAGACACTTCAAAATATATCGTTCTACAGCTTTGGTGATGTGTGTGTTCATTAATTTGATAATTTTATTCTAAGTAAAATAGATGTAACTTCTTATGCCCTTTCCCAATTTTATAATTTATAATGTCACAATTTAAGCTTAATTGTTTTAGGAGTCCCTTCTAGTGAGTTAAGTGTGATTTAATTATTGTACCTCCTTTTCTATTTTAAATTAGAATTTAAAATAGAACGTAGCTAATGTTGTAGCTCCCACAAAGTAACAATGGGAAATTTAATCAGAATTAGTCAGAATTTGAACCAGTGCTAAAAAAAACCCATCTTTCCTATTCACCCACATGCGCACAGACACATTTGCTTATACTCACTTGGATCTTAGCCCACAGAAAAGTTTTTTTCTAGCAGAGCCTGGAAGGCAGCATGTGATTGCTCCAAGGTCTTCTCCAATATGTGGCTGCCAAACTATAATCTCTTCTTTGATTAATGCATGTGTTCTTTTAGAGGTGAGTCTGTTCTACTCAAGGAACAGACACTGCAAGGGAAAACTGGGTAATAAAATTTCCCCTCAGGTATTTGCTATGATATGAATAGCCATTAATACAACAATGTGATCTTCTTGTACATCACTTACTGTTCTGAAACAGCTGCCTACAAAAGCTGCCTAGAAAAACAGGATACATATCTAGACTGACAATCATCATAGGAAAAAAATAAAAATGCTAAACTCTGTAAACAAAACAATGTCACAAACTGATTCTCTCATAAGCATGTGATCCTTATTTATTGGCACAGTATATACGAGAAAGACTAGGCACTCAGATTTTACTAGATGTTTTTCATTTAAAAAATTATGAACTCCAAAATAATAACCTGTAAATGAAATTAATTATAATGTGACCAATGTCAACATATAGAAATAGGTTTCACAAACCTTATGTTACAATTAATTGTCCCCTTGACAAATTCACAGGTATTTCTGATGCTTTTAGAGTGTTGCTAGTATTATTAGAGTACTATCAATGATTTCAATATGTGGAAATCAGCAACTATATAGCAACTGGCCATAACTGCACTACTATATGGTGGTTAGAGATATAAGCATTATGGACTAGACTGTCAGACCCTCTCTTTATCTTTTATATGTCTTGAATTATTTGACTGCCTAACATCTTTTCACCTGCAAGTTTTTAGTGAGTTTTTAAAGTTACTTGGGCTATAAATTTAAACAAAATATGTAAATAATTGAATGCATATATAAATAAAATATATAAACAATTAAATGTATATATAAATAAAATATGTAAACAATTGAACTAAATGCAGATATAGTTATCAACTAATCAAAGAGAGAAGCAACCTAAAACTGAGGAGTAATTTCCTGACAGTTAAAACAATTAATCAGTGGAACAACTTGTCTCCATAAGTTGTGAATGCTCTTAATGCTGAAGTTTTAAAGAAGAGATTGGATAATCATTTGTGTGAAATGCTATAGAGTTTCCTGCTTAGCAGGGGATTGGACTAGAAGACCTCCAAGGTCCCTTCCAACTATGCTATTTTATTATAATTTAATAATACACACTTATCAGAATTTTCCCTTATAGTTATGACTAAATTCATACATACACATATTGCTCAAAATATTTCCTTTTAACATTGTAAATGAAGAAGTAAAGAGGGCCATATGCCTCACACTTTTGGGAATTCACAGATAGAAACTATTCTGTAAAACTGGAGTACCTTAGCCATCCTATCTAGTGTATGGGCTTGAGTATAAGAAAAAAAAATCCATTTGCAGATATTTATTTCATGATATTTTTATTTGATTTTCAGGTCAGTTCAGATTAAGCCACAAAAGGCTAGTTTTAGACAATATATTAAACAAACAAAGCAGATTATAGTATTGACCATTTTGTGAAGCAGGTCAAAAACAAATTTGCTCAGTCCTTGCTATTTAGGTCACATTTCTGTCATTTCTGATCTATATAAATATGAAGGATATATTAGGTTGTAAAAAATGGAGGAAAATATACTGAGGAAAAATGAAAGACCAAACAACAATAAATTTCTTGTATTAAGAGATTGCAATTATGTAATAAATCAATTGCCCTTTCAGTGATTCCTTGACTGTAAAATTTTCTTTTGGTTCAGGTACAATATTTAACTTAAATCTTGGTTAGCAAAACACATTCTTTCTCTGATCAAAGAAAACACAATGTTAACATTATTAAATTATTCAAGTATTAACATATGCATCTTCATAGGGTATGCTGAGACAATGGCTGAACTTCTCCAACTTGACAAACCACAATCTGCTCAACTCTATTTTGGCTTAACCTTCTACTGTATAGTCCCAGAATTTTACTTCCTAAAATTTCTATTAACACAAATATGTGTATTTTTGTTCCTCTACCGTAAAACTATAGGGATACTTACTTTCTCTAACTAATTTAGTTAGCAATACCTACTGAGAGGATGGTTCTGCATTAAGAGGATTTTTGTAGTAAATAATACAGGTGTTCTCACCCATAAAATAAATTTCCTATCTTATTCTTAATTAAAGTGAACTATACCGTTCATTCCATGCTTTCACCCTTTAACATTAATAGGATTAAAATGTTTTTCCAAGCTTATAATTTATTCTATTGATTTTCCAGCTTTACAATGGAAACCACAATCCATTTTAAAACAGGTTCAATAAATTCATTTCCCTCCTCAATTCATCCTAAAATACAAGATGATTTACTATCATCTAAGTAAAATTGGTATTCTTCCCATTCTTTTCTAGTGTCAAACAAATTATCATCTATGTATATGTGTCTGTGTGTATTATGAATTGGTACTAAAATTTCTGACAGACTGAGAATCTAACAAGCCCTCTTCTGATATTGAAAGAAGTATTACTAGAAACTTATCAGGTAAGTAATGTGAACCTCTGAAATCATGATGAGACTGCTCTGCTTAATTTCTACAAAATTGAACAAGGCTATATAGACATGCTTATATGAATGTCTTTTAAGTTCCAGCTCCAGCAATACTCTTTCAGAACTTTTTCTGCTGATATTTAGGACAGGTGGATAGTTTTGGAATGTAACTCCTCCATCCTCCCTTCATCTTCACATCAAGAATGTAGCAGATTTCAGGTACCACTTTTTTAAAAATACTGTGATCAAGATCCAGCAGTGCATTTTCTGAGAAGTCTGGCAGGTGCTCCACCATCTTTCTCAAAAAACATTAATCAGGGAATTGAAAGTCTGAAGGAAAAATAATTTGAAGGTAGCTTATGGGTGGCTAGGGCAATCCAAATGTAAGATAACTGAAGATTTCTTCAAGTCCCAATTCAGACACATTTTTTACTTAGTACTAGAAGTTTGGGGTGTATGGAAAGAAAGAGAAGGTGGACAGAAGAAGTTATACCAAAACAATACAGTAAAGAAACAATTAAAGAGGAAGAAAGTGAAAACATGCTGCCGTTAAAAAGACCCAATCATGGAAAGGGATAATTTGATCTTTCTTGCCTCACTAGCTCCTTCCTTTTCAGGAAAGGTCATCAGAGGAAGTACAAAACAGGCTACCTGAAGAAGTCACACATTTTTACTAAAAATGATTATCTGGCCAGTTTTGAAGTGTTATATTTTAATTAAATCACAAATACATATTTACCCTGTTTCATATACAAATAATTTCTTGCATTTGTCTTGGTCTAGGAAAGGCAATTAAAAAAGTATAATGGTGCTATTTCTCCTAATTTTTTCACATTTAGATGCTATTTTTTCTTCTTCTAATAGCAGTAGCCTTTTTGCCCTGAATATTCTAAGATAAATTTAAAATGTGTTAATAGTTATAAGCAACGGTGAAATTCAACCGGTATAACAACCAGTTCAGTGAGTGCATGCTCTGCGCGCATGCTTCGCATTTAAAAAAGCTAACACTTACGTTCAACTGCAGACGAAGAAAACAGCTGAGGTGTGGCAAAATGCTCTGTTGCACAAATTGGCTGTGCTCTAACAAAAAGACATAAAGCACAGGAAAGAACAAGGGCGGGTGGGTGGCCCATATGCTCATCAGAGTGAACCAGTTGAGATCCAGCTGATTGTTGGAACAAGGGGTTCACCCGAACCAGTCTGAACCAGGACAATCCCACTCCTGGCTATAAGCTTTCAAAAACAAAACAAAATTGCTTAATGAAGGAACAGTGATGCCCTCTAAATAACAAACAAAACAAAACCCTGAAAACATTCATTAAAAATGCTTACAGATAAAAAATAAATTGTTCTTTGTCCATAATATGATTCTTAGTTTTATCTATGTTAGATTGTTAGATGTTAAAACTGTTAGATCATTAATTTTATAATAAATTTGATAAACTTTTATATACTTTGAGGGGCAATCTATAACTTCACATGTACCACTTTTTCATTTTATGAATAGAATATTTGAAGTGGCACAATGAATGTTACATGTAATGTATTGAAGTGTAATAATACAAAATACAAAAAAATACAAAAAGTTTAATTAGACTAAATGGATACTTTGAAATACTGTATTCGTCCTTGAACTAAAGTATTGATAATGGTAGGTGAGTATTACTAGAACTGATTTTGACTCACAATTTAAAAGAGTTGTCCCTATTATCATTTAGGTTTTAAGATAAGATTTTTCAAGTTTTTCAAGTTTTCAATATAAGACTTTTGCTTTTGTTGTAACTTGGCAATATTCATGCGAAAAGAAGAAGCAGGCAATGGAATATTTGGGAACAGACATACTGCATTATTTGACTAATGAACTAAACAAACAAAAAGATATTAGCTGCAGGAAACACTGGGAAGGAAAGCAAGAGACCAGCAGAATTTTTAATCAGTTTAATCAATTTTCTCTCATTTGAGTTAACTGGAAAGTGGCATTCTGTGTGCAAATTATACTTTTAAAAAAAATAGCATGCCAAGGAATAGTTTAGAACATGCTAAATTGGATGAATAGCAAGACAGATTATTACCATGCATTATTAGCATGCAATAAAGGTTATGGAGAAGAGGACTTTTCAGGTTCTTAATATAAGGATTTTAGGTACTTTTTGAATCATAGGTTGTTAATTTTAAAAGTAATTTATGAATAATAACAATAGGAAAAAGATAAGGGTTTACTGAATATGATTTAATTTTAACTCATATTAATTTAATATATCATTTCGTGAAGCTATTTCTATACTTTTAAACTCTTCAAAATGGATTTGATTTCTGTTGTTTCTTGATTTTATGGTAGGAAAACTGGAATGTAATCTTACATCAAGTGTACCTTTATAACCCATATATGTAAATTAGGCACTGTCTCTGTGCCCAACTTTCTCTGTATTTAAGGAAAGCAAACCAAAACAGACCTTTATTTCTTTAAGCTTTTTTTATCACAGGAACTGCTTCTAAATTAGGCTGCTTTCCTTCCCTCCCCTCATTCCTGATCCTGCCTCTCTGCCACCAAACAGGCAGTTAGGCTGCTTTCCACCCCCCATTCCTGATTCTGCTTTTTTGCCACCAAGATGGCAGTGCATTCACATACAGCAGCCCCAAACTCCTGGTATTAGTGTGTGGTGTTTGGAATGATGTGTGTATCAATGTGTGTGCATAGTGTAAAGCAAGGAGAAAAATTTGTCTACAGACACATAGAGCTGCTAAAATTTGGGCTCGCAAATCAATCTGGGATTACCAGTGATTTTCAGCAGTCCCACATCATACCAAACTGAATAGAGAGGCTGCCAGGATCTCCATGGACTGTCCTTGGGTCAGGAGGTGCTGACAAAAGCGAAAAAGAAAGGAGTGGAAACAAAAGCGGCTAAAGAGCTGGTCTGTTGGCTCAGCTCAAAAGCGCCCCATAGACTAGTGCTGCCAAGTGTCTTTTGAACAGTGCCCAATCCCTCGTCCACAGAATTGATGAATTAGAGCTTCAGATGGCAGCAAGCAGGCTTCTCTGTGAAAGCTGTGTTGTAACAGAGACCTGGCTACACCCAGCTATACCTGATGTGGCAATGGAGTTGACAAGTCGAGTCATTTATCGATCTGATAGAAATGGTGACTCTGGTAAGATCAAGGGAGGAAGACTCTGCATCTATATACACAGTGATTGGTGTGTTAACAGGAGAATAGTTTATACATATTGCTCCCCAGATGTGGAACTGATGACTGTCACATGTAGGCCATTTTATCTGCCTAGAGAAATCACTGTGATTATTATTATAGCTGTTTATATTCCATCTGATGCCAATGTCAATGGCTCTTTCTAAGATATATGACGTTATCTCTAGGCAGCTGCAAACTCACCCAGAGGGCACTGTTGCTGTAGCTGGGGACTTCAATAAGCCTGATTAAAGACAGTTCTCCCTAAGTGGTGTGCAGTACATGCAATTTTCCACCAGAGCGAAGAGCACTTTAGACCATGTGTACTCTAACCTGAAACAGGCACATAGAGCAATCCCCTGCACCTGGTTACATCCAACCATCTTTCACTTCTGTCATTCCCAAAGTATGTCCCTCTCAGGAAAAGAACTCAGCCAGTCATGAAAATGGTTAAAATCTGGCCAGAGGATGCTTTCAGTCAGCTGCAGGACTGTTTTGAAATCACTGAGTGGTGTGTATTTGAACATCAAGACTTGCATGATTACACTGATGCCATACTCTCTTACATCAAAATGTGAACTAACACTGTAACAACAGACAAGTGCATCAGAGTCTATGGGTATTGTAAACCCTGGATGACTGCCGAGGTACAGACACTTCTGAGAGCCCTGGATTCTGCCTTTAAGGCAGGGACAAGTATATATAGATAGAGAAAGGCCAGGGCAAAACTTAGAAGAGGCATTAAGACAGCAAAACAACAATACAAATATAAGGTGGAGAACCACCTAGCAGATAACAACCTTAAGCAAGTGTGGCAGGGACTGCAGCACTTAACTAACCATAAGGGCAACACAAGGAACATGGTCAATGCTGATGCCTCATTGGTAGAGTTAAACATTTTCTTTGCCCACTACAAGGTGAAAAGACCAAACCCCATAGCCTCTGCCTGCCAGGCAACTTATTCCCAGCCATTCACCCTATATGAACATCAAGTAACTGCTGCACTGAAGGCTGTAAATTCCAATAAAGCTGCAGGTCCAAATGGGGTGCTGGGGATAGTGGTAAAGACTTGTGCCGATCAATTAGCAGGGGTCCTGACAAAGATTTTTAACATCTCTCTGCAAATGGCCTGTGTTCCATCATGCTTGAAAACAGCCATTATTGTCCCAGTCTCCAAGAAAACAGCAATTAACTGTCTAAATCAGGGGTCGCCAACCTTTTGGACCTCAGGGACCACCAAACTCATAATTTTAAATCCCAGGGCTACTATCCAGTTCTGTGGGCATGGCCTAATTTGTGGGTGTGGCTTGGTGGTCATGTGACTGGCTGGACATGGCTTGTATGTAAATATTATAAATATTTATATAAATATTAATTTTTAATAAAAAGAGCAACTTTTACCCAAAATCAGGCAAAGCAGGCAGGCAGATTGAGTTGCTCACAGAATCATTCAGTGATCTATCTATCTGCCATTGGCTAGCTTAGTCTGTCACATAAAATTTGCTTGTCGTGTAAATATTGTCAACTTTTACCCAAAATCAGGCAAAGCAGGTAGGCAGATTGAGTTGCTCATAGAATCATTCAGTGATCTATCTAACACAGCTTGTCAGAGTCTGTACCTTCAAAAGGAGGTTCAGCTGTAGCAGAAGATCTAAAGACTAGCTAGAAAGCAAGAAATCCAACCATTTCCTGCTTCCTAGCTAATCTAAATCTCCAGCACAGCAGAACAGCTGATGGTTGGAAAAAGGAAAAATAGCAACTTAGCAGGCAAGTTTGTTGGGTAAGGAGTGAGTGGGTGGGGAGGGTTCCCGTGGGCCATGTGGCAGCACAGCCTTGTGTTTCTGCAGCCTGAATTAATTGTTTTGGGGGGCTGCTCTTGGGGTGAGATTCCTCTGTGGCCCACCAAAATTTTCCCACAGCCCACCGGTTGGCAACAGCTGGTCTAAATGACTGCAGACCTATCACTTTAATGTCAGTGGTGATGAAATGCTTCAAAAGACTGGTTCTCCAGCACCTTAGGACATGCCTCCCACCAGACTTTGACAAACATCAGTTTGCCTACTGGGGAACAGGTCAATAGATGATGTCATAGCTATTGCCTTACATTCTGTAGCGAGCCATCTGGTGAAGCCCAGAAATTATGTCAGAATGCTTTTCATTGACTACAGCTCAGACTTCAATACTATTTTGCCAAACATCCTTATCAAAAAGCTGACTGACTTGGATTTGCCCTCTTCCATCTGCAACTGGATCAAAGACTTTCTGAGGGACCAACCACAAACAGTGAGAGCTGGATCTGTCACATCCATCTCCCTGAAGCTTAGCACTAGGTCTCCACAGGGCTGTGTGCTCAATCCCTACCTGTACTCACTGTACTCACATGATTGTGTATCGTCTGACTCATCCACTGTGATCATTAAGTTTGCAGATGATACTACCATATTGAGTCTCATCACAGGTGGAGATGAAACAGAGTACAGGGGTAGGTTCAAAAATTATCCTCATGGTGCCTAGAAAACAACCTGCACCTAAACATCAGGAAGACAAAGGAGATGGTGTTAGATTTCCAGAAGAAGAGAGAGGAAACCCCCCCCACTTTACATCAAGGTGGGCTGTGTGGAGACAGTTTCCTCCTGGAAAATCAACACAACCCAGGTGGCCAGAAAAGCCCAACAGAGACTCCATTTCCTTAGGGTCTTGCGAAGGAATAAAGTGGAACAACGACTGATGACCTCCTTTTACCGGTCCACAATAGAAAGCATCCTCATATATTGCATTACGGTGTGGTATGCTGGCTTGACAGCCGTGGATAGAAAGACATTACAGAGGGTGGTGAGCACAGCACAAAACATTGTGGGCTGTTCCTGATACCACTAGATGACATCGCTAGGGCTTGCTGCCTTAGAAGAGTGAGGAAAATTCTCAGGGATGACTTACACCCCGGTCAGCACTTCTTCACTCTCTTACTATTGGGTAGGAGATATAGAATGGAAAATAACTGCATATCAGCATAGTATGATAGACTTGCAGGGTTGGCACATTGTGCAACAAGGTCACATAGTGTAATAAGATTGGGACTGGGTTAGGGACTTCTGTCCTCACTGTGAATTGTGTTGGGGGTGTGCACGAGAGAGGCTCAGCCAATCTCATTGTACATGTTGTACTCTGACAAGAAAGGTAATAATAATAATAATAATAATAATAATAATAATAATAATAATAATAATGTCACACCAAGCTGTTTATATAGAAGACAGACAAATCCAAACAGAATTATAACTTCTATAGAAAAGATTAACCAGGGAAATAATTATCTTCAACTATTGATACTCCTGTTTTAAGGGTAAATTATTTGAAGAAAAGCCAGTCTTTTTCTGTTAATGTAACAGTTGTCTGGGGAAAATAAATTGGGTTCACAAGTTATCTTTATATATTGTCTTATTCCTATCAAGTTGTTTTAGGCCTACAATTTGTAATGGATCATTAGATATTAAAATTAAATAATCATATTTATTTAGTTACTGAAATAAATTATCATGTTTTATAGAAATTAGCTTTAGCTATATTTTTATACATTGCTTATAAACTAATATTCAGGATCTTTATATTCAAATGTTAGTGCCTTACTAATAGTATTGCATTTCTCTATATATTTTAATACTGTGTATTAATTGTTTATTATTTCCACTTAGCAATTTAATTATATTCTTGTCAGTTTTGATGATAAAGCAGATTGAACTTAATACATGTGGAAAGGCAATATCTATAAACTAGACCAGTCTATGAAATTTCTGAAGTGTAATTCATTTACTATGTAATTTGTTCCACAATTAATAAATTACAAATAGATCATATAATGAAAACAAAATGTAATAGCAATTTTAGTATTTTGTGAAAAGTTGCAGTCCTTAAAAGAGAAATAAAAAAGGAAAAATATCTTAGACACATTTGGTATTAATTAATTAATAAAATAATATTTTGAACTTCACATACTTTATCTATAAAGATAACATTTATTTGATAATCACTATTTGAGATTACAAAAACACATTTTTGAAGCCTCCTTATTTATTCTTACATATCTCTTCCGAGCTCGTGTTATCCCAGTGGTTTGACATTATGATGCTACAAAGAAGCATGTAAATAAAATTATATTCACTTCATATAATTTTTCTATTTTTAAAAAATATTACATATATTACGCTGATAAATATGCAAAAATGGAAAACAGTTCTAACAGCAAATGGGGAGAACATTGGTGAATGTTCTCCCTATCAGACAAGGAATCTTCCAAGGAAACTCACTTTCGCCACTGCTGTTCAACATTGCATTAATTCCACTGACAATAATCCTATGAAACACAAAACTGGGCAACCAAATTTCAAGCCAACATGGTAAGATAAACCATCTACTATACATGGATGACTTAAAACTGTATGCAAAATGCCCACTGAACTTGAATCAATACTCAACCCAGTTCAACTGTTCAGCAATGACGTCAGAATGAACTTTGGACTTGAAAAATATGCTATACTATAAATGCAGCAAAGAAAAATGGAAAAAAATAGAAGGAATAGAATTGGGAAATGGAACCATCATGAAAGCATTAGCAAAGGATGATGGTTACAAATACCTAAGCATTTTGGAACCAGATAACATCTTGAATGGAAAAGTCAAAGAGTCAGTGCAAAAGGAATATATCAGGAGAGTCCACAAAATATTAAAATCAAAACTGAATTCTGGAAACATAATTAAAGTCATTAATACATGGGCAGTTCCAGTGATATGCTACCCAGCTGGAATCATCAACTGGACTGTGGCTGAACTGGAAAACCTCCGCATAAACTTTTGAATATGTACCATGCTTTATATCCACGAACTGCCAAGAAGAATAGGGGGCAGAGGGCTATTGCAAATCCATCAAATTGTTGAAGGAAAAATGAAGTTTGAATGATTATGTGAACAAAAGTACAGACAAATTTCTGCAGGCTGTGAAAATGGAGAACATTATAAAAACAACAGAAACAAAGGCAGAATATAAGGAAAAACAGCTGGATGACAGATTAAATGGATGGAAAACCAAAGCTTTGCATGGACAGCACTTGAAAAACATTGAAGGAAAATGTGATAACAACTTGACATGGGCCTGGCTTAAGAGAGGAACCATCAAGAAAGAAAGGGAAGATTTAATACTTGCTGCTCAAGAACAAGCATAAACTAATGCCAATGTACAAAAATCCACTGACAATCCAAACTGCTGACTTTGCAATGACAAAGTTGAAACTGTTTCACACTTAACATGTGAGTGCAGCAAAATCAAAATCAAAATCAAAGCTCGACATGATTGTTGCTAAATTAATCCACTGGTCATTATGTAAAATGTATGCCCTACCTGTATGCGAAAAGTCATGGGAACATAAAGTGAAAAAAGTCAAAAATGAAACAGTTAAGATCTTGTGGGACTTTCAAATACAGATGGATCACCATTTGGAACACAACATGCCATATATTAAGATTGTCGAGGGCCAAAATGTACAATTTATTGATATTGCTGTACCAGGAGAGCCAGAGTAGAAGAAAAGAACTGGAAAAATCACAAAATATTGTGACCTGGCCATCAAAATTACACTGTTATGAATGAAACATTTAACAGTGATACCCATTGTCATCGGGGCACTTGGTACCATGTCCAAGAATTTTACAAAACACATCAAGAAATTGCAGCTTCCTGCAATAACACAAACAGAACTGCAAAAACTCGGAACATCATATATTTTAAGAAGATACTTGGTTGATACCTAGGACAGTGGCAGTAACCCCTATCAACCATTAGTGCCAGTCAATAATATTTGTGATACATTTTTAAATGTTCAGTTGACTGAGTTTCATGTTTAATGAATAAATGTATAATCATCATCATCATCATCAACTTTCAGAGAAGACATTAACTTTGAAAGAAATACTGGAAAGTTTTTGATATTCCTAAATAGAATGTAATTTTACATTAAATAAATATCTCTTTTCAAAATTTATCTCACTAATAATGCAACTTTCATTATCAATACTATCAATATAATATTTTAGTTCAGTTTGCATGTCTACCCATATTCCTTCCTTAGTTTATTATGTTTTATAGCATCTCTATGACATCTCAGTGATTATTAATTAACTCCTGACTAAGGGTGAGGAAAAACAACCTTAAATAGCTAACTCCCTAACTCAGATTTGAGGATCAGATCTACTATTTTAATTATACAGTAGATGCAATGTATATTTTAGGAAACAAAATCTGAATTTGCTGTATATAACCAGCTTAGGTATTCACAATTTATATGATAAAAAAATGTGGAATGTAGGCATTCTTTCAGGCTGTTTATGCAGTGTTCAAAGAATTAGAAAAAAATAAAGAATATATAATTTTGAAGTGAAAAGTAACAAATATCAGAGACTAGATAGAAAAAAATCCTTTATTTTACATTCTTTGGTCATTTGTTACAATTCAGAACTCTCTCTGTGTGTGTCTGTGTGGGCATATGCATATGTATGAATAGCTCTTTTGTAAATGAAATTGTGCCTTTTTAAAGTCTTATACAACATTTTTCTAGACCATATGTCACTTTGTACGGATTGAATGAAGAGGAAATAGAAACATTTCTGTTTGTGATATCTCATGATTCCTTTGATAAGCTTCTAAGTGATTACTTCCTGTCTGCATATGTAAATAATGTTAACCTCTCAAACACTGATATAGCATTGGCAGAGCATTTATTATTATTAATAACTCTGTTCAATGAAACTTACTGTTTGGCAGCCTTGTGTCAGAAAATAATAATAACAGAATTCTTTTAACAACAGCAACAGTCTGAATTTTTGAAATGAGAAAATTTATCAAATAGTGATGGCTTGGTAGATTCATGGACAGTTTGATACTATATGTCATACTGTCATCACTAGAAAACAAAATAAATCATAAAGTAGAGATGGCTTGATTAGTTAAAATAGTTGAATTGTAAAGGCCTAAAAATTCTACAGGGTTTGTTATAGTGATACAAAGTTCATAAGAACCCTGAATTGAATAAACAGTAGTGGAGATTTCCACGTCAGAACAATCATATTTCAGAAATAAGTCACAGATGAATTTGCAATTTTATTTGCTGTAAATTGACATGATCTGTTCCAAAGTCTTGAATGACAAGATAACAACTTTAACACCCTTGTTAGCTTGTATTTATTCATTACAAACAAAAGACCAACATGTGCATGAAGAGAATTGGCTGACAGTTCAATTATTAGAAGATATCCAATAACTTTCAAGAATAACTTTCTTGCAGAAGAGAAATGGCCCAGTTCACTAAAGTGACAGCCAAAATTATGTTCCAATCAATTCATATTGCATGAAAAAGTTGCTTTCTCTTTGACAATAATAAACAATTCAAGGAATAGTTTTGATATTGTGTATATGCAATGCAGTATTTTAATTCAAATTTGCATTTTTTTACATTCATTTTTGCATCTATGTTTTGCTTCAACAAGTTATACAGTCTTTTCTTGTTCCTGCTAAGCTTTAAATTAGATCAAGAACTAAATGATAACCAGATGGTAGAACTAATTTCTTTTTTTCCCCTTTCCAGATTATGCTGAATAAATACAAACTCTCTACAAACAACAGGATCTCATAATTACATCAACTGTAGAATTCTAGAGTTGCAAAAAACCATATAGGCCATCAGATGCAATGCCCTCTTAAAGTAATTTAAACATAAGCATTCAGCAGATAGCTATTCAGCTTTTGAATGAACACATGTAATGAAATGAAACTCACCACCAGTATTTGGTTCCAATATGACACTAGCCTTACAATTAGGATAGGAATAATGTTTGAGAAAGAATATGCAATGTTCTGAATGAATATGATCCAGGATTAATCATCTTCATCATTGTGAGTATCTTCTCAACTATGGCATGAATGTATGAGGTGAAATGAAAGAGAAATTTTCAAAAAAGATGTGCTATTTAAAGGACTACTGTAAGAATGAATGATAATGGTTATTGATGGCTTATATTCTTAGAAAAAAATGCATGGCTTATGTTACATACATACACACACGCACTATAGATAGATAGATAGATAGATAGATAGATAGATAGATAGATAGATATAGAGATAGATATAATCAATTAATACATTTAAAAAAACTATGCTACCCCAGATCCATCCTTTTTGTAAAAGTCATATCACAGTATATTTTTAATGACATAAAATAGAAGCAACAAAAGTTGTGTGAGGTAGAAATATGTCCCCCAAAAATGCATATGGAAAAATAAGTCAATATGGGGATCAAGAATGTCTGTGTGATAGAATGAATGTGCATGAGTTACCAGTACAAAAGAAGTACATTAAAATGATCTAGTCATATAGAGAGAATGAATTGGAATCAAATGGAGAAGAAACAGGAAGATAAAGAATATTGTGGTTGTAGCTATACATTATCTTCAGAAACAGATAATTTTTTTAAAAAAAATTAAAATTGATGTCTGGACCTGACTTAAACAAGGATGATATGCAAGGAGAGAAGTGTATTGAATGGTATCGATGAAAGCTAGATTTAGCCATATTTTCTATCTTTTATCATATAATTTTATTTTATAATTTCTTTTTTCCTGACCTTTGTATAATCTTGTTTACCCTAGGATTAGCAGAGTGATGAATATGCATCTGCTTGTTTATTTACAATAGGAAATAAGTTTAGAATGATACAACTGAACTGTGCACGTTTGGAATAATTATAATGTATTACAAAATTAAAAAGAAAAAGTGAGCAAAATATACAGGAGGGAGGAAATTCATTTAAAAAAATATTTTATTGAAGTTTTTAGCAAATAATAAAACACTAATATAAATTAAACTAGAAGGAAAAATAAAAGTTTTAAAAGAAGTTGAGGAAGTGTAGGGAAAAGGGAGAAAAAGGAAAAAAGAAAAGAAAAGAAAATGAAAAATGAAACAAAGTAAACAGTAAGTGGCTTCTAGCCATCATCACAGCAAACATAGACTAATGTAGAAACCTTTCACTCTCTTTTAAAATTACAAATTAAAAAACCTTTTCTTCTTACAAGCTTAATTTAACATATGTGCAATCCAAAAATTGTCATCTTTTCAAACATTGTTCAGCAAAAAGTCCATTAGGAGTTGCCAGAATTTTTTTCTGATTGGATAATCCAATTTATTTATTCCCTCTCATTGCTCTTCCCAATCTTTATCTTTATATCATTCCAATGTCATTGCAGCATTTTATCTTTCATCAGTCTTTGGTATTCAAGAAGAATTTTCAAAGATTTCACTAGACATTATTCAGAATTTCTTATTGCAGCTGCTCTATAACGAGATCCTTTTTCTGATTTGTCTTTTATTCCCATTTTGGTAATCTCAATTTGTTGTTTTTGGAGATATTAGATATTTCAGTCTGTTTTTTTAAAAGAAATCTATTGAACATAAGAAGTTATATCTAATGCATTTTGACTTTTTTCAACCCTTTCTTTCAGTTCCCTCCCTTAGTGCCCACTTGCAATCCTCATCAAGTCTCAATCTGTAATATTGATTTAATTTCATTTTAGTAATTTCTCACTGGTGTATTATTTATTTAATTAATATTACAGCAAAATGAAGCAAATTCCAAAGATTTCCCATCTATTCAAAACTTTCTTAAATCAAGCTCCTTTCTTCTTCTTTTTGTTAATTTTATATTATTTTATCTAAATTGAACATATCTGAATGTGATTAGGAGGTAAATTTAGCTAGCTTAATATTAAACGCTCTGCCATTGCTGAAAGCAAAGATGTCATCTCCTTCTTCTCCTGGTGCTGAAGCCTGAAGGACAATTATTTTGGGCTCATGATGAGGAGTTGCCATTCATATTGCTTGTGATCTCCCATTCTGTCCCTTTTCCATAGAGATTACAAAGGTCCAGTCTATTCACCGGTCCTTCATTCTTTATAGTAATCATCTTTTCTTCTTTCTTGTGGCTGCCTTCAGTTATCCTTGACTCTTTGTTCATAGCAGGAGACAAATCTACCTTGTCTAAATAGGAAAACAAACAAAACGCAAACATGCAGTAAAAATGCAAAACAAGAAGGTACTGCCTGAAAGAATAAATGAGGTAATGTACAAAGATAGTCTTAATATCATAGCACTATTTATTGTAGTCAGTATATGTGCTTAGTTCAAAGGTCTTTCGAGGGTCAGTAGAATGTTATTTATTTCTTAATAATATGTTTAAATTGATGTTATTAAAAGAGTCTGATGGCTTCAAAAACAATACATAGCTCTTAAGGCTATACAGCAAATTAATGCTGTAAGTACTAGGAAGTACATATTCAACCACACAGTCCACAATGCATATAGAGAACTTAATTAAAGCTCTCCTTTCATATATTACCTGGTTCTTAAAATAGATTTAGAAGTGTTGTTCAGAGGTGCACCTATTCTCTACAATCTCCCAAGATATTAGATATAGTAGGGGAATCTGACATGAGACTTGCTACTGAAAGAGAAATAGCCTCAATTGATCCTGTGCTATTTTTGTTTTATACACCTCTGAATAAAATGTGCAATAATTAAATTAGTAAGGATATTCAGTGGAAGTTTAGAAAAGAGTTATTGGGTACTGATAATATAGATATTCAAAAAAGTAACTACTTTATTTCTGAAGTATTCTTAAGTAAGTTACCAGTGTTATTTAAAATTCCTTTTCCTGTTCTTCTCTGTCCATGATTCTTCATTTCAATAAAATAAGAGCATCAGGATTCTGCAAGTGAATGGGAAAGAATGAAAAGAACCACAACAGCAAAAACAAAACAAAATACACCAAACAAACAAAAAGCACTTGTATATCGTTGCTTAACTGTGTGCCCTAGGATGAAGAGGGGTTCGGCCTGGGTCTTCCTTTGAATGCCCAGCCGGCCTGTGCCCTTCCCCAGTTTCCTCCACAACCTCCGGAGCCAAACTCCCACTCCCTGTCAGCTGTTCCTCCTCTCCCTCGGAGTCAGATTCTAACTGGGGCATGAGATGCACCTTCACTCCTGGGGATTACATGAGTTAGCCTATGCAATTTTCTTGAAAACATTTTTCAGAAGTAGTGCTACATGGACCGTCTGGATAATGACATATCACAATGTTTTTTGTCTTTGCAGAGCTGGGATGGGTGTGGCCTGTGCATGACATATCTGGCCAGTGGCCTGGCAGTTTGACAAGCCTGCTCTAAATTGTAAACTTGATTTTCTTCCTTCCTTCCCTCCCTCCCCTCTGCCTCCCTCCCTTCCATATCCACCATATTTATCTTTAATCTTATTCTTTTGTTCTCAAATAATGGAACAAGTGGTTTCCTGAAAATAAGATTTTCCCCCCAGCATTCTTTATTTTGTTTGATCAAGAGGGAAAAAATGCAATTGCAGGTACTTAATTCTAGCTTCTTTTGTGTATTAGCATAAATTGTTATTTTTCTTTAACTATATAACACCAGAAGAAAATATGGCATGTCAAGATGTAAGATTCAGCTAACACAGCCTAGGAAGTGCAAAAACTGTTCATCAAGGGAAAACAAAAATTAATTAACTTAGAAATGCATGGTGAAAAGAGATGGCAATAAAATATAGATTCAAGGGCTGATGGAAAGAAACAAGAACGAATTTGAATGATAGTGACAAGACATAGAACTGAAGACAGAAAGCAGAAGCTATAATATCTGGAAAAAGATGAGGGACCAGATAAATGAAGTAATAATTGTGATGATAAAAAAGGTCAGTATATTTTATTTAAGGCTTAACCATTTAGAAGTGGAGCCATATGATACTATTAGAAATATATTGCATAGATACAACCAAAAAAAGAGCTGTTTCTAGGCTGTGAATGCATACTTATGTCTTTATTACTTTAACATTTCATTGCTTGAAACTAGTTATCTATATATTATACTCTCCTAAATAGAAAATATATATTTAGCAGTAAGAACAGGCAGTTGGTGGTGCAGTAGTTAGAATGCAATACTGCAGGCTATTTCTGCTGCCTGCTGGCTGCCTGCAATTTGGCAGTTCAAATATCACCAAGCTCAAGGTTGACTCAGCCTTCCATCCTTCCAAGGTCGGTAAAATGAGGACCCCGATTGTTGGGAGCTATATACTGACTCTGTAAATTACTTAGAGAGGGCTGTAAAGCACTGTAAAGCATTATATAAGTCTAAGTGCTATTGCTATTATCTCATATTGTAAAGTTTATGTGGTTTGTGGCACATTAAAGACTAATATTTCCATCAATATTTGGAATATTACTGTGAGGTGTATGTATTTGTGTGTCATATACAATCTGCAGGGAAAGCAGGAAAAGGAAAACTGAATAGGAAATGAGATGAGAAAGTACTATGAATAGACAAGGGTTTTGTTGTTGTTGTTGTTGTTTTATTCTATTGATTTTACCTTTGAATCAATGTTATCTTGATTCAACCTGGATTAACCCATGCAATTTTCCTGGCAATATTTTCAGATGCGGCTTGCCTTTGCTTTCTTCTTAGGGTTTTGTGCTTAGGGTAGGTGTTATGTATGTAGGTTTAAATGTTATTGGTTTATTTGAACTGTTCTTGTAAAATGTCAAATGGAATTGGTTTAAATAGTGCGGGAAAAACCCTGCACTCATTGAGCTGTAGTCACTTAATAAACTCTTCACTGAAGCTCTTCGCGTCTGACTCTTCATGCAAACATAACACTGGTGACGAGGATGGGATTGCCCTGAAGAAGAGACGATGTGGAAGACAAGCAGAAGAGCGAGATGGCTGTGCTGAACACGCCCCCAGCCCCGTTTGATCTGGCGGTGGAAGACTGGGAATCGCATGCGGATCGCTTCCAGATGTACTTGGAAGAAAACGACCTCAGCGATATCCCCGAGAAGCGGAAGAGGGTGGTATTTCTCACACACTGCGGTCCGGCAGTCTTCAAGATGGCGAAGGCGTTGGCGGGAGCTGCAGACTTGAAGGTAATGGAATGGCCTGATTTGGAAAAGCTTTTAAGAGCCCATTACGCCCCACAAGTATCGTGCCTCATTAAGAGACATGAGTTTTACCATCGGGATCAAGGGGAAAGCGAAAATGTTAACGACTTCGTGGCAAGTTTAAGGGACATTAGGGGTGCTTGTGACTTTACCAACTTAGAAGAGGCCATGCGTGATCAGTTTGTTCTAGGCCTCAAAGATAAGGTCTTACAGAGCAAACTACTAATGAAACCTAAGATCACGCTTAAGGAGGCCATAGAGGAAGCTGTTTCAGCGGAAGCCACCAAGTCCTCAGCAGCGGCCATGAAAAGATTAACAAGGCCTCAAGCCATTCTGATGTGGAAAAATCCACAACAACCCAAATAGACTCTGATTCAGATTGCAGTGAGGTGGAGGGAGGAATTTATAGACTCAGAATGGAGAAGAAAAGGAAGGACCCTGGGAAAAAGAGGCAAGAATTTTATTGCAGAGGCTGTGGGGGGGCCACCCCCGCACTGAATGCAAGTTTTTAGACACCATCTGCCTACGTTGTGAGAAAAGTGGTCACCTAGCAAGAGTCTGCAAATCATCCAGAACTCCACCTAGTAGGAAGAAATTCCCTGAGAAGGAATTTAAGCCCAACAATTTCATTGAAAAGATGGGGCACAACACAGAAGCAAATGGCAAGAATGAAACTCATCAAACAATCACCATTGGTCATTCTTCACCCTTGAGAAGCAGAAAAGTACATGTGAAGGTATTCATTGAAGGAAGGCCTTGCCAAATGGAAGTGAACTTAGGCTCCTATTTATCTATGGTGTCAGGCTACTTCCCAACATTCAGAAAAACATTTCCAGAAGCAAGCACTGACTCTTAAAGACTACCAAGGGAACAAGATTCCAGTAGTTGGAACAAGAGAATTCAACGTGAAGTTCAAAGGCCACACCAAACGTTTGCCCCTGACCATCGTGGACAAGGATCGCCCAAGCTTGCTGGGACTTGAGTGGTTCAATCCATTAGGCATCGAGGTGACCGGCATCAATCACATGAGCAACACTGAATGGGAGGAGGCCTTGAAGTCTGAGTTTCCAGAGGTCTTCAGCAACGATTGGGCAAGTATATGGAGACCCCTATCACTTTCAACCTAGATCCCAAGGTGCCCCCAATTCGTTTAAAGCCCAGGAGGGTTCCATTTTGCTTTAAAGGAAAAAATTGATGCACAATTAGACAAGTTAATTGCTCAAGGGATTTTAGAGCCCACTGACCACTCCAGATGGGAGACACCCATAGTCACACCAGTCAAGACTGATGGGTCAGTAAGAATTTGTGGAGACTATAAGGGGACACTGAACCATGCGCTGCAGCAGAGCATATCCAGTTCCAGTTGTGCATCATCTGTTACATTCACTTGGCAGGGGTACAGTCTTTGCCAAATTGGACTTGGCCCAGGCATATCAACAACTAACAGTTGATGATGCCACTGCAGAGGCCCAAACCATTGTGACTCATAGAGGTGCCTTCAAATGTAAAAGGTTACAATTTGGAGTAAGCGTGGCAGGCATCTTCCAAAGCCTTATGGAAAGGATGCTCCAAGGACTGCCAGGGTAGTGCCTTACTTGATGATGTGTTAATCTCTGCTGAAAATGACACTCAGCTACAAGAAAGAGTCAGAGAAGTCCTTACCAGATTCAGGAAAGCGGGGTTAAAAGTCAAGGAAGAAAAATGCACACTTAAGACTGACAGGGTTGAGTTCCTGGGCTACATGATTGACAAGCATGGCATCCACCCTTCTGATGCCAAGGTTAAAGCAATCAAAGAAGCCCCTAAACCTAAATGCAAAACAGATTTGCAAGCTTTCCTTGGACTTATTAACTTTTACCACATGTTCCTACCTCAAAAGGCAACCATTGCTGAACCTTTGCACACATTACTGGATAAGAAGTCTGTTTGGGTCATACAAACTGATTCACAGGTCTGGCAAGGACATTGGACATGCTGATGCACTGAGTCATTGCCCACTTCCTTGCCACAAGGAGGACTTTGAACCTGAAACACACACCTTTTTCCTAGAAACTGTTGCCAAGCTTCCAGTTCATGCTGCTGAAATTGCCAGGGAGACTGCCAAAGACACTGTGTTGGCTCCTGTTATAGGCTGGATTAAGAAAGGTTGGCCTCTTCAAGATCTACCTCACCTTGCCCAACCTTTTAAGTCCAGGCAAACTGAATTATCTGTATTAAGAGGATGTATTTTGTGGGGTAACATGGTGGTTATTCCTGCAAAACTGCAAAGAGAGGTTTTGGAAATGTTACATGAGGGTCATCCTGGTATTGTAAGGATGAAGGGATTGGCCAGGAGTTATGTATGGTGGCCAGGTATTGACAAAATGGTTGAAAACTGGGTTGCATCTTGTCCCAATTGCCAGGTAGTCAGGCCTGCCCATCTCACGCCCCCACACAGGAATGGGAATGTCCTAGGGGCCCATGGTCTAGGATTCACATTGATTTCTGCAGGTCCTACTAGAGGCACACCTTTCTTATTATAGTAGATGCATATTCCAAATGGCTAGAGGTGTTTCCCATGACATCCACCACAACTGATGCTGTCATCAAGCAGCTCAGAAAATTGTTTGTAACCCACGGGTTACCTGATGTTCTTGTCTCTGACAATGGCCCTCAATTTACATCTAACCTCTTTGAATCCTATCTAGCACAACAGGGTATCAGACATGCCCTTACTGCCCCTGGGCACCCTTCGGCTAACGGCCAGGCTGAACACATGGTATGTTTTACCAAAGAGAAGCTTCAGCAACTGGGTCCTGGGTACATCACTGAGAAGGTTGAAAAAATTCTTAGTGTTCAGCACATCACTCCTAGCCCATCTAATAACTTATCCCCAGCAGAGTTGTTGATGGGTAGGAAACTTAGGTCTTCCCTTGACCACCTTCATCCCACTTATGCACCCAACGCACCACTGGATTCCACTACCAAAGTTCGTACATTCAGTGTGGGTGATTCTGTTTATGCTAAGAACCTCATAGGTGAACCTTTGTGGATTCCTGCTGAGATAACTCAGATCACAGGCCCTCGTTCTTACAGGGTACAAACAGAGGATGGACTCCTCTGGAGCAGGCACATTGATCAACTTAGATCCAGGTTCTCTCAGGAACATCGCCTTGTCTCTCTAGTTCCCTCACCTGATGTCAATTCTAGGGGAAGGGGAGGAACAGGAGGAAAATCAGCAAGCAAGAATCAACCCCATGTGTAATGAGCCATTACGACAGGAACCATCCAAAACCTGTCACAATGCCAAAATCCATCCTTAGAAGTGGAAGATTGTACATCACTACCTGACTTGGGAGCTGATATTGGGATGGAGATGGGTTGGGAGGAGAGACCAGATTGTAACAATCAAACAGGGTCTTCTTTCACTGGAAGTCCCAGTAGGGAAATGTCAACAGACATTTCCTCTCTCACTGGGTGAGAATGTAAAACTTCTGAACCACGAAGGTCTCAAGCACATGCAAGAGCTCCACCTATTTAAAGTAATACATTAGATAGGTTGGGGTTTGGTATGGACTGAACCTAGTGGGGAGGGGTGTTATGTATATAGGTTTAAATGTTATTGGTTTATTTGAACTGTTCTTGTAAAATGTCAAATGGGATTGGTTTAAATAGTGCGGGAAAAACCCTGCACTCCCATTGGCTGGCAGCTGGCTGCTGGCTATAAGAAGCAGCCATAGCCCAGCCAAGTCGGGTCCATTCGAGCTGTAGTCACTTAATAAACTCTTCACTGAAGCTCTTCGCGTCTGACTCTTCATGCAAACATAACAGTAGGAGTAGAGCTCACCATTTCCCAGCTTAGTTCCTTAACCACCACACCAAACTAGATCTCTAGGAAGAAATTACTATGATTGTTAAACTTTCTGGATATAATGTTAAATAGTATGTATGTAAACTTGATAATTCTTCAATTCATGCCAGATATATAAAGTAAGGAAATATTTCATTATTTCAAAAATTCTTTTAAAATACCTAAGGCCTTGCTTGTTTTTCTGGAGGTAGATATATAGGCCTGTATGACCTATAGCAGTTGCACACAGCATTAATGCTTGATTTATAAAGACCCTTGTATTTTCTATAAGGATGATTATTTCAAAAAATTACCTTTTTCATTTGTTCTATTGTGAGCTTTCATTTATTCTACCTTCCTTCTGCTGGTGTTTTCCATTCATTTTGAACTGTCAAAACTTTATGAATTTTTTTTCTTCCCCATTTCTTTATTGGGCATGCATTATTCCTAAGAATTTTAATTTGTTGACAATCATTTACTACCAACATACTGAAATGCTTAACCATTTACACTGTACACACACACACACACACACATACACACAATTATAAGGGCTATATATGAATTAATGAATGCATGAAATGACCCCGTAATTATCATGGTTTGGTGCTGGTTTATCACATTTCTGTACTGCAAACATCCACCATGTTCCTAATAACACTTCAATAACACCATCTCTATCCTTAATTTAAAACCTTAATTTTAAAGTTTTTTTTATTATTTTTAAAAAATATGGAAAGTAAGCTCCAAGTATATAAAAGAGAACAGATTTGAATTCATCTGTCACCTCATGGCCACAATTTGAACTGAAGGATTCATATTTTAATTTCTCATCACAAAAACAATCTTAAAATAGAATATTAGTGTAGATATATTAAACATTTAATTCCTAATGTGAGTATAAACCAAAGGAAAGCCAAGTTTTGGAAGATTTTAGATTTGTGTCAGCCCTTATATTTTGAAAAGTGGGTTAATCAAGTTATAATAATAAAACAATTATATTAAACAGAGCCTAATATTAGGTAAATAATTACTATCAAGTCATCATAATTACTGTTATTTTTATTACTGGTATTTAACCTCATTATTATTATTTAAATCCAGAAATCTGAAAAATGAAATGTTGATTCTGTGCAGAACTTCATGAGTATAAAATAGAGAAAGATACTAAGGAATTTTAGCATTAATGAGGGTCTTGCATTAAATAGTTTCCAAACAGATAATAATAGTCTGTTTTCTTATCATTGAGGTACACATTTGCCTTCCATTATAAATATTATCAAATCTGTACGGATTGCTGTTCCTGAAAGCATACACCATCTGGCCATATTGCAAAAAATGGATTATATTGATTGACAGAAACAAAGTGGAATTAGTTGTTGTTCCTGACAATGATACATCAATACTGTCCATTGGGCAAAAATAAGGCACTTTCACTGGGTATCACATGACCCAAAATAATATGCCCAACTTCTTAAATTGAATATTAAATATGTTTAATCTATATTATTTATCTTTACAAAGTTTTTATGCAGTAACCATGAAAAATAAAACCAAGCTAAAACTAAAAGTCAATAAAGATAATTTATCCTCCAAAACAATAACTTAATGGGAATTCATGTATCTTTCTAAACCCTTATTTATCTAAATAACTGTCATTTATTTTTATTTAATAAAATGCATTTAGCAGCTTCTTACATTTAATACAAACATTGGAGGAAATTTATATTTAATTCTAAGAGATTTAAAAGTATATGCTAGAAAAATGAATAAACAAATTTTTCAATGTTCTCATTTAAGCAGCAGTTCACTGGGATAGTTAGTTGAAATTTACATGTTGGAACTTTACTCATAATAGCCATACTTCCATTTTTATCACCTGCCTACTTAATTTAATTTCTGTTTATTACCTAGAAGTTAATATTGACAATGTTCTGTGTATAACTTAAGCTTATAAAGAAAATTTCCAGATCTACATTATTAGGACCATCCAAATATCAGTGAGCACTCTTAATTACCTTTGATACTACTGTAAATAAAATATGAACAAGCAAAACTAACTTAAAGCTACAAAGCCTGTGAAATCTAGGAGGTTATTAAATATTTAATTAGATTAAAATGGACAAGGTGTTATATGGATTTCAGGTTGTATCTAAAGGTAAAGAAGAAAATAATATCTGACAACCTTTTCACCACAATCATTTTAATTTACTCTCCCCTCTCAGAAGCAGGTAAAGCTACTACGGTATTAAATTTTCACAGGGCACACCCTCTATAGTTAAACAAATATAAAACATATTTTTGTGTAAAGTGTCCATTTTACATAGGCTTGTATTTAGATAACTATTTAATTATATCTGTTCAAAAATGGAATGGAAATCATGTATTTGTTGCTGTAACACAGCAGCATAGTAAATTAACTTTTACTAGGTGAAACCTACTTATCAACCTAGTACAGTGTAATGCAGACTGTTAAGTTTGCATGAAGAGTCAGACGCGGAGTGCTTCAGTGAAGAGTTTATTAGTGACTACAGCTCATAACAGACCCGATTTGGCTGGGCTGCGGCTGCTACTTATAGCCAGCAGCCGCAATTGCCAGCCAATCAGAGTGCAGGATTTTCCGCACTTTTTAAACCAATCATTTCTGACATTTTACAAGAACAGTTCAAACTAAACCAATGACATTCAAACCTGCATACATAACACCCCTCCCACTAGGTTCAGTCCATACTCAAACCCCAACCTATCTAATGTATTCTTTTAAATAGGTGGGGCTCTTACGTACGTTGAGACCTTCGTGGTTCAGAAGTTTTAATGTTCTCACCCAGTGAGAGAGGAAATGTGTCTGTTGACATTTCCCTACTGGGCTTCCAGTGAAAGAAGACCCTGTTTGATTGTTACAATCTGGTCTCTCCTCCCAACCCATCTCCAACCCAATGTCAGCACCCAAGTCAGGTAGTGATGTGCAATCTTCCACTTGTAAGGATGGATTTTGGCATTGTGACAGGTTTTGGGATGGTTCCTGGCTCGTTACACATGGGGTTGATTCTTGCTTGCTGATTATCCTCATTTCCTCCCCTTCCCCTAGAAAAGGCATTAGGTATGGGAACTAGAGAGGAACAATTGCGATGTTCCTGAGGTAATCTGGATCTAAGCTGATCAATGTGCCTGCTCCAGAGGACTCCATCCTCTGTTTGTACCCTGTAAGAATGAGGGCCTGTGATTTGAGTTATTTCAGCAGGAATCCATGAAGGTTCACCCATAAGGTTCTTAGCATAAACAGAATCACCCACACTGAATGCGAACTTTGCTAGTGGAATCTAGTGGTGCGTTGGGTGCGTAAGTGGGATGAAGGCGGTCAAGGGGAGACCTAAGTTTCCTACCCATCAACAACTCTGCTGGGGATAAGTTAGTTGATGGGTTAGGAGTGATGTGCTGAACACTAAGAAGTTTTCAACTTTCTCAGTGATGTCCCCAGGACCCAATTGCTGAAGCTTTTCCTTGGTAAAACATACCATGCGTTCAGCCCGGCCGTTAGCGAAGGGTGCCCAGGGGCAGTCAGGGCATGTCTGATACCCTGTTGTGCTAGATAGGATTCAAAAGGTTGGATGTAAATTGAGGGCCATTGTCAGAGACAAGAACATCAGGTAACCCGTGGGTTACAAAAGCTTTTAAGCTGCTTGATGACAGCATCAGTTGTGGTGGATGCCATAGGGATGACCTCTAGCCATTTGGAATATGCATCTACTATAATAAGGAAGGTGTGCCCTCTGGTAGGGCCAGCGAAATCAATGTGAATCCTAGACCATGGGCCCCTAGGACATTCCCATTCCTGTGTGGGGGCAAGAGGTGGGGCAGGCCTGACTACCTGACAGTTGGGACAAGATGCAACCCAGTTTTCAACCATTTTGTCAATACCTGGCCACCATACATAACTCCTGGCCAATCCCTTCATCCTTACAATACCTGGATGACCCTCATGTAACATTTCCAAAACCTCTCTTTGCAGTTTTGCAGGAATAACCACCCTGTTACCCCACAAAATACATCCTCTTAATACAGATAATTCAGTTTGCCTGGATTTAAAAGGTTGGGCAAGGTGAGGTAGATCTTGAAAAGGCCAACCTTTCTTAATCCAGCCTATAACAGGAGCCAATAAAGTGTCTTTGGCAGTCTCTCTGGCAATTTCAGCAGTGTGTACTGGAAGCTTGGCAACAGTTTCTAGAAAAAAGTGTGCGCCTCAGGTTCAGAGTCCTCAGTGTGAAACGGAAGTGGGCAGCGACTCAAAGCATCAGCATGGCCAATGTCTTTGCCAGGCTTGTGGATGAGCTTGTATGAATAAGCAGCAAGAAATTCAGTCTACCTCAGCATTCTTGGTGACAGGATAGTGGGTGTAGGTTTGTCTCCTGCCACAATGCCTAACAAAGGTTTGTGATCTGTGACAATGGTAAATGTTCTCCCATATAGATACTCATGGAATTTCTTGACAGCTGCAACAATTGCCAATGCTTTCTTGTCCAATTGGCTGTCAAAGTGCGAGAGTAAAATGCAATAGGGGCTTCCCTCCCGCTGGGAAGCCTGTGGCTCAAAACCCCCACTCCAAAGGGGATGCATCACAAGTAAGTACAACAGGCAAATTCTCAGAGAACTGTATCAGTACAGCATCAGACGTGATTAGTCTTTTAATATTGTTGAATGCTGATTGTTCCTTCCTGCCCCAGACCCAAGCAGATTTTTGTCCAATAATCTGTGTAATGGTTCTGCAGTGGTTGCCTTCTGAGGTAGGAACATGTGATAAAAGTTAATAAGTCCAAGGAAGGCTTGCAAATCTGTTTTGCATTTTGGTCTAGGGGCTTCTTTGATTGCTTGAACCTTGGCATCTGTAGGGTGGATGCCATGCTTGTCAATCATATAGCCCAAGAACTCAACCTTGTCAGTTCTAAGAGTGCATTTTTCTTCCTTGACTTTTAACCCGCTTTCTTGAATCTGGTAAGGACTTCTCTGAGTCTCTCTTGTAATTGAGTGTCATTTTCAGCAGAGATTAACACATCATCAAAGTAAGGCACTACCCTGGCAGTCCTTGGAGCATCCTTTCCATAAGGCTTTGGAAGATGCCTGGTGCCACACTTACTCCAAACTGTAACCTTTTACATTTGAAGGCACCTCTATGAGTCACAATGGTTTGGGCCTCTGCAGTGGCATCATCAACTGTTAGTTGTTGATATGCCTGGGCCAGATCCAATTTGGCAAAGACTGTGCCCCTGCCAAGTGAATGTAATAAATGATGCACCACTGGAACTGGATATGCGCTGCTGAAGCGCATGGTTCAATGTCCCCTTATAGTCTCCACAGATTCTTACTGACCCATCAGTCTTGACTGGTGTGACTATGGGTGTCTCCCATCTGGAGTGGTCAGTGGGCTCTAAAACTCCTTGAGCTATTAGTTTATCTAATTGTGCATCAATTTTTTCCTTTAAGGCAAATGGGACCCTTCTGGGCTTTAAACGAATTGGGGGCACCTTGGGATCTAGGTTGAAAGTGATAGGGGTCTCCATATACTTGCCCAATCGTTGCTGAAGACCTCTGGAAACTCAGACTTCAAGGCCTCCTCCCATTCAGTGTTGCTCATGTGATTGATGCCGGTCACCTCGATGCCTAATGGATTGAACCACTCAAGTCCCAGCAAGCTTGGGCGATCCTTGTCCACGATGGTCAGGGGCAAACGTTTGGTGTGGCCTTTGAACTTCACGTTGAATTCTCTTGTTCCAACTACTGGAATCTTGTTCCCTTGGTAGTCTTTAAGAGTCAGTGCTTGCTTCTGGAAATGTTTCTTCTGAATGTTTGGGAGTAGTCTGTGAATAGTGTCCCATGACACCATAGATAAATAGGAGCCTGAGTCCACTTCCATTTGGCAAGGCCTTCCTTCAATGAATACCTTCACATGTACTTTTCTGCTTCTTAAGGGTGAAGAATGACCAATGGTGACTGTTTGATGAGTTTCATTCTTCCCATTTGCTTCTGTGTTCGCCCCATTTTCTCACTGAAGTTGTTAGGCTTGAATTCTTTATCAGGAAACTTTCTTTTGTGGGGTGAGTTCTGGATGATTTGCAGACTCTTGCTAGGTGACCTCTTTTTTCAACGGAGGCAGATGGTATCAAGAAACTTGCATTCAGTCGGGGTGGCTTCCCCACAACTTCTGCAGTAAAAATCTTGCCTCTTTCTTCCGGTCTTTCTTTTTCCTCTCCATTCTGAGTCTATAAATTCCTTCCTCCACCTCACTACAGTCTGACTCAGAATCTATTTGCTCACAATGAGTTGTTGTGGACTTTTCCACATCAGGATGGCTTGAGGCCTTGTTAATTTTCTTCATGGCTGCTGCTGAGGACTTGGTGGCTTCTGCTGAAGAGGCCTCTTCTATCGCTTCCTTCAGCGTGATCTTAGGTCTCATTAATAACTTGCTCTGTAACACCCTGTCTTTAAGGCCCAGAGCAAATCGATCGCGCATGGCCTCTTCTAAATTGTTAAATTCACATGCACCCCCAATGTCCCTTAAACTTGCCATGAAGTCGTTTACGTTTTCGCTTTCCCCTTGATCGTGACGGTAAAACTCGTGTCTCTTAATGAGGCACGATACTTGTGGCGTAATGGGCTCTTAACAGCTTTTCTAAGTCAGGCCATTCCATTACCTTCACGTCTGCAGCTCCCGCCAATGCCTTTGCCATCTTGAAAACTGCGGACCAGTGCGTAAGAAAGACCGCCCTTTCCGCTTGTCGGAAATGTCGGCGAATCGTTTCCTCCAAATACATTTGGAAACAATCTGCATACGAGTCCCAGTCTTCTGCCGTCGGATCGATCGCGGGGCTGGGGAGTGTTCAGCACAGCCATCTCTCTTAGCTTGTTTTCCGTGTCGTCTTCTCTTCAGGAAGGATCCCATCCTCGTCGCCAGTGTTAAGTTTGCATGAAGAGTCAGACGCGGAGTGCTTCAGTGAAGAGTTTATTAGTGACTACAGCTTATAACGGACCCGATTTGGCTGGGCTGCGGCTGCTACTTATAGCCAGCAGCCGCAGTTGCCAGCCAATCAGAGTGCAGGATTTTCCCGCACTTTTTAAACCAATCATTTCTGACATTTTACAAGAACAGTTCAAACTAAACCAATGACATTCAAACCTGCCTACATAACACAGACATCTCTGCATTTCTTCCTATTCACTGATTTTGAAATGTATAAATTCTGACTTTTGCCAGCATTGCAAATCATTTCTCTTTTTCACCTCTTCTTTTTCATATACACCTTATAAAAAGCCTTGAAAATGTGAATAATTCATAATTATTTTGTGACATTGGTTTGGCTACTAAAATAGTTGTTCTATCATATGATTTTCATTTTTCAGTAATATTAATATAATTATTTTTTTAGTTGATAAAACACATATATTCCTTTCCTTTCGCCCCCTTTTATCCAGCATTCAGTGAGCCTAGACTCCACTGGTTTAATAACATTTAAGACCATAACATCCCAACACTGCATTTTATAAAGCAACTGCTGTAATCATACTGATAAATATTCCTTAATATCTCTCAACAGTGGCCATTCAACATGCAATTTATTTTAACTGGCAGGGGTACTGTTTAAGAAAAGCAATTAAAATGTGACTATCTACAGACTATTTATAGATGTAAAGAGTAACACCCTGGCATATTTCTATTCAATAAATAACCAACTTTGAATTACTTTTAACACGGGCAAACCATGCCTGGATGTTTATTGGCCCATATAAACAAAGACAGAAGCTTCATTATCTTACACAAGACCAGACTCAACTTGTTGTGACCTGCAGAGACCCAAATTAGAGTTTTCATATTCCTCTAGGATTTCCCATTTCCAAGTTCTATGAATTGCACTGAAATTAATTTATAAAAGGTGTTAATGGTATATATAATTTCTTTGCTTGCCTGCATTCTATTGTTATTTTACCATAAGTATACTTCTTTCTTAAATATAGCTTCATATAGCTTACTTAATAATTTTAAAAGTTTAAAATATCTTTTCAGTTTAAATATCTTTTGCACTGTAAAACCAATCTACTATTATCTTAAAACCAACTAGTTATATTGTCTTTCTTTAAACAGTATATCTTAAAGTTTGTTAGTTTATTAATTTCTAAACTGTTATAGTAATATTGTTTTAATAATATCATAGGACATGTTTATTTTCATCCACAAGATACAATATGTGTGTGTGTGTGTGTGCCTGTGCGCACGCGCACACACACACATAAATAATTTATTTGTTGCCCATCTCACAGTTCAAGTGATTCTGAGTGGCCTTAATGAACTAGTCACAAAACAGTAAATATTTTTTCCTACTCAAGAGAAATCACCAAATTTCTAATTTGAAGTAGTTCAATACTTCTTCATTCTGATGCAGCAAAACTTTGACTGTTCCAGTTGTGAAAGTTGGATGGACTCTCGTAATGTAAAAATGGAGCAACATATATGCAGAGACGAGAAAGTTCATAAAACTTGTCTAAAAGTTCTCTTTAGGAAGAAGAAGGAAGCAAGAATGATGTCACCAGAAACAGACAAAAGAAGCACACATACTATGCCTCAATTCCATAAACAACTACCACACTTGAAATACAATGTTGAAATACATTGCATTTTGGGCACTATTCCAACCCAATTTTCTTGATTTCTCAACCAACATCTGTGTGTAAGTGTGTGTGTACTGTATGTGATATATGTATTGAAATGAACCAATTGGGTTAGAATAGTGGCTGAAATGCATTACATTTTCTCCCGACCACAAGATTTGCATAATATGTGTATGCTTGCGTGTGTGTGTATGTGACCAATTGCTCCAGCATAGAGTCATTTATAGTATTTAAGAATTTTATCAGTTCACAACCATTCCTTTCCTTAACATCACATTATTGCTTCCTGTATCATTAATATTTTGGCAGACAATGATTTGAATTTTAAAATCACTGATTCAACCAGAAGATATGCAAAAAAAATTGCTACTGTGCTTTTGTTCATTTTAATATTCACTCATCATACTAATCTGGTTTAGATTATGATTGAGTGTAAAAAAATCTGTAGCTATTCTACAACCTTTCCATCTATTTATAGAAAATCTCACACAGGGAGTTGCTTCAGCCTCAGATCAGTTTGAAGTAATTCATGAATGAATATTAGAAATCATTTTTCACCCTGAAGCATATTATAAAATTACAGAATATTTGAAGGGAGGTTTTAAAATTTGAAAGGACTATTATTTCTGAATGTCCTAGATATTTCTGATTGGCAGCTTCATAGAATTATACACAGAAGTCTATCTCTGTGTGGTACAGATAGTTCTCTTCAAGACTGAAAATGTATCCAAAAAAAGGAAAAAAATAGTCATAAAATTGTAAGTACCTACAAATTCCAGTGGCTGTATTTAAAAGCAGCCATGATGCCTATCAACTGTTCTATGTGTGATGTAGGCACCATAATCTCATGTTTTCACATAATTTGTAATTTCCCCCCAAAAAAATTGTTATAAAAACTACTGAACTGTATTTTTATTATTGCTGTATTTTCATTTACTTCCTGCTGAATTTATGGCTCTATTAATTCTTTGTGTTAATGAATTAATGAATTTGCCATTTCATTAAATCATTTTCCTCCAAATCTGTTGGACTGGTTGAAGCTTAAACTAATGCAGTAACTTAAGTTATCCACACAGTTAATAGTCATTAATAAATTTGAATGACAATTTTGGTTATTTAAAATTAAAAAAAACATGATGTACCATGGAACTCGCAATGTGCATTTATGTGATTTCTGTGCAATAGTTTGGTTAAGTAAAGTTTCCTCTCAAACTCAACTCCTGATGACTTAATGGACATAGTTACTGAGGAGTAACTAGATAGATCTAGCTTAGATTTTCAGATCATTCAAAGTCAGCTTATCATACCCCTTACCTTAAACATGCTAATTAGAAATAAATACCTTAACTGGGCTTATTTTTATAAGCCACTATCTTCTTTCTGCCCTATTTGCATAGACAATTTGTATATTTTATTTATATTCTGCTCTATTCAAAGTCTTGCTATCACTTTTACACAATTCTTATCATGTTTTTATAGAATGTCTTATTTTTTTAAGTTTTCAGAGTCAGTACATTGATGAGTGAAGTTTTCAGGATTTTTTATTGATATTTCACCATCCATTTAAACTGTTTACTATTGTCCCATGAATTCTTGTTGTTTCTTTCATAATTTTATTAGCTCTCATGTGAATTGTAAATTGTTTAATTTTTAATCCAGCAACAGCTATAACACTTTATTTTATCTTGAAAAAGCTAAATAGGCTCAGCTCTATTAAATACTTGGGTGAGATATGACCAAAAAATTCCAGGATTATAGACTTGAAACTGAAAAATAAAATAAAATAGAAAAGTGTAAAATGCAGTGGCAAACCATTTCGTTATTGTTCCCAACTTAACTCTTAACTTGTCATCTCGAGTTACCTTTCATTTTTAATAGTTCATAACTAACAGACTTGTTAAATGGTTTAAGTAAGTTACACCCCATATTGCCTAGTAATTAGTGTGATTCTTTTACAATTTTTCTTAAAAAGCTGTCCTTACCTATTTGTGATGGTCACCTTGAGGCACAAGCAGTTTACTTGAAGCATCATGCCTTTGTGCTATGTCTAGGGCTTCTCTCTGGCTTCAAATCCATTTTTCTGGCTTGCCTCTTGAACAAAATGTTTACCTTCCTTATTACTGTTTAGTATGTTTGATTTTCTACATATTTCTGTTGCAAGTTACTTGAACGTACCTGAAGCAATGGACTGTAATTTAGTAAAAGTAAGCAAGGTTTAGTAACTTCCCACAATGCAAAACTCATAAATTATCATAACGTACCAGTCCAGTATTTTTATTAATAATATGGTGGGGCAAATATTCCTGCTATTTACTATCATTATCTAATTTTAGCATGGTAGGGCAGTTAGGTTAATTAATTCTGGCTGATGTAGCAGGACTGATGAACAATCTCCTGCTCAATTAGTTGATTCTTTCTAATATAACCTCTTAGAAAGGCTGTCTTTTATTTACAATGTACAGTATAACTGCATCCTACTCACATTCCATTCAACAAATGTGACATTAATATATTTTGCAATATATGACTATTATATATTATGTATCTTATATATGGTTATTTAGACTCTCAGATTTGTTCTTGTCCATATTTGTATATACAAAATAAATACAATACAATACAATAATATGAGATTCAGGCTATGTCAGGGATCCATTAGTTACAAGAATAGCCCAGCACAATTTTTGAATATTATCTGGGAAGAATAAAGATAATCTAAAAATGCAATGTATAAAAAAGGGAGAAAGAAAATATGCCCAAGTACCTTTTTATATGAGGATGTTGTAAAAATGTATGAAAGATTTTAGGTAGCGCAACATATAAATTTGAAGTGTTTCTTCCTCCTCCTCAAAGAATTTATTTATTTATATTTATACTTGAACTTGTATGAATGACTAAATGCAGGTTATGTGTCTTTATAAAGTACTTCCTAGCAAGTAGCATTTGTGTCTGCTTCCCAAAGACAAGATACAGAAAATTTTTGAAAAGATTAGGACGTTTAAAAAAAATGGCATTGATTACTTCCTTAGTACCTTGTCAGTATACAGCTTTCTTTGTCATTTCAGTAAATGTTTTTTGAAAGAAACATTAAAGAATTTATTGTACTTTGGTGGCATGTTATTAGTCTACCATTTCTAGTTTGATGGCTAGTTGATGAGTTATGTTTACATAGAGTTCTGAAATAAATCACTAAACCAATGATACATTTTCAAAATAGTTGAAAGGATTTACAGCTACACTGTATATATTTTTTGCTTCCTACAGATTACTGAAAATTAACTGCTTTTTTAAAATTGCATAATATTTATAACTAACATTGGCTAGTTGCTACACTAGGGATGGCACAATGGCTTAGTGGCTAAGGTGCTGGCCACATGACCACAGAAATGTCTACAGACAGCGCTGGCTCAATGGCCCTTGAAACAGAGATGAGCACTGCCCCCTATAGTTGGCAATGACTAGCGGAGTAAAATCAGCAGGGATTCCTTTATCTTTGCCTAGTTGCTCTATTACCCCATCATCAGGTAGCAAGAAGTAGCTGAATATGGCAGATCTTGGAAGCTAAGCAGTACTTGGATGGGGGAACAGTTGGAATTCTTGATGTTGTCTAACTAGGAATAAAAGACGGGGGGGGGAGGGGAATTTCTGTTATGTTGTCAAAAAAGGCAAATGTATACCATCCTCAGGAAGCTGAGCCCAACTTTGTTCCACAATAACGTGTTTCAGAAAAATACTGAAAGTGATATTGCAGTATTAAATTAAATATGTAATGTTTGCTATTAATTATGTGAAAAAAATGCAATGTGGAATCATCAAGGCATCCACATCTCTTGCACATTATATATTAGCACTATTTCCATATTTTATACTCAAGGTTAATTTCATGTTTTAAATTTTATATGTGTAAATGGAGTCATAAAATGAATCCTTTTTATGTCTATTTAAAATGTGATGCACTGTGTTAAGTAATGTAATATTCTGAAAATCTGTAGCTAATACATGATGAAGTATAAATTTTATTGGTGGCACTGTTACCACTGGCTGTTGAATAATAACAGTTTTTCCAGCCCTTCAGACAGTAGGATAAAGAAAAAAAATGATCATCCCAAAGATTAAAAGAAAGAGAAGTTAGAGAAGACAAGGAGAAACAATTAAAATCATGGTGGCAGCAACAGGATCTAAATGAACATTTTTATTGTTTCCAGTAGGAAAAAAAAGATGGAGTAGACAAGAGAGACAATCAAATATGTTGTTTTTCCAGTTAGTAATAAACTAATGAAAAAAAAGGCTTTGACAAGGGAACAAACGTGTGGTTATTAAATATATTATTAAAGATAATTGAAAATTTTAAGAAGACTTGAGGGCACTTATCTGTAGTTAGGTGACTAAATATGTAATCATAACCTATAAAGCACTAATAACTTGACACAAGAATGCTTAAAGAATGGCATACCATGCCTGCAGAGACAGAGATTGGAAAGGAAGAGACTACAGAAAGTTAAGCTACCATACAATGGAGAACACACAGTAAAAGGAATGCAGTGACACTGGCAGCATATGTATATTTGTGGTTATAAGACTGTTAGCACCAGTTGTACCCATTTCTAAATCAGGAGAATATGAAGGTGGCCATTCATGCCATAGTTGTTTCACATATAGATTTTTGCAATGCACGTTATATAGAGCAATCCTTGAAGTCCATTAATTGAAGCTATAGCTGACTAGAATTCAGTGGTGCAGTCAATAACCATTGTTAGATGCCATGTGACATCACTGTTCCACAAGCTTCATTGGTTACCAGTTGGCTTCCCGGTGGAAATTATACTATTCCCTGTCCTGGACAAGTAGAGGTAGAAAGGGTGTATCCCAGATTCTTTCAGTTAATGTCAGCTATGAGGGCCCAGGAAGCATGCCTTCTCTGTCATGGTACCTATTCTATGGAACAATACCTCCATATCCCATTCCATGCTTATATTTGTATGACTTTTATCTTTGCGAAACATTTTGAAATTTAGCTATTTTCTCAAGCCTTGGATTAGGATGGATGCTGAAGCTCTATGAAATTCTATTTGATTGTGAAATTGTTTTATTGTTTCCTCTCCCCTGAAAATGTAAGCTTTGTGTTTTTATTCTATTATTATTTTATTGCTTTAACTTTTTAAACCACATAGAGTCTTATGGAGCTTCTAAATTTCATAAATAAATAAATACATAGAAGCCTCCATAAAACTGTAACACACTTTATCAGTTTACAAATGGATGAAGGTAAGAAAAAACATATAACTTCTTTTTACAGATATTCTGTACTACTATGACAAATAATTTTGGGGATGTGAAGTTTCCACAACCCCCATTACATATAAATTAAGCCTTGGGAATTGTCTGCTTCAACTGAAAGAAAAGAATTTAAAAATTCATTCTCTCCATGAGCTGTAGTTAAAATCTGCATTTGGGGGAAAAAGCAAAGTACTTAAAAATTATTTGAGCCTTCTGTATAGATGGTATGAGGAATATTAGTGTGAGGCTTTAAAGGCAAACTTTCTCCACCTCTCCCACAGATTGGTATACAGTAGCACAGTGGTGGTATTCAGCCAGTTTGCACCATTTCAGGCGAACCGGTAGCAAGGATTTGGCATGGGTTGCCGAACTGGTAGTAAGTTCCAGTTGGCCATGCCCCTGACCCAGTCACCCAGTTGCCGCTGGCTCGCTTGCCCTGCCCGCCCGATGCTCGCTCACCTGCCTGCGTGATTCTCATCCCTTAAGGTATTTTTTTTTTCCCTCCCGACAATCAACTGTTCATATGATAAGCTGTGCCAGGATTCCTCTTGAGTTCCAGGGACCCTTCTGGGAACAAAACTATATTCTCAGTGTGCCCAGACAGAGAAATAGCTGCCACTATCAAGAATCAAACTCACAGCCCCCTGATTGTGAGGCAAGAGCCACCACACTACACCCTGGATTTTGCATTTCTCTGTATTAAAATTCATCTTGTTGACACTTTCCAAATTTCCAAATTTCCACAGCATGACTAAAAGGTAGCAGTTATAGGAAAGCAAATTTAACAGTTTATAGGGGTTCTACAGATTCCATGTCATATGTATCTTCTCATGCTATCCCCATACAATAAGTAAACTATTTGTTCAATTTACATTAAATGTGAAGCATTATTCTAGAAATTTTGATATTACACTTAATTTGAAAGCATAGAAACATAATAGATGATTTCTCCAAATTTCTGTCTAAAAAAATAAAAACTTGAACCATTTTTCACTGGCAGAAGTCCCATTTAACAGTGACAATAGCTTCAGTATTGCAAAAAGCTTCTTAAGAAGAGTTCCTCCATCAAGTCTCTCTTGGGAGAAGTAAAAGCACAAGAAGGAATCAGATTTAATGACAACTAGTAGGGGGAAAATGAAGTTTAATTTCTCTAGTGAGCATTAATTCAGTAACATAGGCCAAGCATTAATTGTCTCAGAATTCAAATTATTATAGGAAGATAACTTGCAAGAATGGGATTTCAAGTGGTAAAATAGCAAGGATAGAACAATCTGAAACTGACTAAAATGCAAAAGTATTTAAAAGCTAATTCTTTATTTAAAGATATTTCTATTGAAGGGCTGTTTCACTGTTACACTAGAGAAAGCTAAGATATGAAAAAATAATTCTCTTCTGTTACAGCAGAATAGTTAGAGGACTGCCCTAGGATATTGGTGATATGATATTACATCCAGGGGGTTCATTTTCTTTTGCTCCAATATGCCTTTTTGTTTATTGTTTGCTTTTGGTTTGTTTGTTTTCCCTTGTTGTTCTGCTTTGTGGCATCAAAGCTTTAGTCTTGGTAAATTATGAACATCTCTTTCTCTCTGAAATATTAGAAACTATAGCAAAAAAAAGTCATTCTTTTTTTTAAAGCCAGTAGACACCTTTAAGTGGCACATGGGAAGAAGGACATGATATAAATAGAAAACAATAACAGTTTGGACTTTTTGAGAACTTGTTATGGACACTTTCACAAAATTGGTGTCATAACAGGCATGGTCAGTCACAAGCTTTCTATTTATTGAAAATCAAACTGATATTAAGTTGCTTTCACAACATTATCCCCCTCGCTTTTCCCTCCTGAATAGGTGGCACTGTTCCAGTCAAAATATTAGCCTTTACCCATTTGTATTATTATTTTCTTAGAGTGGTTGTCAGCCTAAACTGGCATTTTCTCCCTTTGTCAATCTACCAATTTATTTTACTAATTAAAAGAATCTTAACAGATTAGCAAGCAACGTAAGGGTCTGACAGGTGTTGCCAAAAGGTGGACAGCATTTAGATGCCATTGGCACTGCATTATATAAGGCTTATTATAGTATGTCAGAAAAGTGTATGTAATTAGAAATATTGAGGGAAAGAAGGAAGGAAGGAAGGAAGGAAGGAAGGAAGGAAGGAAGGAAGGAAGGAAGGAAGGAAGGAACATATTTTAATTGCAATATTATTGTAACGTGATCATTGAACAGGTAAAAACTCTCACTAAGCCCCAACATGCCTCTTCCCAAAACTGCTCCAAAGATATTCAGTTCCTGCAGGTTACACACAGTTTAATGTGCAAAGAACTAGGATTTAACATGAACTAGGATTCTGTGCTTGGTTCACAAAGACATCCATGAGTATATAATTTTACATGCATTTCCATTTATTAGATGAATTGCCTACCACAAATATGGCAGGAATGAAGTTTAGAGGAAATGAGATTTAAATTGCAAATATGTCATCCTTACACAATCATCTCAGCTGAATACTTTGGTTCATATTACTTTATTTTAGAGCCTTCTACCATTCTAGGTCCTTATTAGATCTGATAGATCGATAGGCCATAATATTGTTTCTCACATGCTAAAAGATGTCTATATCTAAGGAAAGGAAGAAGCATTAGAATGACAAAATTATAAGTGTCTTCCTCTACAACCTCCTTTTACCCTTATTCAACTATTTTCTATGTAGAATGTTGTGATCAACTAATTCTGAACTTTAGGGAAAAGTGTGAGAAATTTGAATCAAGATGAAGTTATGAATAGGATGTGCAGCTGTGTGTATTATCTCTACTATCTTCTTCTATATGTTTAATCAGAATTTCCAAGAAAGTCTACTGATGGCAACAATGGTTCCAAAATAATGTGGTATTGTATGGAAAATACAAAGATCTGAGAGATACATACTATTTTTGAAGATGGTATCTTTAGTCATAGATAGATCAGTGGTCTATATATAGCTTAGTAATTGACTTAAAATATTTTGTATGGTATCTGAAGACGCTTTCGAATCTGGAAAACATAAAATGCATGTTTTTCCTCTGAACTACATCTTTTTAAACTTTTATTTGACTCTCAATTTACTGAAAGCCTTCTTTTCTCTCTTTAAATTATTAAAGTACCAACAATACAGCCAAACATTTTGAAGTGGAATAAAAGACTCCAAAATTAGATTCTCCCCTACTGCTTACTCAGATCAGAACATTTTAAATATTGTCTGGGTGTAATTCAGACCAAATCTTAGAAAAACGGTCACTGAGAAATATTGTTCCAGCTTGGAAAAGATCTAAGAGATGCCAAGCTTTAGAAAAGTGGCAAAGTGTGATTTAAAAAGGCAAGAGGAGTTTATAAACCTTTTTACATTACACAAGCAAAGCCTCATATGATCTGTCACCGGGCAACAGAGTTCATATCAAATGCAACTGAGAAAAGAGATCAGAAGCCTGCTGTATTGTAATGAAAAGGAATGCATCATCTCCCAGATCATAAGCTTCTGATAAGAAAGCAGTGCAAAAGGGATTAACAGGAACATCAGTCTCTTCACTTGGTGCCAGCAAATGGATGCATCTTAACCAACCAAATATCACAAACTGCAGGTGCTGGGCCACCTGGAGAGGGAGGTTCTTCCATTCACACATGCCTCAGGACATCTGTTGAAAAGAAACACAGCCAAAATGCCAGTTGTCAATAATTGCACTTCATTAGGTATCAGAAATGAATGTTTATAATATTATTAGCAGTACTAACAATGGATATTAACACTACTTGAAATTCTAAATAGTAATATTTGTTTTTTTAAGGTATGGGAGGAAGGAAGTGTTTAAAAGAAATATGCCTTTTCTCTTTCTATGTCTCTAGTTTTAAAAAAACTAGAATAGTAAATTTTCTTTACTTTCTCTAACATTTTAGAGCAAGATTTTGAACATAAACTCTAAGAATTAATATTGTGTTTCCTCAAAAATACGACTCAGAAAGTAAGTCCTAACTTTATTTTTACATATGCACCCAATATAAACCCTACCCCCCAAAATAAGCCCTAAATAATGCGGACTCCAAGGTAAAAATTAAGCTAGGATGGGATGCGGGGGTGGAGCAGCCCTACTACTTACCTTCGGACAGTTGCAGCCAGGTCTCGCACACCTTGGCCCATTTTTTCTGCAGCCAGCAAGGCTTTCCTGAAGGTCTCTGTAGTCGATAACAGACCTCCAAATTGGCTCCTTATCAACCAAAGAAGTTCTGGAAGGTCTCTGACAGTGAAAAGGAGGCTGGGAGTGTGCATCACAAGTGAGGTGAGTCACTGGAAAACATCCCCCTCCCAAAAATAAGACCTGGTGCCTTTTTTGAACTTTTTAAACAGGGCCTTATTTTTGGGGAAGTACAGATTTTGAAATAGCTGAACTTTGTCTATCTACATTGAAGCATAGTGGGAAAACGCCACTTCAAATTTCAATTGTGCAGGACTAATTGTTTTAATTCTAAACAAAAATTGTCTTTAAAATGTAACAATTGTTTTCAGATACTCATCCCTATTATTATACTAGACAACCCATGATACATCTTTCAATATATATTGATTGTTCACATGCAAGGTCTTAGCTGTCTAGATCTTAGCTGTTACAACTGAAGCCTTCCAGTTGCTTCAATCAACAATAAAGTCAGTTTGATATCTGATAAAGTCCATATAAATAGCATAGCAATAGCACTTAGACTTATATACCACTTCACAGTGCTTCACAGCCGTCTCTAAGTGGTTTACAGAGTCAGCATATTGTCCCCAACAATTTGGGTCCTCATTTTACCCACCTCGGAAGGATGGAAGGCTGAGTCAACCTTGAGCCTGGTGAGATTCAAACTGCCAAATTGCAGTCAGCTAGCAGTTAGCTGAAGTAGCCTGCAGTACTGCACCACCACAGCTCTTAAATATACAGGCTTAGTTTTGGTTGTTTGATAACAAAAAAAATATTGGTTGAACAGAAGTTGATAAGCCATTTTCCTGCTTCATTTTGTTTTCTTAAGCCATACAATTACATTTCCTCCTTGATATTTCCAGCATTGGCATTTCAGTCTTCAAGCAGCACATGTTGCTTGCATATTTTGTCATTGCAAATTGAACTTGAGCAGAAAACTTATCAGCCTTTTCTTTTTTTAATGACTGAAGCATATACTTGCATAATTGTCGTATTAATGGGATGTCCAGAAAATCTGTTATTACTTGATCATTGAATACATTGTAACCAAGTATTGTTCTTGCTATACTTCTCCTGACTATGAAAAGTCTTTGTTTTTCATGTTTTTCTAATATTCTATTTCTATAAATTGTGTGTGTGTGTGTGTGTGTTGTGTGTATTGGCTGGTTATCATTGTTTTGTGGTTGCATCCCATTATTGATAATGAAGTAATTAATAATCTAAGTAAGTAATCTAACTAATAAGTCAATGTTGGAGCCTCTACTTACAATGGATTAAATTATTCCACTGTGTATATAATGCAAAGATATAATATACTGTACTGTACTGTACTGTACTCTACTCTACTCTACTATACAATACTATACTACGCTACACTACAGTACACTACACTATAATATTTATGTAATAGTACACTATTATTAATTACCATATTTTTCCATGTATAAGATGATACTTTTTCTTAAAAATATTTACCTAAAAAAGGAGAAGCATCTTGTAAATGTGAGTCAAGTGGAGAACCATGGTTGCAAAACTGCTGATATTTATCTCTGCAAACTAGCCTCATGAGCAAAACTCCTGACTGCAGAGACAAACTTACAAGTTTCCTCTAATTATGAGCCTTAGGTAACTGACATCAGCTGATACTGTGGAGAGTGTGTAGCCCAGATGAGACAGGGAGTGGTAATGTTGGGGCATCCTGAGCCCATAAAAATGTCAGTAAACAAAAAAATAAATACCGGTACCAGTAAACGAATGTCTTACTCTGCAAAATAAATGGTTTCTATTTAATGTTTAAAATATTGATTTATAAATTTTGGGTAAGAAAAATGTGGGGTGGGGTGTCCTTTACATGGGAACATCTTATACACAAAAAATATGTAGATTCAGTTAAATGCAGGCTTAAGTCCATATATATTTAAGATAAATATCCTGAATGTTTGGTTACATAAATATTAGGAAAGAGACACATTTGTATGCAATGTTGTGGCATAAGTACTAAAGAGATGGGAGCACATTACTATTGCATGACATATCTTTTGCCATTTGAGCCATGTTTCCCCTGTGGATAGTTATGATTTCTTCCTACCTATCAAGCAATTTCATAATCATGAAAAATTCTTGTGTTCAAAATAAGCAGAACTCATATAACCAGCAATATAAACCAGGTCTGCCAATATTAAACATCATTTTAATAAGAATATTTCCTTATTTCCCAATTTATGTAATTTGTTTCTATTTAAGAAAATTTTTATATATTTGAAATTAGTAGAAAATTCAGTTTATATTGACTGCGTTCTTTTCCAACTGACACCTTAAAATACACTGTACAGTTAGACTAACAAAATATATGGAACAATTAACATCTTTTTAATCAAGTAATTATTATCCATTTTTTTAAAACAATGATTATTTAAAAAGCAGTATAAATCTGGGCAGTAGTATGAGTTATGATATATAAGAGCCAAACTTGACTGTTCTCAGTATCTAGATGTTGAATATTTCTCCTTTTTTTTCATTGTGAGATATAGCATGTTATTTCAAAATAACTTCATGTAATGAAATAGTACCTCCATTGCAAACAATAGTGATTATGTGGAAATACATAGTAATGCAGCTGCATGCCACATTATTACAAGATAAGAATAACTTCTTTTAACAAGGTATATTTCATTCCTCTTTGTAGTTATTTTATAACTTTGACAGGCAAGTTCAGAACAGAATATGAGATTTGCATAATTTCAATGAAGTGGTCATGTATAAAGATTTTGTTTGAACTGCATACAAATTTGAGATATGATTACAACCAGGAACAAAATGTACCATTAAGGTGATTCTTTAATGGAAGTTTAGAACATACTAGAAATCTGGGTAGAAGTTCAGAGGAGGAGATGATGACATATATAGACACCCAGAGAGAGACTCATAAAGGTCCACTAAAGTCCAGAGCAGAGATTATCCATTTGCTCCTGGAACACTTGCAACAAAAGTTGCAGAATGCACACTGCACCTGCACAAAGTATGAGTCCCTTCACTTGTTCTAATTCTGCCAGCACCCCAAACAGTGTTTCCCACACAATCTCCATCTTTGCTGGCAATTATCTCACCCTTGAATGCAGAGTCCCATGCCTTGCTGTCCTGCTGTCTTCTCCCTGGCTGGGTCAGTCTATCTATCTATCTATCTATCTATCTATCTATCTATCTATCTATCTATCTATCTATCTATTTGATTTGTCAATCACTTACAAGATAATAAGTATAAGGGTAAACGTAGTTATGAATACATGAAATGAATACATACAAGAAAAATAAAAGAATAAAAGAAACAATAAAAGAAACAATAGGACAGGGATGGTAGGCACATTGGTGCGCTTATGGACGCCCCCTACAGACCTCTTAGGAAAGGGGTAAGGTCAATACTAGACAGTCTAAGGTTAAAGTTTTTTGAGTTTGGGGAAGAAACCATAGAGTCAGGCAGAATATTCCAGACATTAACCACTCTGTTGCTGAAGTCGTATTTCCTGCAATAAAGTTTGGTGCGGTTAACCATGAGTTTGTATCTATTGTGTGCTCTTGTATTGTTATGGTTGAAGCTGAAGTATTCATTGACCGGTAGGACATTGCAATGTATGATTTTATATTCTATACTTAGATTGGACCAAAGACGGCATAGTTCTAGGTTTTCTAGGTCTAAAACCTCAAGTCTGGTGGCATAAGGTATTCTGCAATGAGTAGAGGAGTGGAGAACTCTTCTTGTGAAATATTCCTGGACTTTCTCTACTGTGTTAATATCAGATATGTAATGTGGTTTCCAGACTGGTGAGCTGTATTCAAGTATTGGTCTAGAAAATGTTTTGTATGCTCTAGTTAGTAGTGTGATATTACCAGAGAAAAAGCTATGCAGGATTAGGTTAACAACTCTTAATGTCTTTTTGGCTATGTAGTTACAGTGGGCTCTAGCACTTAGATCATTAGAGATGAGTATTCCAGGATCCTTGACAGAGTTTGGATCATCAACAAGATCTTGACTATTCAGCTTGTATTTTATTTTCTGATTTTTTTTGCCAATATGTAAGACAGAGCATTTATTTGTTGAGATTTGAAGTTGCCATTTGTTTGACCATTCAGATACATAGTCGAGGTCTTCTTCATTCACTGTGTATATCCCAGGGTTGGCCATTCTCTGCAATCACTGTGTATTTCCCACTATGTATATCCCTTTGCCCAGCACCTGGAGGAAGATGATAACAAAAATCAGCTATGTAGTAGCAGGGAACAGCAAGGTTATGTGGTAGTGGTATGCAGCAGATTGCAGGGTATCCTAAAGTGCAGAGAACTTCCCTCACTATAGGGAAGTTAGTAGGTGAGGGGTGTTGAAGCAAAAATAATGTGGCAGAGCAGAAGCATCACGTCCTTTTGTTCTAACAATCACAAATGGGACTACTGGAACTGTCATTGCTAAATGATACATCACAGGATATTTTGTCTAAAGACCACAAAATTTAGCAATGGAAATTCTGGTCCCAATTATAAGTTGAGGACTATCTGTAGCACCAGTAGTAGAAAACACTGGGTTTTGAGGTTCATATAATACTATGCGACCAATGTATCACTTGCATCTGATCAAATTATGCATGTGTAAAGCAAGTTGAATAAACATAGCCACTCTCTGATAATTGAATAAATATCTTCTATGCATGGATTATATGACACTATATGCTATAATTTTACTTTATATATTGTACAGTACATAGCCTTGGATTCCATTACTTCATCCTTTCAGGCTACTCATGTCACTAGCATGATCAGGATATGAATTACTTTAAAGCTATTTTTTTTAAGTATGAGTTATATAACAGAGGCATGTGACATCAGTGTTATAATGAAATTCTAGAGATCACACAGACTGAAAAAGGAAGAAGCAAAGAGTGATCACCATGAACCAATTTTTGCAGTGATCTTTATCAATCAGCAAATCACCATGAAAATAATACCCAAAGTTATGTGTAAATGACCAAAGAGCAACTAAATCATAACTTAATTAGACCAGAGATAAAATATGTTCCCAAATAGTTTTCTGATAAATTTTGAAGGGATATTTAATTTTTTAAATTTCTATTGAATATATACAAGTAATCCAATAATTCTCTTTAGGAAAATTCTTCAAACGTCCCTCTTAGTGTTTCACTATATAACATGTTTTATATTTGAATAGGTAACAATAATAATAGAATATGATAATAATATAAACAATCCTTATTCAGTGTTAGGCATATACTGTAAATGATTTGTCAATGATGCTTCTGAAAAGTAGGTAATAGCTTTTCAAATGGGACATAATTAACTCAAGTGTTTTCCAAAAGCAACAATACAAGTAATAGTTTTAACACATATGTCTAACAAGTGGAAATAAAATTATCTCCTAAGACATGAACTGGTGTATTTTTTAAACCAGCCTTAACTTATAGGTGGATAAAGTAACTGGTAAGTTGTAATTTAAAAAATGATGAATAGTATGGCAATGTTGCAGTAGGCCAGCTGAACCAATGAGGAAAAGGAAAAGTGGATTTAAATAGGGAAGTCAAAATACATGTCTTCAACTTAGGAGCACAACTGAGACTGGAATTTTGGTCATTAAGTAATTAAGACTCTTCACTGATGATATTTGCACTTGCTTGGGATTGGCACCTGTCACTCTGTTCCCATGACACTGTCATCTTTTGCAGATTATTTGCTTTTTCACCAATTAAGTTTCTACTTTGGAACAGCAGCAGAGCAGGAAGAAATGCTGTGAAAATAATTCTGCAATGTTAGTACCGGAACAGCAAGATAAGCATCCCAAAGGTGCTTTTTGAAAAGCCAACTGGACTTTATGGGGTTTTTTTTTGAATCACTTCTCAGCCAAGAATCACTTCTCAGCCAAGAAACTTCTTCAGCTCTGTTGGATGAAAAGTGAAATGTCTTCAAAGAAAAAACAGAAAGTCCAGCTGCTTCTTGAAAAAATACCTTTGGGACAACCTTGACCTGGATGATTGAGAATCTCCATAGACATTTAGCAAGATGAGTAATTTCCCACTCATGGTGTGAATTTTGTGTCATTCTATCTTCTGGTTTCCTACCTCTCCCTTCTGCCTGCTGAATTCAGTGCCAATAAATAAACAAACAAACAAACAAACAAAACAGCTCACCAAAAAAACCCACACCTAACCAGACCACTTTTTTTCTCCCTTAGTCTACAATTTTTTATACACACACAAGTAAATAAACACACACACAGAGATAAAACATACAACGAACCTGAGGCAAAGATAAGACCTGGAAAAAGAGGGATCAGAAATAGAATCCAATGTTTTCCATCCTTCATTGTTTAGCTGGAGTTAACAATCTGAAATTGCAAAACTAAGAGAGATGAGGACATTTAAGGACTGTCATGAAAAACCTTCTGAGAGTTTAAGAAGTGAACCCTAGGGCTCCATAGAATACCTTCAGTCTACATAAGAGTACATTAATTAACTCCAGTATTAGAGCAATCTTGCTTACTTCATTATAGTTGATACTGACAAAATTAAAGACAAAGGCAGTAGCAAAACTAGGACAAGCTGGATTTAGCTTTCTGAGAATGCATATTTATTTGGGGCTTGTGTTGGTTTTCTTGTTGTTTTACAGTGCAGTAGTTCAAGACATGATCATTCTTTAAGCCTTTACTTTTATTTAAATTTTTCACATGCTGCCTCTATTTACCAAATGTTATTCAGGTCTTGCAAGTCCTAATAAATTTTTAAATGGAAAGAAATGATATGTTTTTCCCTAGTGTTCAGAAGTCATCCATCATTAAATATAGTTCATAAACTAGTTCCCTTCTGTTCCTACAAATCTGAAACTTACCTATCTCATTCACAACTTATTCCTTGCTTTCTTTGAAGTTCAGTGTGTTATTTAGCTTTTTATACATGCTCCATATTAGGAAAATTTAGAAACTGAAAGCTTATTTACATAAAGTAATAGCATAATTAGATTATTATTTCTATATGCTTAGAAAGACTATTTAAAAAAATAATAACATACTTAGTTGTCTGGGCTGCTTATTATTAAATGTTTGGGGGGAAGGGTGGAAGAACTCAATAATGAAATTATTCTGGAATAATTTCTGGAAATTAACTTTTTCCATTTTCTAAACTGTCCTTACAGATAGATATATACAGTAATATCCAGAACATCTCATTGACTTCCTGAAAAACTTATATACAGCTCTGCAAGTGACAATGCAGAGATAATATGATAAGCAGAGTGGTACTCCCTGTAATGCTGTAAAGTGAAAATTGGACTAAGAAAATTCTTGTCCTAATACTAAAGATCTATAAGGTTAAAGTATTACCTATAATGTCCTAAGGGAAAAAATTGTAGACTATCACAATCATCATTATGTGAACAAACCAAAACACACTTTTTAAGATGCAAATATTCAAAGCCTTTGCAGTTAAAGCTGAAAGAGGCATCTACTCCATCAACAACTCTAAAATGATTCAATCTTTCAACTATTGAAAGAAGATACTTTCAATTTACCCTGATACACTAATAATACTACCAAAGATGTTTGGTATGGCATTCTGGCCTGTCCCACCATGTCAGGTGGCTAAATCAGCTGATACAAGACAATTCACTTTATGGATTTTCACTTCCACACTTAATGTCAATTAATGTATGCAGGTTTGAATGTCATTGGTTTAGTTTGAACTGTTCTTGTAAAATGTCAAATATGATTGGTTTAAAAAGTGTGGGAAAACCCTGCACTCTGATTTGCTGGCAACTGCGGCTGCTGGCTATAAGTAGCAGCCTCAGCCCAGCCAAATCGGGTCTGTTATGAGCTGTAGTCACTAATAAACTCTTCACTGAAGCACTCTGCGTCTAACTCTTCATGCAAATCTAACAACCAACAATTCAAGTTGCTTCCCAGAGTTTGATATAAGATGGGCAACCATAAAATGTTCAAATAAACTAATTAATAAGGATATCTTCAAACAGTTATTAGTATATAAGTTGGCATAAAGGCCCTTGGTAAGATCAAATACTTAAAATGGTTGTCTCAGAAAAAAAGATTTTTCAACTAGAAAAAATATATGAGTATGACACTGGGACACAGAAAGTACAACTTCAGCAACAGAGTGGTCAATGCCTGGAATGCACTACCTGTCTCTGTTGTTACATCCTCTAACCCCCACTCCTTTAACCTCAAACTAATCACTATTGACCTCACCTATCCTAAGAGGTCTGTAAGGGGCCTGCATAAGTACACCATCATGCCTACCGTACCTGTCCTATTGTCCCCATTTGTTCGTACCTATTTCCTGTATTCTTACTCATGTTTATACTTATATCTATTACAAATCAAATAAATAAATAAATAAATAAAATTATATTGTAATTATAGAGTAAGTATCTTTAAGTATCTTATTTACCACTCACACCCTCTTTATCACCTACACTTTACATCCTTTTGAAGTGCATTGTCTATACTCAGATGGACATTTGTTTTTAACTGAGATATAGAGAGGCAAAGATAATATGTGCTTTGTATAGTAAGTTAATTTATTCTGGTCCTATCAAAGATGATTGTTTAATGTTACATTATCTGAAATATTATAATAAAGGAATAAATAGGACAGTAGAATTTCTTATGCCCAAATGTTGAAATTTTCTTCAATAGAATTATAAGAACATGAAATACATTTTGGAGGATGTATGAAGGTCACTTGGTCCATCAGGACACATTCATTTTAGTAGCCTACTTCCCCAAGGATGATAAGTAGTTGTTTCTCAAATGGTATTGATACCTTTTGCCTCAACAAATTTGCCCTAAGGCCACTCAGAGTGCTTATTATTCTCAACATGAAAAATTGTTCCTGATATATGTGCTGAATTTCTTTTTTGCAATTCCAATTTATGGTTCCTTTTTTCTATATTTGAAAAGAAATAATAATTTGAGATCCTGTTCTCAATAGCAGTAAAGATTTTACAGGTATCAAACAAATCAGATTGGCTCTGTCCTTAAAATAAGATGTTCAGAATTACAAGGAAAAGTACCAAATTTCACAACAAATGGAAACATCAAACATCATTAAAAATGTACACAGTCAAATAACCTTGTCTTATAGTTTACTAAGAAGGTTGCTGCTGGTGTTCTAAAAGCTCAAATACATCTTTGGATAATTAACTTATTTATTTTCTAAATTTATATATCTGCCCTTCTCACTTTTACATGACTCTAGACAGGTTACAATAAAACAAAAACACAAAATATATAATAGAAAACAAAAAACAGCAACAACAAAGCAACCAGGTACAAACTAACTTATCCATACAACCAGGAGACAGTTGTAAACAAGTTTCCCTTAAACAACAATAAAACACCACGGTGTATAATTTGCTGACTTTACAACCTCTGTTTTCCTTACTGCTTTTTTACATTGTGTGCTCATATAATTTATATCCTATAACATTATTCAGTTTTATTATATTTGATCCCACAGAAATTGTTGGTACCTTGGCAACCTTGGCTGATCTTGGAAGTTAAGCAAGATTAGCAAAATTGTGCTTGAGGATGACAGTTATCTAGGCTAAGAAATGGAATAAACAGACAACCAAATCAGGGCCAAATCATGTCCAAGAAGACAGCAGCTCTAGGAAGAAAGGTTTGATGTGGGATGTCTTACAGCAGCATGTAGTTGAACTTTTCTAAAACTATAGACAACCTCTTATTTTATATTAAACTTATTTTTTCCCCCACTATGAATATAGATATTTTCTCTACTTTCTCTTTTCCTCACTATATAACTTCAAAGATCCAGGGAATAATAAATATCTGATTTAATTTGACTTGATACAGGACATACTTTGATTAGCATCTGTAGTTAGCATAACATTCATATAAACTAATATCTTTAAATCTGGATTGGTATGGATTGTAACTAAAACAATTACTCAGTGTTGCAATTATCAATGAAAAATATTTACAAAATCACATTACTTAATGTGCGTAAAACCCAATATGTTGGAAAAAAATCTTTAGTTTCTTTCTGAAACAAGAATATTTTAAAATTAAACTCAATGAATGCTATCAAGTGATTTCACTGAGATGCTTACAAGTATAGAATCTTCATCTGCACTTAATGTGGTGTAATGTTTTATAATATAAGCAATTCAGATGATCACATTATTGAATAAACTCAATATTTACACAACCAGTAACTTCAGTCTTCATTAAGAAGGACATATTACAGCATTGTTACCCTGGCTCAATGTAGCTTTAATGAAGATGTTGTGAAGAACTCAACTTATTATTTATTTTTTAATTTTTAGATCACTTCAATCAATTAGTCAGGTGGTATATTGGAACAACAGTCATACTCAGTATAATATTAGCTAATAATAATTAGTTTAATCTGGATGCATGCCACCAATAGCTTTGGAAGTTATTAAATTTTCAAAGTCTGTATGGACAGTTTTAATAATATCCAGAAGCAAATAAATAAATGAATAAAATATTTGCTATCTCAGATTATTAAAACTAAATTTATATAGCACAGAATAGTTAGATTAATTTTACTTTAGTGGATATTTGTCATAAGTGTAATATTTTAAAATGAATGTTTTACCACAATAATTTATAATATACAAGGTGTTCCTTTATTTTCAGAAAATTAATAGACTTATTCAGAAGTTGATTTAAGGAAACTCTTCTCCTCGTTTTCTTTGTAACTTTGAAAGCTTCTATTGTCAGATATTTTTTAAAAGGCCATTTCAGTTTTGTATAGTGGAAACTAACTCTCATAGATCATCTTGAAATTTGCATGTTTTTCACTGATTACTTTATAAGCTTAAATACACAGAAATATGGAATCCTTCTACCACTATATTTGCTTTATTAAGGAGTGTGGTATGTGTGTGTGTGCGTGTTTGGATGTATATGTACGCAAACATGTTTTTTCTAGATGATCTCATTGGGCTTTTTTCCCCTTATTTTACAAAGATTGGAAAATTCAAATTTCTAAAATAATATTCTATTAGTCATTATATTATGTATTTCATGCTCCTGCATGGATCTATTATAGGTGTACATCAATTAAATTGTTCTGCATAGAATTTTTTTATGTAATAGCACAATCAAATTTCACTCGTTCTATCTTTCATTGTGATATAGATTATGTGCATTATACTTCAATGGGTTTTAACTTGCTGTAGATAAAAATGCATATTAAAAATAGAATTTAATAATAATAAAGCTTTTAAGCATGACTTATGAAAATACAAATGATAAACAGAGGAACCTTGGGCCGTGACCGTAATCCATTCCAGGACTACAGTCATGACCTGATTTGGTTGTGCCCAGAAGCATGACTGTCTGTGCATGCACGGACCAAAAAAAATGGTGCTGAGGGGGAAATCGCCACAGTGATTTTCGGGTTTGCTTGGTCACCATCTGAACATCTGTTTGCAACAGAAGCAAAACTGTTCTGAAAATTCTGGTCATCAAACGATTTGGTTGTGAACAGAAGTGTTCGCGACCCAAGGTTCCACTGTATCAGTTTTGTTAAACATAGGTTGACTATTAAAATTTCATTAAAAAATATTTGTGGAAATATCAAAGTGTAAAAATATATTATGTGCAGTTTAAAATGTTATAAGATGTATAAAAGCAAAGATAAAATAAACAGTATGTGTATTCTAGATGGATTTTTATTACTATTATTATTTTACTGTATTCTCATTAGGAGTTTTAAAAGGAGAAAGTTGCATTTTTCATCCTTGAAAATGGTCATAATACATCCTATAAAATAACGTATTTTTCACACTTTAAGATGCCCTTGATCATAATATGCACCTGGTTTAGAAGAGGAAAACAAGAAAAAAAAATCAGGCAGAGTCTGAGAAGACCACAGATAGGTGTCGTCTCATGTGCCAGCTCCACCTATTGACTCTTGTACCGTGGAAAAGAGACAGAAGAGGTGGGCAATAATAAAGGCAGAAGAGGCGGGGTTCAGCACTGTAAAAGGAACCCACTGTGGCTGCTATTCACCAAAAGACCAGCACCAACACACAGACATTTCCACCCACTTTTTGGGGGGAGAAAGTGCCTCTTATGGAGCAAAAAATATATGGTAGTCATTGGGTTCTTCACCTTTAAGATTACCAAGAATATTCATGGCCACTAAGAACATTAAAAATGACTTTAAAGTTTGCACCTCTGAACTGAATCCTGGAATACATATGGAATTTGCCGATTGTCTAAATAAATATGTAGTTTCTTTAACAAATCCCCCCCTCAAAATAATGCAGTGTCAGATGAATGTCAGAAAACAATTTTCACTGGTCTTCAAAAATGGAAACTATTGATCAGTTGATATGATGTTAATACTTGATAAAATTCTTAGGTAGTGTGTAGAGAGATCAATCTCTCAAGCAAAGTTATAATTACATGTACAGGTCTTAGCATACTATATTGCTTTTTAACTAGATAACTTTCTTACAAGTTGGGGGAAAAATTGCTAAAAATTATTGAATGCTATTCCCAAAACTTAGATTCAAAAGCATATAGCACCAGTTCCAGATTTCTAACAGAAAGTAGTACATTAGGAATAATTTGGGATTGTGGCATTACAATTAGCAAACTATATGAAATATATTTATCATAATATGCATTGATCACAAACAATGCCTGTATTGTATATGCATATGCAATAAAAATATTTCTGAACATCAGACAGATTTTGTAACACTGGGGTGGTTTTTTAGTGAGCAGCATAAGACAAATGTTATGGTATATAAAATGCAACTGCAATGTAGCCAAGAAGGACAACAAAAAGGGAATCCATATTTTTCTCTGAATAGAACCATTATTTGAATCAAGAAAAATTACAAAAGGAAGTATGCAGGTATTCAAAGTTCCAAATCTCTTTAACAAGCAATGTGCCAGCAAATGAAAGGGAAATAAGAAGTTTCAGTAAGAAATCATTCCTACTTTATTATATTTAACTATGTGTATGCTTTTTAGTCCTGGATCCCTATTATTTTTTTAGAATTGGTCTTTACTAGTCAGATAATACAAAATTAATACGATGACATAAAAGCATTACTAGGGTTTATATTATAATAATTGGCTGCAATAATCACCATATCACTATCTTTCACTTCACTGATGAAATCTCAACTAGCCCATAAGTATTGTGCCAGTGTTGTAGTATTAATTCGTATAATTCAATGAAATTACCTAGCTAAGCTAAAAGTAAGGATCACAATCAATTTGATATTATTCTTACTGTAAGGTGGAACAACTGAAACTCAGTACAGGAAACAGGGGGCATATACCAACATGGAACAGAATTTAACTTTAAACTATACAAAACATAGGGGATACCAGGATTAGCTGGAATTTTAAACTTTTCAAGTAGTTGAATAATACCAAGTTGTTTATATATATATATATATATATATATATATTGACCATTTAAGCTGGGAAAGAAAATGAAGTAGCTTGAAGGATGAGCTATTTGCTCATGGTGACATGATTACTAATTTGGAAAATACTTAAGGCTGAATTTCTGAACTGGGATTCTGCCAATCTGAAAAAAATATTGATATCTGGCCATAATATTTTAAACAAATAGTTAAACTAGTGTGATGTAATGATGCATTTTATTGTGCTGGTGTTCTCCAATGTCAAAGCAAATTATTAATGTCATTCTTATTGTTAACAGTGTTTATTGTATTCTACCATTATTAAAACAGATACTTATGTTGAATTATACTAATTTTACAAAAGTATTAGATACCACTAATGGAAAACAATTCAACTGAGTATGGATAAGCATTACTAAGGATGACCTCATGACAATAAGAGTGCTGAAATATGCTTTTGCCACTGGTCTTATTTAAAGTTAACCAATAAGTGCAGGTAGGAGAGCCTAGGATCTATTTGCAAGACTGGTTTAATAAAGTCCTTAGATATACTTGGTGCTGTTGTTGATTATGCAGTTTCTTTGGAACTGGTTGTGGCATGGTCTAGCAGTAGTATTAGTAAGAGTTGAAGACTATTAGTCCAAAGGAAGCTCTTGGACCATCAATGTGACAGGTATCAAACTCACAGCATCACGTTGCCATCACGTAATGTATCATGTCATTTTTTCCCCTTCACGGAACTGGAGTGGGTGTGGTCTTTGCGTGATGCATCAGTTTGACACCTCTGTGGATACCCATGCTTTAGATGTCAAACTCCAGGCCTGCAGGCGGACCTGGAAATAGCAAAGGACTGGCCCATGGTGCCTCTGCTAGCAGCCCCTGTGGCACGTTTTTGGTCTGGACAGCCTCCTGCAGCATTCTGATGGTCAAAATGGGCTGCAGAGACCTCCAGAGGCCTCCCCTGTCTTGTTAAACGAAGCCCCAGGCCTATTACAGGCCAAAATGGAGCACCCGTGGGCTGCATTCGGCCCTCCAAGACTCCATTCAGGCCTTTGGAGGCATCACCCAGCCTGTTACAGGATGAAATGAACCCTCTGTGGGCCACATCTGGCCTTCTGAGGCTCCGTTCAGGTCTCTGGAGGCCTCCCCAAGCCTTTTTCAGGCCAAAATGGAGCTTCCATGGGCCTCCCCTGGCCTGTTACAGGCCAAAATGGAGCCTCTGTGGGCTGTATCCATCCCTCCCCACCCCATGGCTTTATTGTACTTACTTTCAGAAAAGCTCCAGAAGAGGATGACCCACATGGCAGAGGAGACAAAGTGTTTTATTCAGAAGTCTGTGAAACTGTAAGAATGTGAAATGTAAGGAAAACAGCTTTCCCTATCTGAATAAAAGACTGGCTTCTCTGCCATGAGGGACTGCAGGCTTAGTTTAGGTCCAGTCTGGCCAGCGATGAGCAGCGTCCCGCTTGCTGCTGACTGTCTAGTTTGAATGAGCAACTTCAAGGATTGGGGCGTGGCAGCCAATCAACAAGAGGCTTGCACTTCAGCCCAATGAGACAAAGGAAGCAAGCTCCATGTTGATTGGCTGCTGCTGCTGCCTCAATCCCTGAAGCAGGAGGCTGCTGTGGCCCAGTCCAGACCACATGGCCCCAGGTGAAGTCTTTTACTCAGAAGCAGGTGAAAATGTCATCCTCAGATTTCATGTTCTTACAACTTTGCCATCATCTGAATAAAACACTTCTCTGCCAGTGGGTCAGACTCTTCTGGAGCTCAAAAAGTAAGTAATCCATGGGAAATGGGGTGAGGAGGAGTAAATGGAATCCTGGATGCTAGCAAAGCAGGCCCAGTCTGTGGGACCTGGTGGGGCAGGATAGGGGAGAAGCAATTGTGGGCACCCCAGGGGAGTATGAGGTATCTCAATGGATTAAGGGAGGCCTTGGATGGCCTGCTCCAGCACTACGTCCCACATGCTCTTCCCCACTTTGAGATACCTCATATGCATTTAATGACCTGCACATTTGATTAACACATGCCTTGTGGAAAGCAGGATATGATCATGTTCATTTAATGTCATTCAATCAAACAAATCCTCAGGTTACAAATATAAATGGCAGGCTCTATTACATTCGTAACTCGAGGATTACCTGTATAATGAGAGTGAGTGAGGGTCTCAGGGAAGTTCTGCCTTAGCACTTGGCCACCACAGTTCGGCCCCCTGACATGTCCCATGTCATGCCTACCATTAGCACTCCCACCATGAAAACTCCCCCTGGCCATCCCCTGCTCTTGGCCCTCCTAGGTCAAACACAACCCTGATGTCCCTCAATGAAATCAAGTTTGATACCCCTGCTTTAGGTCCATGACCCTTTTTCATTTTCATTAGAAAAGTGACCTTCCAGACAGTTTGATCTATCTAGAGGTGAAAGCATCCTTGAGAAAGAGGAGATGATGCCACTTGGATAGCAGGAAATGGTAGTCCAGTACTTGTCTGTCTCCATGAAGCATTTAAACTGTAGCTTTGAAGGATACTGTAGAAAGCACATTATCCAAATCCTTTTCTTCAAATTTTACTAATAAATTCTACTGGAATGTTGATATTATGATTTCCTTTTAAGTTAATTGAATAGAAAAAGCTATTTCTTTTTAATGGTCACTCTGGAGCTTCAGCAATCTGATACCACCATTTTTGTCACATACTTTCTATATATTGTAAATAGTTTCTAGATTTTGCAAGAGAACAATACTGTCCATGAGAACAATATTAACAACAATACATCTCTGCAGCATTATGGCTGACTAGTAAGAACAGATTAAGAAAATGGCTCTATGTTTTATTATAATGAAATATAATTTAAAATAAACAAATAAATAGATGAAAATTGAAAATAGTGGTAGATTAGTGCCAAAGAATAAAAATTGCCCTGTAGCAGCATGATAGTCAAAACAACTCATCTCTCTTGCCAGCCAGAAAAGGAAATAGTCAAAGAGCCAACTGAGATGACACTGAAGAGTTAGCAACAAACCCAGATGCTCCTGCTAGGAAAAAATAAAATAAAATGCAGACTTTGGCATCTGGCTTCGACTTTTGCCAAATATGCCCTGTTTGTTTCCACAGCTGTTAAATGTGTTTTCTATAAAAGGATGGAGCTGGAGGAAAAAAGGTCAGCAACTGCTATGTCAATGACTGTGAGAAGCTGTCTGAAACTAACTCCCTGTTAAACAATGTTAGCAATTTGCTCTAGAAATGTACTCCTACTTATTAAAATAAAGATGAGGTGGTATATTTATGCCTCCAACTTCAAAGGATAACAGAATGGTTAAAATATATATTTCTTACAAGTAAAAATGATTTGCTCCTTCTCTTCTTCTTTTCCTTTCTTTTTATTTCTGAAATATCAATAGAATAGAATAGAATAGAATAGAATAGAATAGAATAGAATAGAATAGAATAGAATAGAATTCTTTATTGGCCAAGTGTGATTGGACACACAAGGAATTTGTCTTTGGTGCACATGCTTTTTTAAAGGAAAAAAATACATTCATCAAGAATCATAAGATACAACACTTAGTGATAGTCATAGGTTACTAATAAGCAATCAAATCATACTAGGAATAATATTTAATTACTTTATTAAGTAAATAATTAAGTATGTGATTAACTACTTAATTAAATAATTAAGTTCTTACTTACTTAATCAATCCTTAGTTACTGGACAATAACTTCCCCCAGTAGAAAAATATTTAGGTGAAAATGTAAACTGTTGGTAAATTACCAATGATAATTCATCATCTATGCTATGTTCAATTATATAGATATTTATAATATAAATTTTTTATAATATAATATAATATAAATTTAGATAAAAATCAGTACTGTTATGATATTGGTTATGCTGCTGTTGAGAGTCAAGCTACCAAAAAAACCCAAAATATTCTATTTGTAATTCCTTTTGAAGATGGCAATTTAATCTTTGATTAGATTCATTGCTTAGAAATATATTTTCATGGTATATGACTTTATAAAATAAGATGCTTACATTGGTATAACTTTAAATTGCTTGTAAATTACATGTAGATTATTACTTTCAATCAGGGGTGGGATTCAACCGGTGTTACTACCGGGTCTGCTGCTCTTCAGAGCTACCAGTTCTTTAGAACCAGGCAGAACCGGTAGCATCCCAGCCCTGCTTTCAATATGTAAATTTTGAGTTAGACATGTAATCATTGCAAAAATCTAATTGGGAAGTGGTTAAAGTATGAGTATCTATGAACATGCCATCCTGATCTAGATACAAAGTCAATTGGCACATAATTCTATTATGGAGTTATTAGCCCAGCTATTAGCCCAGGGGAACATTGTAAAGGTAGAAAATCTCCAAAAGTGTGTGTGTATATATATATGTGTGTGTGTGTGTGTAAGTGAGTGTGTGTGTGTGAGTGTGTGCGTGTGTGTCCCTTATTCTAGTTATCACTATCTGTGATTCACCTTCCATTCCATTTAGTACTCAAAATGTCTGAAACATTAGTACACATTTGCTGAATAGTGACTATAGAATTTTGTGTAAGAATAAACAGAGACTAAGATGGTATAAGGGAATTTCAACCAAGATAAGTCACTGGTAAGCCTTCTAAAGTGTATTCTATTTTTCACCAATTCTGGAATAGGTTTCTACCAAGCATTGTCAGTGGAAACTAAATAGCTTCTGACAATGTTACCTAGAAACAGATCCTAGAATGTATGCAGAACGTTATCATGGAAATATATGATTTGTAGAATATATATTGTAGATTGTTCTCTACCTCTTAAATTAGCAGATGCTTTCACTGATTTAAAAATCATTCTTTAACAATGAACAGCAAAATTAGACTCCACCCACAATTTACATAAATGAAAATTAGAAAAAACACACATGAACATGCATATGCACATACATAAATGCAGCATATAAATTGAAGAATGATCATACTCTCTTTATTAGTCTATTTTTATATATTATCAGTTATGCTTATAAAATGCAAACATGCTGTTGCATGGTCACATAAATTAAAAGCCAAACTATTGATTATATTTAAATCAGAACATCTTCAATGGCATTCAGAACTATAGTGATCATTGGATTGTTCACCAATATGCCACAGAAGAAGCTCAAACAAAGCAAGATTATAGACTTTTGGTTTGTTATATAAGAAATATTATGAAAATATTTAAAATCATGCTGTGAGGTTTACTTTTCTAATGCTGATGATGATATTGGGGAATATCCTACCATAGTGCTCCTACATTCCTCTAAACAGAATACCATTCCTGTTTTTGAAACTAACAATGACATTTATTGTGCTTTTATGTTCTGCCTCCTTGACACCATTAGTAAAGACAGCATTATTATTGTTGTTGTTACCAGTACCTATCCAGGGTCACAGTTCTAGCATGTGATGTGATTTCATCCAAACTTAAGCCATCTTCAATACTATACATGGTATTAAACCTCCACATAGGCAACACTAAGTAGATTATAAAAGCTTGCTAACAAAAATCATAATTAGACCAATTATTAGGACCATGAAACTGAATATAGTACCTAGTAATAGCCATTTTCAAATAGGAATTATTATTAGAAAATTGAATGGTTAAGAAATAAACATGAAGAAACGCAAACAAGAAGAGCAGATGGGGAGGATGTGAAGCCAATCATATTTAAGTAGCTGAGACCAATTAGAAAGGTATCAGTGAAAGTATAACACTGCAATCCTAAAATGGAAAGTAAAAATTTCTAATAAAATGTCATGGTTGACAGCATCTAAGGCCTATAGAATGTCAAGAAGCAGCAAGAGTGTAATGTTACATTCTTAATAAGCAATTTATTAGCAATTCAAGCCAGGAATATTCTAAGTTGGAAAGCAAATTGAAATCTATGTGGAATGAAAAACAGTTGGACATTCCTATTAATTTCTGCAGCTACCACATGCTCAGGTAGCTTATGAACAAATAATAATTGGCAACAGATTAAAACGATGCATCATTACATCTTTAGATTTTAGGAAAGTAAAGTGACATTGTGCATTTAAAGTAAAATGAAAACTAGAGGAGATGGGATATTTTTAAAAATCTCAGAAATTATGTCTACCTCAATGTTGTTGTTTTGAAAGTGAAAATTAGTCTTCAGAACAATAATTCTTGTCCCTAATATTATGAATAATACATATTAAACATAGTAGTTTTGTAACTAGAATGAGTAAGTTTTAAACTGTAATTCTGATGTGTGGCTAGTATTTCTAGTTTCTATTGCTAAGCAAGAAAGTTGTTAGGGAATCAATGTAGTTGTTAAATTAGTACCATGATTGGTTAAGTGAGTCTGACTTTCTTATTAACTTTGCTTACCAGAAGATTGCAAAAGTTGACACATGACCTTGGGACACCGCAACCATTGTAAATACATGTCATTTTCCAAGTGTCCAAGCATTGATCATATGACTATGGGGATGCTGCAATGGTTTTAAGTGTAAAAAACAGCCATAAGCCTCTTTTTTCAGTGCAATTATAATTTCTCACTTAAACACTCACTTAAATGAATGGTTGTAAGTCAAGGACTATCTGTATTTTTAAAAACAGATTAGAAATAACTGGTCTATTTTTAAGAAATATTCAGTATAGGAATTCTTTTCTATATTTATACTGTAAACTTAACAAAAAAATTTTTTAAATTTTTCATTCTTAACTAACATGTTTAAGATGTCATGACCACTATGACAATTGGAACACTGGTCCAATTCTGAAGATACTTCTTGGATGAGAAGTAAAACACTGTGAAAGAAAAAGAACAATAAGAAGAAAATCCAGTTGCCTTTTGCAAAGCACCTTTGGGACAACTGTGACCCAGAGGATTGAAAATCTTCATAGAAATTTAGTGTAGGGAAAGAAAAATATGTATTCTAATTAAAAAAAGTATTATGCCCATCCTGACAAGGGATGTACATTTTGGCTAGGATTGTTTATCTCTGTATGGTAGTCATGATATACACCATCTTTGTAAGTGTTTCTTCTTTATATGTTCCACTAAATATTAATGCATATTTTATTGGCTATTAATAAAATATCTTCAAAGGTATTGACCTGAATTCTTGTCTTTTCCAAGTAACCTAACTATTTTTTTAAAATTCACATTTATATGCCACCCTTCTCCAGAGACTCAGAACAGCTTACAATCTTTGGAGCACAACCCAATGTGCTCAGCAATAGCCTTCATTCTATTGTATATGCCTGCTTATTACTAGGGCTTTTGGCCCCCCACCCAGCGGCATTTTTACAAAGTCAGCTTATTGCCCACAACAATCTTTCTGAATGTACATAGTTTTTTTAAAAATACTTCACAAAGTTATAAAAAGTTGTTAGAAGCAATATCTTCTTGCCTTGCATTAGAACATCCTTTCAGAATATTAAGCACATGGATCCAAATGGTTTGAGAAATAATGAGCCAGATATTGCTTTTACATTGCTTTAAAGCTGATTAGTACAAGTGGGTATGTTTTTAACTAATGGATAATGATAGGCCTGTAATTCTAGCAGTGATGGACTATTTAGCATTGTGATCAGATACATAGATAGCTATTAAATCATTCAGGACTAGTTGACTGATATGCAGTAAATAGCAAAGATATATTCTAGATCTTGATAAAAATTAAAATTGCACTGCAAATATGACTCTTGGATTCACTAAACATTACTGAATATTGTTTTCTGCTGATGATTAAATAAGGATATTCAGATTCTATCTAAATCTAAAGAGCTCAGTCCATTCTATAGTCTTCAAAGTTATACTAATTTATTTAGTGCTCCAATTTAGAATGAGTTGTTGTTCTTATTATTTATTGCTCTAGTAAGATTGTCCCAGAAAAGAAAGGAAAAATAAAAGGAAAAATAAACATACGAAGGAAAATAATGAACCACAACAACAAAACAAATTATGTTACTAGTAGGAGATTATTCCATGTAATTTTTAAAGTTCTTATAGACTAATAATATAAATTATATTAGTTGGTCTTCCCATTGCAACAAGAGCGACCAAGGTCATAAACAGAAAGCAAGCACAGAGAATGCAAAACTGGAATCATGTCTTTCCAACATTGAACAGTGATTCTTTTTGCTGTCCCCTACATACTTGCATTGACAAGCTCATAATTTCTATATAAGTACGTTCAAAACCACACATATTCAACAATCTAGATCTAGATTTCAAGAGGCTTACTTTAAGAAGGAAGGAAAAAGGAAGGAATGATTCTGTGGATGGAAAACCTGAAAACAGCAGGATAGGAAAGTTGGGAAATTTTGAAAACTTAAATGAATGAAAAACAAAGAACACACACATAAAAAAGGAAAGAAAATAACTTGTAGTTGATGAGACCATCATAATTGCATAAACAGCCCTCTGATAAATTGATAAACAAAAGGGACAAGTTTAAAATAATAGAGAGGGGCACATAACAAAATTATAATATCAAGAAACAAACTGATTTTTAAAGGATTGTGTTGGGCAGTTTAGCTGAAGCTTGCAATGCATGCAAAAAATAGTGTTTGGGATTTTTTTTAATTTATTTATTTTAATTACATTTATATGCCGCCCTTCTCCAAAGACTCAGGGTGGCTTACAATTTTTGGGATACAACCCAATGTGCTCAGCAATACCTTCATTCCATTGTATATGCCTGCTTATTACTAAGAGGCATTTTTACAAAGTCAGTTTATTGCTCCCAACAATCTTGAGTCCTCAATTTACCTACCCCGAGAGGATGGAAGGCTGAGTCAACCTTGAGCCTGGTGGGATTCGAGCCTACAGTAATTGTAGGCAGCTGGAACTTAAGTGCTAGGCATTTAACAGCCTGAGCCACCAAGGCCCTTCCTTTATTATTTTATAAACTAGATGAGGTGAACATACTTAATATTCCTTCCTTCTCCTATTTTCCCCACAACAACAACTTTGTGAGATGGGTTGGGCCTAGAGGGAGTTGCTGGCTTATTTATTAATGCTTTCAACTAAAGATTCAAGTGCAAGAAAATTATCTTGTTGACTACAATTCTGGTGTGAAACTGGGGAAAAAGGCATTCTTGTTGCAAACGATTTAGGGAATCTTTTTTCACAAAATGAAATTCTCAGCTTAGAATACTTTCCATGAAAAAGAATTAGATAAAAATTGGGTAGTCATCAATACCTAATCTAAAAGTCAAGTAAAATATATTTATGAATCGTATTTCTTCTTGCAGTATATATTTTGCAGATCTGTTTACTAAATCTCTAAAATAGTTTTAATTTTCCTTATGTAAGCTTGAGCAAACCATTAATCTATCAAGATTCCAACTAATGAACCCAAGCAAATCAGAACTCGGAGACTGAGATCCTCCTCAAAGCCCTTCTTTATTGACTTCATCATATTGGCACAGCTTCAAAGGAAAACCAACTCTAAATCTTCCTCCTGGTTTCAGTATAATTAAAATAGGAAATAATCCTGTCAGGTAGTGCTCCATTCAAAATCCAAGAAAGAAATACTTAGACTCCATGAATTAGAGAAAAGATATCTTTTACTGGAAATCAAGTGGTAGCAACAAGAGAATTCTGAATCTGAGAAATGAGCGCGAAAATCACATATACAAAGTGATGGTAACGTTCCCACCCACAATAGTTCAAGCAGGCTACCCAATTAAAAGTTGTGGATAACATCATGTGGGCATCTCCAGGTGGTGATGAGGCCTCTGTCCGTTGACCTTGGCATATTTTGATAAAGAGCTGCGGCTGCGCATAGCATAAGACAGAAATCAAGCAAGAAATCCCCCAACTGATATACTTCTTAACAAAACCTCCAGCTCACTTCCCATAATCAAGTCCCCCTCCTCCCCCGTTACTTATGACAGCCAAAAGATGCAAAGCAAAGAGGAAATCTTGAAGGCTGACATTGGCCCTCCTGCAAAAGAGACGTTAGTCCTATAAAAGAGAAAGACAAAAGGTAAAGGAGAAAGATACATATAACACCACAATAATATAGTCTAGGGTTTATCAGGATATTTAGTACGAAATGCCTTGATTGCTCTAGGGGCTCTAACATCTTTTTCATTCACCCATTCAGACTGGGAAGGAGGAAGTGTTTCCAAGCAACTAAATATTGGAGTCGACCTCTATGTTTCTAGAGTCCAGAATTTCCTTAACTTCGAAATGCTGTTCACCTTCAACTAGTAATGGCAGGGGGATCGGGCTGAGCCAGTCTCAAGTGGGGCGTGTGTTCCGGTTTTAAGAGACTGACATGGAAAACAGGGTGGATCCGTTGAAGGGTTTTGGGTAATTGCAGTTGGACGCCACGGGATTCACAATCCTTTCAATCGGGAAAGGTCCAACATATTTAGGACCAAGTTTCTTTGATTTTTGTGTAGTTTTCAGATATCTAGTGGACAGAAACACTTTATCCCCTACCTGATATGATTTTTCAGGAGATCTCTTTTATCTGCAAATTTCTTATGAGCTTGATGAGCATCATCCAATGCCTGCGGACAACTGGCCAGTTAAGCTGCAGCTGGGTTATCCACTCATCCAGGGACTGAATGTTAGGTTTCTCCTGTGGAAGTTCGGGTATGGGTACAAAATCTTGCCCGAAGCCACTTTAAATGGAGTAAACCCAGTACTACTATGTATCGAATTGTTATATGCCACCTCAGCAAATGGTAGTAGGTCAGTCCAATCATCTTGTTGATAATTTATATAGCATCTAAGATACTGCTCCAATACCGAATTAGTCCTCTCACATGCCCCATTGGTCTGTGGATGGTGGGCGGAGCTTAAGCTCTGGGCGGAGCCCAATAACTTCAGGAATTCCATCCAAAAGTTTGAAGTGAATTGGACACCCCTGTCTGAGATTATGCGTTCGGGAACCCCATGTAACCTGTAAATGTGTAAAATAAACAATTTAGCCAATGTTTTAGCAGATGGGATCTTCGCACACGGTATGAAATGCACCTGCTTGGAAAACAAATCAGTTACTACCCAAATAACTGTATTTCCCCCACTTTCAGGTAATTCCACTATAAAATCCATAGAAATTTCTCTCCACGGAGCAGTTGGTCTAGCCACATTTTGTAGTAAGCCTGCTGGTTTTCAGGAGGCCGTTAGCCGAGGCACAAATAGGACAACTGGCCACATAAGTCTCAATGTCCTTCTTCAGGGTAGGCCACCAAAATTGCCTCTTAACCAAATGTAAGGTTTTCACGAACCCGAAGTGCCCTGCAGCTTTAGAGTCATGAGCTTGTTGTAAGACTTGGTTTCTCAACTTCTCTGGCACATATAATTTGGCCCCTACCCATGCCAATCCATCTCTCCCGTACAGTTATTTGAGTGGGCTAGGAACCAATCATCAAGTTTCAAAGCTTCTTTCAATTGGGTAGATAAATCGTTTGATAAATCGGTTCCTTTCTTTTCTGGGCTCGGGTAACTACTGGAGCCGCCAACTGTTTGGTGGGGATGACGGGCGGACCACTTCTTGGCGGGCACTATCATATTGAGGTAATCTGGACAAAGCATCGGCCATGAAGTTTTCCCCTGGAATGTACTTCAATGAGAAATTAAAGCGTTTAAAATGCGCCCAGCGAATTTGCTTGGGAGACAATCTTCGAGGCGTTTCAGAACCTCCAAATTTTTATGATCTGTCCACACCTCAAAGGGGTGTTTTGCCTTCTAGGAAATGCCTCCAGGTTAACAGAGCCCAGCGAACTGCAAAAGCTTCTTTTCCCAGATGGCCCATCGTCTTTCAGTCTCAGTTAATTTACGGGAAGTATATGCGCATGGTTGCAAAGTCCCCATCATTTACTTGTAGTAAGACCGCCCCAACTGCTACATCACTCGCATCTGCTTGAATTACAAAGGGGCATCCATATTCGGATGTTTGAGCACAGGCTCCGCAGCAAATAGTCGCTTTAGCTTCTCAAAAGCAGCTTGGCATTCCATGGACCACTCTAAGGGTTTACTAGGCTTTGGTTTCCCTCCCCTTTGTCTTTAGGAGATTTGTTATAGGCATGGCAATCTTCAAAGCGCAGGGATGAACTGCGGTAAAAATTAGCAAATCCCAAAAACTCTGCAATTGTTTCCTAGTGCGAGGGAGGGGCCCATTCAACACGGCTCGGACTTTCCCTGGATCCATTTCTATGCCCTCATGCGATATTCGATAGCCCAAATAGTCAATTTTCTCTTGGTGGAATTCACACTTGGACAGCTTCGGTACAGTTCAGCAGCTCGGAGTTTTTCCAGAACTGAACGCACTAGTTTCACATGCTCATCACGAGTCTCCGTATAGATAAGAATGTCATCAAGGTAAACCAACACCCCCTTGTATAGATGTTCATGCAACACCTGATTTATCATTTGCATGAAGACTGCAGGAGCCCCTGTAGGCCAAAGGGAAGAACGTTGAATTGGAAACACCCCATTGGACAGTTAAAAGCAGTTTTCCATTCATCTCCTTCCTTAATTCGAACTCGGTAGTAAGCTTCTTTCAAATCAAGTTTGTGAAAATTTCCCTTTGGCCAAGTGGGCCAACATGTCCTTCATAAGGGGAAGGGGTACACGTTTTCCACGAAATGGCGTTCAGGTTCCTGTAATCAAGCAGAGACGCAAGGAGCCATCTTTCTTCTCACGGAACAATACTGGGCCGCTACTCGGGGCCTAGCAGGTTGTATAAAACCACGTTCCAAATTTTTATCAATAAATGACCTCAGCTCTTCTAGTTCCCGTGGGGTCATTGAGTACAGTTTCGGTTTTGGGAGTTTCACTCCTGGCAAGATTTCAATACTGCAATCCGTTGAGCGATGTGGGGAAGCTTGTCTGAGGCCCTTTCGCTGAAAACCTCCTTCAAGTCCCAATATTCCTCTGGAATTTTCTCCTCCCCTCCAGCTTCTCCATGCCCGTGAGGCCAACTCTGTGGGATTCTTAGCTTCTGGTGGCAAGCAGCCCTCCCCTTCTGGGGGCTGGTCAGATCGTATGCGCAATCGACCCCTCCTCCAGTTAATGTGAGGTTCCATTTCGGAGCCAAGGCAGCCCCAATATAAGGGCGCTCCATCCCAGGAGCCACAATAAAGCACAAAGTCTCTCTATGCTTCCCCATCGTCATTTCCACTGGTTCCGTTACGAAATGTGCAGGGCCACCCCAGCTACCGATCCATCCAATTGGCAAAAGGCTATGGGCGTTTTAAAGTCTTTAGCCTTAGGCCCAGTTCTCTACTACTTCTGAACTGATTACACACCTGGTGCACCCAGAGTCTAGCAAGGCCAACATTTCCCCTTCGCCCCGATGTGGGTACCCTTAATCCCACTGGAATGGTCATAGGGCCCTTGTTTGGACTTACCGATGGAGTCGTCTTCGATTCGGATTCACTCTCTCCGAAGGGGTTGGAGTTCCCAGCTCCTCTCCTTCCGAGGGGCGATCTCTACAACCTCCTCCGCTTTCAGCGCAGTTTCAGGCTTTGCCGGAGTTTTTCAGGTTTCCTCCCTCCTCCTGGCCCCTTTTGCTCCAGCTTGACACGACAGTCAGCAGCCCGGTGACCCTCTTTCCCACATCGGAAGCAGGCAGTGGTCTTGGGTTTTACCATCAATCCCCCTTTTCGGGTTTGAGGCTTCTCGAGGGTTGGGGGAAGGCTTGCTCAACCAGAGCCACCCGGCGTCGGTTTGGTCAGATCAATTTCCACCTCTGCTGCCAGCACGTACATAGCTGCAGCTCATTGGGGTCTCTTCTGGCCACACAGCTTTGATAAATATCTTCATTCAATCCATCCTTGTAAGCCTCTATCAGAGCTCCCTGAGACCAGCCTCGAATGTGGTAAGCCAGCTCCCTGAACTCCTGGGTGTACTCTGCCACTGATCTCCTCCCTTGGTTTATGGTTTTCATCCTGATTCTGGCCTTACGTTCAGCTAGTGGGTCTTCAAACCTGGCCCGCAGCGCAGTCATGAACAGGTCATAATTCATCAGCAAGGGATCATTATCATTATGCAAAGTCACCATCCACTTAGCAGCTGTGCCCTCAAGAGCCCTGGTAACACATCTGACTTTGGCTGCTTCAGAGGAAAAATCCTCCCCATATTCCTCCATATGGTTCCAAACTTGGGCCAGGAAGAATCCTAATTCCTTGGGATCCCCCCCATATTTTACTTCCAACGGAGGCACCTTTGGAGTTCTACGCCTTCTGGCAATTGCTCCCACCGGGGGCCCTGGCCGGCTGCTGCCTGTTGCACTGGCTCAGGTTGATTTATGGGGGTAGCTGCTGTGATCCTTCTGCTTGGAGCCACCCCCCCTTCTTCCCCCGCATACCTTTGATCAGCCTGAGCTTCTCCGGCTACTTCATGAAGGAGATGCAGGGCTTGATTTAGTAGAAAATCCTTCCTTTCCTTCTCTTGCCATGGCTCTCCTCTTCCACGTCGGCGGGTAGTGGTCACTCCTGGAGGAGGCTTTCCTGCAGGATCCTTCCAGCCGACTCCCAGAGACCATTTAGGTTTTACAACTGGATGTTCATCAATACTTAGATCTGCTAACAAATCAGTTTCCTCTGCTGCCTCTAATAGCAGGGACTCTTGCCCTCCAGTGGCTCCCAGGTCCTCGTGGTGGCTGGCTGGTTCAGACATTGCGTTCAGACCCCTCGGAAGAAGTTGTAATTTCTCGGGTGGGCTGGTAAGCTGAGATTCAGAATAATGTCAGGTAGTGCTCCATTCAAAATCCAAGAAAGAAATACTTAGACTCCATGAATTAGAGAAAAGATATCTTTTACTGGAAATCAAGTGGTAGCAACAAGAGAATTCTGAATCTGAGAAAATGGCTTGAAAATCACATATACAAAGTGATGGTAACGTTCCCACCCACAATAGTTCAAGCAGGCTACCCAATTAAAAGTTGTGGATAACATCATGTGGGCATCTCCAGGTGGTGATGAGGCCTCTGTCCGTTGACCTTGGCATATTTTGATAAAGAGCTGCGGCTGCATAGCATAAGACAGAAATCAAGCAAGAAATCCCCCAACTGATATACTTCTTAACAAAACCTCCAGCTCACTTCCCATAATCAAGTCCCCCTCCTCCCCGTTACTTATGACAGCCAAAAGATGCAAAGCAAAAGAGGAAATCTTGAAGGCTGACACATCCATACCACAGTGGTGGTCAAAAGTCACAATGGCCAATTGGGTTAATTGGCAGGCTCTCCAGGCACGGCATCCTGACCTTTTCATTGCCCAGTAGAGAGTACTGGATTCCACAGGAAAGCCTCTGTTTGTTGTCTAATGAGGTATTCCAACTTCCTTTTTCCCTCTGTGGCAACTGAGGTACAGAAAAATCAGTTGTGGGATTCAATTTTTTTTTACTACTGGTTCTGTGGGTGTGGCTTGGTGGGCATGGCAGGGAAGGATACTGTAAAATCTCCAATCAGAGGTGGTATTTGCCGGTTTTCCAAACTACTCAAAATTTCCGCTATCATTTCTCCAGAATTGAGGACCCAAGATTGTTGGGGGCAATAAGCTGACTTTGTAAAAATGCCGCTTAGTAATAAGCAGGCATATACAATGGAATGAAGGCTATTGCTGAGCACACTGGTTGTATCCCAAAAATTGTAAGCCGCCCTGAGTCTTCAGAGAAGGGCGGCATATAAATGTAATTAAAATAAAATAAAAATAAATAAATTGGTCAGAACCTGCTGAATACCACCTCTAAGAAAAATGGCTGCTGCCAGGTTTGATTCGAAGTTGACACCATCTTCCAAATAAGAATTCCTTCTATGTGAGATAATATGATATTCTTAACATAAAGTAACTTCAGATTTTTATGTTGTCTGACCAACTGTATATCTATCATCTAATATTGCATTTCAATATTCCACAAATATAATTGAGATTTCATATCATACTAATTATCCATCATTTACTGTATGCATATATCTATGTATTGCAGACAAAACTGCAGACTGATATTTCTATTGATCAAAGATAAATGGTATGGATAGGATAAAAAGAAAGCAAAAGAAAAACTTTTTAAAAAGCAGAGTCAAGTATATAGAATATGGTAAAATAGTTTAAAGACAATTTTTAAGCATTTAAATACATAATTCCTAAAAAATGAACAAACTAAATCTCCAAATTTACACTGAAGAAATAGTGAATATCCTGTGTTGGCTATGTTTCTAAATTGAAAAAAAAAGTGTTTTGTTTTTGTTTTGCTTTCCATTCAAGGGTCCCAAATGTAGAACTGAGTCTTATACTGTATTATATTTTACAATAATTGAACCGGGCTTTTTGATCAAATTGCAACCTACAAAATATATGCTTCAATTTTAAATTTATACACCAGTTGCATTAATAAAATCTATTTTTATCATGGTTGGTTGCACAGTCAGCCAGAAATTTATGCTACAGTTGGCATTTTGTCCACATATAGAGCTCTTCCCAAAGACCATAGACATATGTTCTTATTTAATAGTATTAAATAGGTTTTATTGCCATTTTTGTCTGTTATATTTTTGCCCTTTGTCATGCTGTTGTTGTAATCAGCATGTGTGTTTTTCTTGCAGCAGCTAAGTAGCTGTCTACTGTTTCTTCAGTTTCTTTGTAGAAGGGGCATTTGTTGTCTTTTCAATTATGATTTTGTATGCATTTTTTGTTAAGACTTGTTCTTGTAGCTAAAATTAGCCCCTATGCTTTTAGCCATTGCCAGGTCTTGTTATCTGCTATACTTGCTATGTTTTTAATGTACTGGCTATATAATGCTTTGCCTTGCCATATCTCTTTTCTAGTTTTTCTAGTAGACCACTTTAATCTCTACGGTAATCAGCAAGCCTTCCTAGCATTTCTTTATTGTATCTTCTTCAGTCATTGCCTGGTGCATTTACAACATTCCATGCTCATTTATATTCCTGATACTGTATATAGAGTCTCTCAACTCTGGATTTGATGAGGGATATGATTTATTTTCTTTATTTTTATGGTATTCCTATCCAAGTTACTCTTGCTCTTGCCTTATATGCAAGAAAACTTTAAAGGAGAATAAAGATTACATCAAATGCTCTCTTTGTGACAACTATGCTCACCATAATTGCCTAGGATTACTCAAGCAAATGGCTCTATTCCTAAAATCATCCGCCAATGCTTTTTCATATTTCTGCCCACCATGTGGACCCAAACTAGAAAAATACATTACCCTGTTTGAAAGAGTTGATACCATAGAAACACGTATAACATCCCTTGACACCATTGTAGCATCCCTGGACACTATACAAGCAAGATTAACAAACCTTGAAAAAAAAAGAGACAGCACAAAAAAACGAACACCAAACATCCACAAACCATACCTCTACCCAACAACTGCAATCAAAACCCAATCCACAAAAAACCACAAATCCTTCAAATATCGATAATCCCATCCTCATCAAAGAAGCTGTTGAGCATGAACAGAAACAACTAAATGCCATCTTATTTGGTGTAAAGGTCAATGAGAATGATGACATTACTAACATTTGAAACATCATCAGTGTATCAAGCATCAACCATCTCCCCTGATGAAATACTTGATATTTCCTGTATCAGTCCTGAGCTCAAAAACAAAGACAGCTTGATGACCCCACGCCTCTGCAGGGTTGTTTGCAAAAATGAATCAAGCAAATGCAAATTTGTCTTCTCAATAAGTTCACTCACAAAGAGCAACAACAACCATAAGAACCTTCGTTCTCGCCCTGATCTAACCTTACAACAACATGTACGTTCCAAGGAACTATGTTAAAAGTCAAAAAACTACACAAATTAGGTAATACTAATCTATACATTGACTTCCATGCAGATTGTATCAAAAGCAAGAGCCACAACCCACGTCACAATAACCAACACCCAAACATCCAACGTTAGGAATGCATGCTCCTTACTTCCACTATACCCACTCCTTCATATCTTAAATGTAAACTACTCAATGCAAGAAGCCTCGCAAATAAAATGCATGAATTCCTCATTTTACTAAGCACAGCCACATTCGACATTATATTTGTCTGTGAGACTTGGTTGAATGCATCTTTCCCAGACTCCATTACCACTGTAAGAAAATATCAAGTTTATCAGTCTGATCATGAAATCCGCAGAGGAGGTGGAGTTGCTATATTCTATAAAAAGTCTCTAAATCTAAAAAAAATTCAAATTATACAGGAGCTTGCTCTTTCTGAAACCATCGTCTGTGATCTGTCCTTAAATACCTCAATCCGCTTCTTACTTTGCTATCGAGCCCCTGACTACGATATAATTCATGCAAACAAGCTAACTTCACTACTGACATGGGCTGCCTCTTCCCCACACCCTCTTATTTTCCTTGGTGACCTCAATTTACCTCTTATAAATTGGACACTAAATGAATGTACATCTGAACCCATTCATACAACTCTATACAATATCGTTACCACGCTGGGACTGGATCAATTAGTATATAACAACAGCAAACTAAACAACTGCCTTGACCTCATCTTCTGCAGCAGCTCAAACTCAATTTATGGCCTACAAATACAGGAACCATTTTCAAACAGTGACCATAGCATGGTTGACTTTTGTCTCAATTTACACCCTCTAAAAGAGGATCATAATGATGGATCTCCAAAATACAATTTTAAAAAAGCCAATTATGAACTCATAGCTGCTGACTTATCATCTCTTGATTGGCACATTCTCTTCTCTGGCTGTAACACTCCCGAAGAACATTGTAATGCCTTCTTGCTTGAACTTGAAAGAGTCATTAAACTATATGTTCCATTAGTAACCCCCCTAAACAAACAAACAAACAAACAAAAAAACAATTTACCCAAAATAATAAGAAAACTTCAATCTAAAAAAAAAACTTATGGCGTAAAAACAAAACTAAACATGTAGCTACCTTTAAAAACCGATACAACAATTTATGCCGACAGATAAAGGCAGAATGCACCTATTATCACTACAAGCAAGAGGAAAATCTTCTACGCACAAAATCCACCCGTGCCTTCTATAACTTTGTAAACACCAAACTTAAAGACTCAAAAACCATCCCACCTCTAAAAGGTCCTAATGGGAAAGACTATCATGAGGAAGCTGTTTAGGCAAACCTCTTCAACATGTTCTTCAGTTCAGTCTTTGTTAACAGTAATGACTCATGACCCACATTTCCTAATCATACGACAACTAACTGCAATGATTTACAAATTGACTTTACTGAATACAACGTAGAAAACACACTATGCCACCTTAAACCATCCTTATCTATTGACCCTGATGGCTTATGTGCATTCTTCTTAAAAAAGCTCTCCACTACCTTAGCTGAACCACTAGGCATAATTTATGAGTTATCATTCAGAACCAGCTCTTTACCAAACCTATGGTCCTTAGCAATGATCAACCCTATTTTAAAAAAAGGTGACCCTTGCTCGGTTGATAACTACAGACCAATCTCATTGTGTTGTGTTATGTGCAAAGTTATGGAATCAATTATTAATCAATGCATTACCTTACACCTAGAGTCAAACAACTTACTCTCCAATAAGCAATTTGGTTTCAAAAAAAATTGTCCTGCAATTTGCAACTTCTACACTGCAAAAACATATGGACTACACTTCTTGACCAGGGTAAAGAATTAGATATAATTTACATCAACTTCTGCAAAGCATTTGACTCAGTGGTACATGACAAACTACTATTAAAATTAAATTCTTACGGCATTTCCGGATCCCTTCACAAGTGGATTAGTGCCTTCCTTTCAAACAGGCAACAAATAGTAAAAATAGGAAACACTCTATCAAACCCTGCACCAGTTATCAGCGGTGTCCCCCAAGGGAGCGTTCTAGGACCCACATTCTTTACATTCTATATAAATGATCTTTGTGATCACATTATTCGCTGATGATGTAAAACTATTCTATTCTATATCATATCATATATCATATATTCTATATGATGATGTAAAACTATCTATTGCACCAGACGGAATATATGCCTACTTCTTAAAAAAGCTATCCACTGCCATAGCCGAACCTCTAAGCATAATTTTTGAAAAATCTTTCAGGACCAGTTCCTTGCCAAACCTATGGTCACTAGCCACGGTCATCCCCATTTTCAAAAAGGGAGACCCCAGCCTAGTTGAAAATTACAGACCAATCTCTTATGCTGCGTCACCTGTAAAGTCATGGAATCAATTATTAACCAATCCATTATCTTCCACTTAGAGACAAACAGCCTACTCTCTAAAAAACTATTTGGTTTCAGAAAAAAAAAATCCTGTAATCTATAACTCTTACACTGCAAAAACATATGGACTACACAACTCGATCAGGGCAAAACAATCTACATAGACTTCTGTAAAGCCTTTGATTCAGTGGTACATGACAAACTACTATTAAAACTAAAATCTTATGGTATCTCTGGACACCTGCATAACTGGATAGAAGCATTCCTGTCAAACAGACAACAAATGGTCAAAATTGGAAACGTTCTATCAAATTTTATACCTGTCAACAGTGGTTTCCCCCAAGGCAGTGTTCTAGGACTAACTCTCTTCATACTCTACATAAATGACCTCTGTGATCATATTAAGAGCAACTGCGTTCTCTTCGCTGAGGATGTAAAGCTATTCAACACCACAGATAATTCTGCTACCCTTCAAAATGACCTCAACTATGTATCAGAATGGTCAAACAAGTGGCAACTTCAAATCTCAACAAATAAATGTTCTGTCTTACATATTGACAAAAAAAATCAGAAAATAAAATACAAGCTGAATAGTCAAGACCTTGTTAATGATCCAAACTCTGTCAAGGACCTTGGAGTACTCATCTCAAATAATCTAAGTGCTAGAGCCCACTGTAACTACATAGGCAAAAAGGCATTAAAAGTTGTTAACCTAATCCTATGTAGCTTTTTCTCTGGTAATATCACACTACTAACTAGGCATACAAAACATTTGGTAGACCAATACTTGAATACAGCTCATCAGTCTGGAACTCACATTACGTATCTGATATTAACACAGTAGAAAAAGTCCGGAAATCTTTCACAAGAAGAGTTTTCCACTCCTCTACTTGTTGCAGAATACCTTATGCCACCAGACTTGAAATTCTAGACCTAGAAAATCTAGAACTATGCCACCTTTGGTCTGAACTAAGTATAGTATATAAAATCATACATTGCAATGTCCTACTTGTCAATGAATACTTCAGCTTCAACCATAACAATACAAGAGCTCACAATAGATAAAAACTCATGGTTAACCACACCAAATTTGATTGCAGGAAATATGACTTCAGCAACAGAGTGGTCAATGTCTGGAATATTCTCCCTGACTCTGTGGATTCTTCCCCAAACCCCAAAAACTTTAACCTTAGACTGTCTACTATTGACCTCACCCCTTTCCTAAGAGGGCTGTAGGGGGCGTGCATAAGTGCACCAACGTGCCTACCGTCCCTGTCCTATTGTTTCTTTTATTTTTCTTATATGTATTCATGTACTCATAACTATGTTTATACTTATACCTATTATCTTGTAAGTAATTGACAAATCAAATCAAATCAAATAAAAAATATTCAACACCTGTCAATGCTACTGTCCTTCAAAAAGACCTTGATTATGTGTTCAAATGGTCTAACAACTGGCAACTTCAAATATCCACCAACAAATGTTCTGTCCTACACATTGGTAAAAAAAATCTATATTCCAAATACAATCTAGGCAGATATGACCTTGTTGATGACCCTCACTTTGTCAAGGATCTTGAAGTTCCCATATTGAATGATCTAAGCGCCAAAGCTCACTGCAACAGTATTGCCAAAAAGGCTTTAAGAGTTGTAAATTTAATTTTACGTAGCTTCTCCTCTGGTAATACTGTTTTGCTAACTAAGGCATTCAAAATCTTTGCCAGACCAATACTTGAATTCAGCTCTGCTGTCTGGAATCCGCATTGTATATCAGACATAAATACAATTGAGCGAGTCCAGAAGTATTTTACCAGAAGAGTACTACATTCCTCTGTTCACAATAGAATACCCTATAGCACCAGACTTGAGATTCTTGGCTTAGATAACCTTGAACTACGCCAACTAAGAGTAGACTTAAGCATAGTACATAAAATCATATGTTACAATGTCTTACCAGTTAATAAATATTTAAGCTTTAACAACAACAACACAAGAGCACACAACATATATAAACTAAATGTAAACCACTCCAAACTCGATTGCAGGAAGTATGATTTCAGCAACAGAGTGGTCAATGTCTGGAACTCACTACCTGATTCTGTTGTCACCTGCTCAAACCCTTTACCCTCAAACTAACCTCTATTGACCTCACCCCATTCCTAAGAGGTCTGTAAGGGGCATGCATAAGCGCACAATCGTGCCTACCATCCCTGTCCTATTGTTCCCAATTGTTAGTTCCTATATCTTGTATTTAAACTTATGTTTATTCTTGTTTCTGTTATATTGTAAGCTTTTGACAAATAAAATAAAATAAAATAAAATAAATAAATAAATAAATAAATAAAAGTTCAGCTACAGATCAGTCCACTATTCTGTATAACTGTGTAACTATATAGCTGTATAACTAATGACTGGAATTGTTAAGGTGTTCATTGCTTTGATGGTTTTTCCACCACTGACTTAAAGATTTGTTTTCATCTAAAAACAAGTATTCACTACTAACCTGGACTTGAGTGTGCTTATTGTTGTCAGCCTGAAGCACACCAAGGTAATTGAAATGATCTTCTTCATCCAGACTCTTGATATTATTTCCATTGGGCACCTTGATTCAGTGGTGTGACTCAATGTTTTTTACTACCGGTTCTGTAGCATGGCTTGGTGGGCGTGGCAGGGGAAGGATATTGCAAAATCTCCACTCCCACCCCACTCCAAGGGGAAAGTTACTGCAAAATCCCTGTTCCCTCCCTGCTTCTGGGAGCAGGTCACTGCAAAATCCCATTCCCTCCCCACCCCACTAACCTGCTTTCCAGCTCCAGCTGATCAGCTGGGACTCAGGAGGCAGAGAATAGATGGGGCGGGGCCAGTCATAGGTGGTATTTGCCAGTTCTCCGAACTACTCAAAATTTCTGCTACTGGTTCTTCAGAAAAGGTCAGAACCTGCTGAATACCACCTCTGCCTTGATTCCTTCAGTTTTCACTATTTTCCCCTGTTGATAACATTTGTGCAGTCCAAACTCCATTGCAATAATTTGGCTGTACATTCAGACAATGTTGAGCACTGATTTTGTTGTAGATGGACTTTTTTATACTGCTTCAAGTCACCCATATAGAACAGCTGGGATAAACTAGTAGATATTGACAATATAGGTTTTGATTAATGATGTCTCACCATAATGTTTATAGGAGACACACTTTTTGTCTGGTTCTTCTGATGAAACCTGTCTGGTGTGGTTGAATCTTTGGCATAGATCTCATCTGCCTCAAACAACACAAGCTTTACAATGGTGTCAAGGTATTGCTTTGCTGGTGAATTATTATTATCATTATTATCCATGAAAGTTGCTATAAGTCTATTTTGTTCAGTGGTGATCTATAGAGTAGATTTATATTAGAACATAAGGCAGTTCTGTGATTAAAACTTTCTCAAACTAGAAGCTAATGTCTGATTATCATGGAGTTTTTCCTGCTAATATTACCAGAAGTTACAGATATAAGTGTTGCAGAAATGTTATGAGCACACTTGTGAACAAAAATAATTGTTCGGTTTTGGTTTACATAAATCTAGGAAGAGTATTAAGCAGTAGATTGTGAATGCAGGATTACAGTGAATGATCCAAACCTGTAATATCAATCCAGCACAGAAACTTCATGTATTACTTTATGATAGTTGCAAAGTAATGTAACCACTATAGATATTACTACGGCTTCTCAAGAGCCCATTTTAATGCAGTCATTTTGGCAATTCTAGAGAGTGAATTTAACAATATTTGAAGCATGCAGAATTGTGTCCCATATGAATCAAAGGAAGTCATAGTGAATACAGGCTGTTATATTGCAAGTTCTATTTCAAGTAAATGCTACTACACCTTCTAATAGACAAAATGCTTAACCATCCAAATGAATTTTATGTCTACTGGTATTAATTTATTGCTGGTAGCAATTCAAAGGTAACATTTATAAGAAAAAAGAAAGAAAGAAAATAAATAACTTATTTAATAAAATATTTCTATAAATCTGTAATTGGTTTTCCAATGAATTTTGATACAATCTGCAGTATTGTATTCTGTTTAGTGGATAAAAATTGTATCAACTTTTAAAGAGATAAGCTAAACAATTTTGATCAAAAGGAAATTTTCATATAAGGATTAACTACTTTTTCATAAAATAAATATATCACTAGACCAGAAGAACTAACTAGTGCATCTCAGAAGACTTGGCTATATAACATCAAACTTGGCGGCAATGATACTGAATGGAAAAAATCAGGCTTTGTCTTAAGGAATAAGTACTTCTTCTTTGGATATGACCTCATTTTATGGAACCATTCTGAATGAAGACAAAAGATATCAGTTACAAAAATAAGTATGTTCTGTTTCATACTCCCCTCATTATCTAAATACAATTTGATGTGCTTTTAATGTATATATTATGGCACCATTCTTGCAATTTATTAGTGCTCAAGAGAAAGAGATCTGTGCTGAGAGTCCTCATCTGCTAGTTAAAGTCCGTTTCACACTGGGATTTCTTGCAGTCTGCAAGAAACTAAAATGTTTATTATTTTAATTAATCTTTGACCACAGTGATCATTTGTCGGTGCATGCAGCATCACAGGAGTTTGGATACTGTTGATTATCAAACTTTTGCTTGTTTAATTTTTTTTGTGTTCTTCACCACTCAGTTTCTGTCAGAATTGACCATGCTATAAATATTGTTATAATAAATAATAATAGCTATAAATAGCTATTATTTCCTCATGAGAAACATATTGAATAAAATTATTACACTAAATGCTTTCAAATTATGATTTGCTGATGCTGCACTAATTCTCACCATGAATCATTGTTGTTAGCCACATAACATCAAGAATGTATTATACAGTATGTGTGTGTGTGTGTGAATGCATCTGCGTTTATGATGTGTGTGTGTGTGTGTGTGTGTGTATTCATCATGTCAGAGGTTAAGTAATAGTTCTAGGCAAGAATATGTATTCAGATTACTTTTTTTTCAGGTTGTCAGTTCAGCTAAAAATTACTATTCTTCTTGCTTATTTTTTTTAAATACAGGTAACTTTTAAATCACAAAAGTTGTTATTTTTATTCTCATATTTTCAAAAGAAGCAAAGTTACTGTTCTGGCTATATGTCTCAAAACTCAAATGACCTTGCATTACTACTGCTAAGAAAGAGCTAATATGATGTAGTGATTAAGACTGTGAGACCGTGAGTTCTGGTTATTATCTTAACTATGACTAGTCACTTTCTTTCAATTCTAGTAAAGTGACAATGGCAAACCACTTCTGAAAAGCCTTGCCAAGAAAACTGCAAAGAATTTGTTCAGGGACTTTCTGAGAATGAGACATGATCAAATAGAAGAAGAAAAATTCTATCATTATTATTATGCTAACTTTAGGAGCAAAGTATTCAGGCTATGAGGCTCCCATCTATTATGTGACAAGAATATCACATAATCTATGACCAGAAGCTATGCCATGGGCTCAAGCAAGAAGGGAGAGAGGTTGAAGAATGTGGATAAAAGATTGAGGTAATTTTTTAATTATTTATTGTTGCTGTTTGGTTTTAGTTGTGAGCCTCCCTGAGTCTTCAGAGATGGGGCAGCATACAAGTCCAATAAATAAATAAATAAACTATAGTATGTCTTTCCCCCACCAGCCATTTATTACATACTGCATGTTTTATGTAGGTCTGTATTTGAAAGGGGTTCATAAGCATCAGCTAGCCAGAAGTAATCACATTGATTGTCTAATGCTAGCAATAAAAATAAAATAAAAATAAATTTTAAAAAAAGAGACAGTTTGGTCTAGTGGTTAAGACATCAGGCTAGAAGCAAGGATACCATGAGTTCTAATCCCACCTTAGCTATAAAGCCATCTGGATGACTTTGGGCCAGTTACTCTCTCTCAACCCAACTAACCTCACTGGGTTTTTTCTTGTGAGGAAAATAGGATAGTAAAGGAATAATTAGATATTGTTTGTAAAAATAGTAAAGGCTGGATATAAATTAAATGCATACATAAATATATATTTTTATGAGCTTTAACCTAATACCTCCTTTTAAAATCTTCTTGTATACAATGATCAGGAAAAGAATCCCAATTAAAAAAATACTACTATTAAAGATACATGTGATAAAATAATATGAAAAGGGGATTCTTGGTAGATTCTCTTTGATCTTATTCTTTTTGTAGCATGTAAAGCATTTTTATCTAGTGGGCCTTTCATATGATAGTGGGTTTTGACTAGTGTAGTTGGATGCATAACCTTTTTTTGTTATTGATGGTGTATTTTAATGCACTTTAAATTATGTTCTCAGTTATGTTTTAATTATATTGTTCTAAAATTATTCTATTCAGTCTCTGAGCACTACTTGTAAGCAGGAAGGTGGGATATATATCTCATAAATTAATCATTGTCATTTTCATGGGAATCTATAATAAAATAATATATTGAGCTTACATTTTCATTGTTTTGCAAGCACATTTTCTCTAGACATAATAAAAAAATGAACAAAAAATAGGTTAGCTGAATCAAAAGTCTGATCACCAGAATATAAATAATTTGAAGTACAGTATGTTGCTAGCATTTTCTCCCTAAGCAATATTTTTCAAAAAGATGCAGAATATGAGGTGTTTGTATTATCACTGTGAATTTTCTGTAGGCTGTATTGTAATGCTATTTTGTAATACTTCAAAGAATGTTGAGATTGCAAGAAAAAGAAGATGTAGGCACAAACACAAATTATCACATCCTGGATAACTGGTTACTGTAACTATACACACACATACATATACACATGCATGCATGCACACATGCCCACTAAATGAAAATAATATCAATGTGTTTCAGAAAGAGTAATTTGGAATTACTCCAATTATTTCTTCTTTCCATTTTGGTATCTCAATCTGTTCCATTCATCCTAACAGGGTAATACCAGCATGGAGACATACTTAATGATGAAAATATGAAATTACAAAAAAAGCTGCCAACAAAGTTTTATGAAAATTTAGCACACTAAAAATACAACAACAAGTGAAAAGTGTTAAAGTTAAGAAGTTAGTCTGTACAAGTGATGCTAAGAAGATATAAATTTCTAAACTGAAACAATAAATGCATGATGTGTTATTTTAATATTATCTCTGCTAATGATGAGCTTGTAATGTTGTTTAGCATATATAAAAGTTATAAAGGAACATACAAATAGAATACATCAGTTTTAATACATAATAATAGTAATTTTTAAATAAAATATTTATTTAATAATAAATAAAATTAAAAATTTTAAAAAATTAAAATTAAAATTAAAAATTTTAAACAAAAACTATTATAAAAGGATTTGTTAATATTGAACATGGTATAATGAATAATGAAGTAACATTTAAAATAACTTTCCAAAAATATACCACCAAATATCTATCATTTAATACAATTGCTACTCTATATAGTAGAAAGTAAATTCTTGGTGGAAATTTCATGTAAATTACTTCTTATTGGCCAGTACAATGAAAAATATATATGGATAAAAATACTTTTATAAAGCAAAGATAATACTAAACTTCGGAGTTCAGTTATAAATTTATCATTATTAATTATTTAAATGCTTAATACTGAAGGTTAAAGGAAGAATTAATGTAAGATGATGATGACAAGTTGCATCTATTAAATCTATATACAAATGTAGTTTTCAGAAAATGTGCAATACATACATAGATATATAGCAGTGGCCCCAATAACACTTTATTTAAATTTTCTGACAGAAGTATGGTCTCATTTATATTTGTTTTTAAATTGTTTTAAATTATTTTAAGTATGGTATTATGTTGCTTTCTTTTACCTGACTGTTTTATTGTATGTTCAGAGTGATATCTGTGAGATAAAATCATATAATTTTGATGATTAAATAGTATATTAAAAATGTTAGTAGTGTGAGGCATGTCCATGAAAATGCAGTTTTATTTCATTTTTTTTATCATCAGTACCTACACTTTAATATAAAGACAACCAGAATAATTATGAAATTATCAATTTCAGTTCTCATTAAAATTAGAAAAATCTATAAAAATATGGAAATGAAAAATGTAAATTCTATAAAGAAAAGGAACTATGCCATAGAAGGGGTCTAAGATATTATTAGGGTAACATGGGAATGTTGTGAAGTGATATGTGTCATATGAAAAGGAAAAAAAAATGAGACTAAGATTCAAATCATTTTCAACTATATACTGAAAATTTTGGAAAATTATTATTGCTCAGATCAACTTCCATATAGGGAAATGTTCTTGTGGATCATAATCTATGAGTATGTCTCTTTCAATTCCTGAAGCTCAATATATATTGATTAATATTTATAGTAATTATATATAGATAATTATAGTTAATGTTATATATAGAGATAAAATAACTATATGATAAAATATTTTAGTGTATATATTCCTACCATTTATCAGAGGAAAAAACCTATGGATATGTCTCTGAAAACCTACAAGTTATAATTAGGATGCAGCAGAAATCACAAGCATTTGTTTATATCAAGAGTAAATGTTTCTCATGGAACATTAAGATATTTAAATGACTTAATCGGATCAGTAATTTAATGGAGAAGTGGGATAAACTAGTTACGTTTCTTAATAGATAAATTAGGTAGAGTGAATTCAAGAAAGGGGTGGCAAGGACTTCAGGGTAGGGACTGACTTCTATGTGACAAGGACAGCTAATCTTTGTTCATTTTGCAAGAAATACTAATTGGTAAATTAGATAGCCCTTCCTGTGAAGAATGTTTCAAAGCCTTGACATAGCCATGAAAGAACCAAATTGTCTTACACTACCAAATTCAATTATCATTACACACCAGAGGAGTATATCAGTTCCAAACAAATTTGTAGGTATTATGCCAAAGTTGGGAACTAAACCAAAGGTATGCCCACATAGTCAGAAATATGTATGTATGTATGTATGTATGTATGTATGTATGTATGTATGACATTTATAAATTGTCCATCTTCCCAACAGGTCAACACTTCATATGGAGCTCTAAATGTATTCAGGAAGACACACAAGATGTACTGTATATTTTTTTCCTCAAGCAGAAATGGTACAACTAGTTTCTAAGATGGTTTTGTTGTTTGCGAAATAGAGAGGTGTATTTTCATCTATGACATTGAATGTATTCTAAAAGATTTTAATTATGTCCAAAATAGATTTACTATTATGGTTTACAAAAAGATACTCCCTAAAGAGCTTTTTTCTTATGCATTTTGAAAAAGCTTCTTAATAGTCTGGGAGTGATCATAATTGGAGTAACTGTGGGAGCCCTTCAAAATAAGTGCCTACAACAAAACACTCCTTTTAAAAAAAATCTTTAGTAAATTCTTCCTATGTTTATCATAATTCGAGTAGTGTCCTTGTTAGATGTCTAGCTCTTCTTGTCACAATTGATGTACCAAACACAAGCCGCCCTGAAATGCTATATTTGCATATCAATGTCATAATTGTGTATTTTCTAGGTGAAAAGCAATTGGGCTAACTTGGTGATAGGACATAGGTGGATTAATGGATTTTAATATAATTAATTATTATTAATTAACATTAATTATATTATTATTAATTGTAATAATAATAATCTTGGATGCAAAATCAACAAATAAAAAAGCCAAAGAATGCATCACCAAAGTAGAAGACAGATTGAAAAATAAGATCAGCATACTAAGATCAGATGCAAGCAACCTAGAATAGATGAAGAAGCTAAGGAACAAGTATACTGTATGATCAAGAAATATCATCTAGAGACAAGGAAAATCAAGGAAACACTGGAAATAAAAAGCAGCAAGTAATAGACATAGCCTAGAAAAATCAGAGGATACAAAGCCCAAACTGCACACAACAGGCAGAATGTTTAATTTTAATTGAATCTGAAATATTTCTATCAATGCATTAATGGAGACACTGCAGTGAATCAACAAACACCTGACAAAGAAGAAACAGTTCTGGAGAAGCTATGGGACAACAGAAAGAAAAACAAAGTGGATAAAAAATTTGAAATAAAAGAACTGTCATAATAGCATAAATGGTAAATCAAAGGGCATGGAAATCAAGAATTGGTCAGCACCAGGTGAAGATGAACTCCATGTTTTTTTTATTGAAACCTCAGACTGGTCTTTACCACTCAACAGCATATTTAGCAACATACTGCAAGAAGGAGACATTAAAGATTGGTTAACAAAAGGGGCAGCATCAGGTAACAACAGAACAATTACCTGCTTACCAAGATCTTTCATATTGCAAACTAGTGTAGGAATTGTGGTAGCTCAACAGAATGTAGTTGAAAATAAACATTTTCCAACTGAGTAAAAAGGAAAATGACCAAAGATCTTTTTGTTTTATCTGATAAATATTCAGTTTCTAAATGATAAGGTGATATTGTAAAACTGTAAAAGAAGGAAAACTAACTTGAATGTAGTGTGGATTTATTACAAGAAGGCATTTAAGAGGAAACATCAAAACTTTGTACAAAGATCAGTGGAATGGATGCACAATGGAAGACAGAGTTGCTGGTCAATGGTAATAGTCTGAGATAAATTAAAATCCTCGCCCTCTAAGGAATGCCAAATGAAGACTAGAAAAGAAGCATGTTAAGACAAAGTATTACAGATGGACAGTATTTTTTTTTTAAAGCAGGCAAAACAGATAACAGAATTGGCAATGGCTAAGAACAGGAAGAAGAGACAGCAGGGATAACACTGTTTACACAAGACAAAGCCTTAAGAACCAATAATATAAATCCAGAAGTGAGAAGAGAGCAACAGAGAACAAATGTCACTTCTGCAAAGAATCTGAAGGAATAGTGGGCCCCTACTTTTTTTTTTAATTCACATTTATAGGCCACCCTTCTCCGGAGACTCAGGGCAGCTTACAATCTTTGGAGCACAACTCAATGTGCTCAGCTTCATTCTTCATACTTAGATGCTGCAAGAAGATCACATAGACTGACTACAAAAATTACATGACAAAGTACCATGTTTCTCAGAAAATAAGGCTGGACCTTATTTTTTTTTGACCCCTCAAAAAATGGCTAGGCCATCTTTTTGAGGGTGACTTAATTTCCCCCCACATGCACCCTCGCCTAGAGCACCCCACAGGCAGCCATGCCTTGCCACCAGCCGCTCCTAATGGCCAATCATGGTGGAGCAGCATGGAGAGCTCCCTACCCCTGCCAAGTGCCTTTGTTGCAGACCTGGGTATGGTGCTGGTTGCAGGCCGGGTAAGCTCAGCAGTGGCGGGGCACTTTGCATCGTGGAACCTTCGTCAGTCACTGCTGCCGCTTCCTCCGCCACATCACTTTCTCTTCTGCCCTTGCTGCGGCTTATGCCGCGTTCGGAGTGCTGCCATTGGGCAAGACACAGAACCCAGAGTCCCTGCTGGACATTGTGGCGAGGTGGGTAGCAGAGAATTCTTCAAGCAGATTCACTTGTATCATTCACCTGTACGGTTGGGCACTCTCCTCTTGCTCCAGCTGCCTGAAACCTCCCCCCGTTGACCTTTTCCCCCTCTTTAAGTTTTCTTTATTCTTATTCCCTCCGTCAGTTCCCTAAGAATATAGAAAGACAGGGCAGCTTCCTCCCCCCCCCTCCTGGTAGTTTTAAAAAGGGAACCATCTATCCATTTTGTCCTTCGAGCAGAGGCATAAGCCGCGGTGAGGGCAGAAGGAAAAGCGACAGTTTCAGAGGAGGTGGCAGAGGGAATGGCTATGATGGCTGATGAAGGTCCCATGATGCAAAGTGCCCCACCACCGCCGAAGCCGACATCCATGCCGCTGCTGCCCACCCACTGACCCGGCCTGCAGACAGCACCATACCTTGGTCTCTAGCAAAGGCACTTGGCAGGGGTAGGGAGCTCTCTGTGCTCCACCATGATCAGCTGTTAGGAGTGGTGGTGAGGTGTTAGGAGCCGGAGGCGAGGCGTGTCTGCCCATGGGCCACTCCTAACAGCAAGTTCCCCTTGCCGTTCCCCCCATTTTGCATGCTTTAAATAGGCCTAAATTTTGGGGGCAGGGCTTAATTTCACCTCATGCCTATAAAACATGCTGGGTCTTCCTATTGGGGGAGGCGTATTGTTGGAGAAACAATAGTAGCAACAATGGAGCATTGGAATTAACTTACCTGCAGGCAAGTTGGACCACAATATATAATAATCATAATAGAATAGTTATAGAAACTGAAGAACATAGAGTGCCCTGGAACTTTAGACACACATCACACCAGATTTAACAACTGTGATAAGAAAGAGAAAAATGTCTGGATATTGAAAGTTACAATACCTTGAAACAGCAGTATAGAATAGAAAGAACTGGAAAAATCACAAAACTCAAAGACCTGCAAATAGAAGTAGAACAACTGTGGTAAAACTAAAGATAATATAATGGTAATAGGCATTTTGGATGCAATCCTAAAACATCTGGAACACCACTTGAATACAATTGACAAAATCCTCAATCAATTCCAAAAGGCTATTCTACTTGGAACAGTTTATATCTTGTGATGTTATCCTTAACACCATAAAATAATAATACTGCCTATCCCAGGTTCTTGGGAATAAAGAAATAAAAACACCAAATGAGTCTAAAGATCTGGCTGTATGCAACCACCCATAATAATTATAATCAATTTAATGTAGTGTGTACATTATAATTAAAGTAATAGAGAGTAAATCAGGCAGGCAACTCGATGTTCCAAGAATTATTAAATGAAATCTTAAAGTATGTATGGGTTTGCTTATTAAACTATCCTTTGGACAGAACAAATCTAGAAAGGAGATTTTTAAAAAGTATTTTTTGGAAAATTAAGTTCAATAATATGGTCTTTATTAGGATAATGCAGTGATTTGCGGGAACGTCTCCTGCCGATATCAAATACCGGTCGCCCTGTGCGAGCACATAGGTTGGGACTCTTCCGGTTGCCGTCCACAAGACAATGTCGGCTTGTGGTGACCCAGGGAAGGGCCTATGCTGCATCGGCCCCGGCCTTATGGAACCAACTACCCATTGAGCTCCGGCTGGCTCCCAATCTCTCCTCTTTCCGGCACGATCTAAAAACCTGGTTGTTTTTACAGGCTGGGCTGGACTGATCTCCTAGGGGAGAGGGTGGGTTTTAAATTCGATTTTAATTCGGTTTTATACTTGTATTTTGGCTTGTTTAGTTTAATTTCTTTTTAACTAATTTATTGTTCTGTGTTTTTATCTGTGAGCCGCCCCGAGTCCTTTCTGGAGAGTGGCAGCATACAAGTCAAAACAAATAAATTTGAAAAGAAAAAGGAGCTTTGGAGTTCATAGAGTCTATTTTATTTCTGGATTGTATGACTGCCGCCTCCAGTCACAACAGAAATCCAAATTTAGTTTAAGGATCTCTAAAAGGATCTTCACGTTTCCCCACATGTTTCAAGCATCCTTTTAATCTGCAGCACTGACAACTAAACAGTTGATTTTGTTTCTTTTTCCATGTCATGGACAGAGATATAGAGTCATACATTAGAATGAACCATTAAGGCTGTTAATGTCTTATTTAGAGTAGGAATATAAAGAATATCTAGCAGACATCAATGATAAGTAAGATAAGACATATAAACTAATACAAAGTGAAGAAATGCAAATGGAATTATTAGAATGCAGCTGCTATTAATAACATTTGACCACTGTGTTTGTGTTGCAGCATAGACATATATCACTGTAACACCCACCAGGTATCCTTGCATTCCTGTTCTATCACTTTCTTAGGAAATGGGTTAATTCTAGCACTGACTTTCACATACTCTTTGTCATTAATAATGGCTGCACACTTTATCTGAATTATTTTCTTCTTTACACAAATTTGTTTCTCAGTTGTGAAGTAGCATTCTACATTCATTTCAGTTTATTGTATCCCAGAATGTGCACATTCAAAGTTGTCTTTTCTTTTTTAAGAACAGCAAATTTGTCCTTTCATAGTTCTAATATTCAGTCAGCTAATAGTATACAAATGTTTGAAGCACCAAGCTTCTTTTTTGCCATTGACCAGATCAGCACAAGTCATCATTTCCATTTAATCTAGCCACATCTTTAGCAACGTGCCATTTAAATTCACCACTTCCACTTTTCCAGGAGTTCATTAAATGCCTTATGAATTATGTGGCTCATCTGTCAATATCACTATCACAATGGCATTCCTGTTTGTTTTTATTGACAGAATAGCTTTATTGAATTTGTTGTAGTTGCGGCGCTCAGGAAGAGGCAAGTCGGAGGTACTCTGAATGGCTAACTTATTTATTATTTAACACAATACCCATGGCAGTCAGCAGCTAAGGAGTGCAGTTTGTGATGGGGTAACAGATAGATCTTTTCATATACAGCTGTCAGATGGCCAGCCAATAAACAGTGGCTCTGGCTCCTGCTCAAAATGTGGACTGGAGTGAGAACTCAAAGAACGTAACATTCCTTTCCCCCAGCTAGGAACATGCGTAGTCTCGTAAATAGGTGGGGAGTTGTCAGATACGCCCCGACCTTTGCAGTTCAGTCTGAACACTCATTGAAGGAGGATCTGTCTCCAGCATTGGCGACTCAGGAATTTCCATCTTTGATAGCTCTTGCTGGCTTGAAGAATTGTCTGAGGGTAGGCTTTCCTCAGGATGGTTCTCATCAGTCGCCACCTCAGTGGTTGTTGGTCTCTTCACAGGTAGTCTCCGCTCAGTCGTCAGTGGGCTGGTAACCAGTGAATGCACTCCAATGCCCTCGTAAGTGATCAATGTGGCGCCACCATACTCGGCCATCTTGCAGCCACACTTTATATGATTTAGGGCCAGTAATTTCAGTTATTTCCCCTGGCAGCCACAAGGGGTCCTCTGAAAAATTCCTTATGTAAACTAGATCATGCAACCAAAAAACCCTAATTCTGCTGGAAAAATCCTAAGGAACTATAGGGGAATAATTTGGGTGCATTCTATTGGAATTCGTGCACAACAATAGGCCCATCAAGAGTTCCACCGGGGAACAGTTTGTGGAACAGCTCAGGATAATGTGTTGGATCAATAGATATTTAGTCAATTTGGCATGCCAATCATCCCCCTCCAACTTCCCCAAGGCTTCCTTCACTGATTTAACTGCTCTCTCTGCTTGTCCATTCGAAGCCGTGTGGTAAGGAACGATTAAGGCATTATGGATGCCCATTTTAGCTAGGAACATTTTGAAAGGGGTGGATGTAAATTGGTGTCTGACACCAGAACATCAGGGAATCCATGAGTCGCGAATAACCACATCAATGCTTTTGTGACAGCTTCCAATGTAACTGATTGCATTAGTGACAGTTCCACCCATTTGGAGTAGGAGTCTACTACAATTAAAAAGGTGCAGCCCTTGAAGGGCCCGGCCAAATCAATATGAATTCTTGACCATGGGGATTTAGCGAACTCCAATTTTCCAGGAGTGGCTGCTGGTGGGGCGGATATGTATGACTGGCATGTCTGGCAGGTTCTAACTATCTCTGTGATTTCTGCATCAATGCTCGGCCACCAGACATAGCTCCTCGCTAAGACCTTCATTTTAGCCATTCAGGGGTGTCCTTCATGCAAACTTCCTAACACCCAGGATCTCAGTTTAGTGGGGACCACCACTCTACACCCCCATAAGAAACAACCCATCTGGGTTGATAGCTCATGCTGCTTAGTTTTGAACGGAAGGAATCTGGATTCCAAAGGCCCCTCTGGCCACCCCCTCCTTACCCAGTCCAAAACAGGGAGGATTGCCTCATCTTTAGAGGAGAAATGGGCAACGTCACTTGCAGTGATAGGTAGCTGGTTGGCATCAATTTAAAAAAATCACCGCTGTTGTTGCTGGGTCTTCGACTTGAGTTAGGAGGGGGCAACGTCTTAGTGCATCAGTGTGGCTTAAGAGTTTACCTGCTCTGTAGGTTAGTGTATAGCAATAGGCCGCTAGAAACAAAGTCCAGTGGAGCATACGAGGCGAGAGAATGGCAGGAGTTTGCCGGTTCCCAGCTAGAAGCCCTAACAAGGGTTTGTGATCGGTGACTAATTCGAAGTAATGTCCAAAAAGGAATTCATGGAACTTTTTTACAGCTGCTATGGCAGCAAGGGCCTCCCTATCTAATTGGCTATAGTTCCTTTCTGTAGGTGACAATGTTCTAGAGAAATAGCTGGTAGGGCCTTCTTTGCCATTTGGCAATTTGTGACTAAGAACTGTGCCTATTCTGAATGGAGAAGCGTCACAAACGAGAATGAGTGGGAGGTTGCTGTCAAACTGGACTAGCACGCTGTCTGAGGACAGTAAGGATTTGACAGCTTTGAATGAAAGTTCTTCCTTTTGGGCCCAATCCCAGGGTGTGTCTGCATCTAGGAGTCTATGGAGCAGTTCCACGACTGAAGCTTTGTGAGGAAGAAAAGAGCTATAAAAGTTAAGGAGGCCTAGAAAGGCTTGTAATTCAGTTTTGCAAGTAGGGGTTGGGGCATCCTGGACAGTGCTCACCTTTGATTCAGTGGGATGAATTCCCCTAGCATTGATACGATATCCCAGGAACTCTACTTCAGGGACAGCAAATTTGCATTTGTCTTTCTTTAACTTTTTTTTAATTCATATTTATATCCCGCCATTCTCTGGAGACTCAGGACGGCTTACAATTTTTGGAATACAAGCCAATGCGCTCAGCAATAGCCTTCCTTCCATTGTATATGCCTGCTTATTACTAAGCGGCATTTTTACAAAGTCAGCTTATTGTCCCCAACAATCTTGGGTCCTCAGTTTACCTACCCCAAGAGGATGGAAGGCTGAGTCAACCTTGAGCCTGGTGGGATTCAAGCCTGCAATAATTACAGGCAGCTGGAACTAAGTGCTAGGCTATTAACAGCCTGCACCACCAAGGCCCTTAAGACCTGCCTTCTGGAAACAGGATAAAACTTTTCTGAGTTGGGTGAGAAGTTCCTCTTGGTTAGTTGCAGATACAAGGACATCATTGAAGTAGGGGATGACTCCAGGAATGCCTTGCAGGAGGTGCTCTATCAGGCTCTGGAAAACGCCGGGAGCTGTGCTAATGCCAAATTGGAGGTGCCTGCATGTAAAGGCTCCTCTGTGGATAATGATGGTTTGAGCCTCAGCTGCCTCATCATCCATGGAGAGCTGTTGGTGCGCCTGAGCCATATTGAGTTTAGCGAAGATGGCTCCTTTCCCTAATGAATGCAGTAAGTGCTGAATAATTGGCACTGGGTAGGCATTGATATGCAGGACTTTGTTCAAGGTACTCTTGTACATAGCCTTTTAGATCCACCTGTTTTGAGTGGTGTTACAATAGGGGTCTCCCACTCACAAAATCCACAGGCTCCAGAATACCCTGAGAAATAAATTTATCTAGTTGTTCGTCCACTTTTGCAAGCAAAGTGAAGGAAACTCTTCCTGGTTTAAGCCTAATGGAGGCCACCTGTGGATCTAGAATAAAAGAAATAGGGATACCAATGTATTTCCCTAATTCATCACTGAATATGTCTGCAAAATCATTTAGTAGGGTTTGCAGCCCCTGGTTTTCTATGGAATTTATTCCAGTAAGCTGTAGCCCTAAGGCAGAAAACTAGTCTAGATCTAAAAGGCTGGGCAAAGTGTCCTCAACTACTATGAAGGATAGGCGACCTTTAAAATTCTGGAACTGAATTGAAAACTTGCCTAACCCGATGATAGGTATAGGTCAACCTTAGTCTCTTGACCTGCAGTTGACAAGACTGCAGATGTTTCTTAGCGATCACAGGCACTAACTTCTTCAAAGTTAATGCCCTCCCCATGCTGTCCCGGTGTCTGGAGGCGGTGCAGATCTGGATGGAGAGGAACAGGCTCCAGCTCAATCCAGACAAGACTGAATGGCTGTGCATACCGGCATCTCGGATCCAAGAAACTCCATCTTTGGTCATGGGGGGAGAGGTGTTGTCTCCCGTGGATAAGGCGCACAACTTGGGTGTCCTCCTGGATGTACGGCTCAATATGGAGGAGCAGGTGGAAGCCGTCACCAGGGGGGCCTTTGCCCAGGTTCGCCTGGTGTACCAGTTGCACCCCTACTTGGACCAAGATTCCCTATGCACGGTCACTCATGCGCTCGTGGCCTCCCATCTCGCCTACTGCAATGCTCTCTACCTGGGGCTGCCCTTGCGGACTATGCGGAGGCTTCAGCTGGTGCAAAATGTGGCCGTGCGGGCAGTGATGGGAGCGGCCCGATTCTCCCATGTGACACCCCTCCTGCGCGGTTTGCATTGGTTACCAGTTGCCCTCCATGTAAGATTCAAGGTGCTGGTGTTAACCCTGCATGGCTTGGGTCCAGGGTACTTGCAGGAGTGCCTCCTACCGGCATCGAGGTCCAATCGACCAGTACGCTTCCATAGGCAGGCCCTCCTGGGGGTGCAGATGGCCAGGCAATGTCGGTTGGCAGTCCCCCGGGGAAGGGCCTTCTCTGTGGGGGCGCCCACCCTTTGGAACCAACAATCCCTGGAGCTACGTCTGGCCCCTGACCTGCGCTCCTTCCGCCGTGATCTAAAGACCTGGCTGTTTTCACAGGCCAGCCTGGATTGAGCGGGGTTGAGGTTTTTAATTTTGGGATATTTTAATATTTTAGAATTATTTGGATTGGGCAAATTTTGAAATAAGTTTTATACTGTGTACATGTTTCTGTGTAAGCCGCCTTGAGTCCCCCTGGAGATGGGGCAGCATATAAATCCAAATATAAAGAAAGAAAGAAAGAAAGAAAGAAAGAAAGAAAGAAAGAAAGAAAGAAAGTGCTCCAGGAAACAATAGAGAGGGATGATCCGGTGTCCACCTCCATCAGGCATAGCTTCCCTTCTAGAAAGACAGTAACATGAATCTTGTTAGTACACAATTGACATGAGTGAGTGGGAAGTGAATCAGCACTGTGTTAAGCTCTGGTTATTGTGAAACAGTTTGATTCTGTTTGATTATGGATTTACTGCTGTGGCTGGGAAGAAGGGGCTTGATAATAATTCTTTCCTGATCTGCAGACTTGAGCTAAATGGCCCTTCTTCTGACATTTAAGGCAGATGACATTTCAGAATTTACATACAGCTCTTAAGTGATTCCCACCACAACTTAGGCAGGTAGGCTGGGACTGCAAAGGTTTGCTGCCAGGAACCCATTTTTTCCATTGTGGCTGTTGTTGTGCTGTGAGACGATGAATGTCATCCTCATCATCCTGGGTACACTCAAACTAGACATCATCATAGTGGACTGAGGCTTTAGTTATTGGAGCACAGCCAGAGCCTTGGATCTCAGCTGCTGAGACCGTGGAAAATTCTGTGGCTTGAGCTTCCTCAATAGCCATTTTCAGAGTGAGATCAGTCTTAGCCAAGAGACATCATTGTAGTCTTAGGTCCCTCATGCCGCAAACTAGTTGATCTAGTAACAAATCTTCCAGATGATCTCTGAACCCATAGTGTAAGGCAGCTGTACAAAGAGCTGCCATATATGAGCTAATTGTTTCCCCCTCAGCCTGGTCTCTTCGTCTAAATGCGTGCCACCTTGCTATGCATGAGGGTTTGGGAGAATAGTGATTACTGAGAATCTCTTGAAGATCATCCCAGGATACAAACTTTACTGTCTGTGGGGTCGCGGTATCAAAAACCATAGCGCCACAAAAATTGAGGAAATAAGCTTTCTTATGATGACTGGAGATTTCAGTCAGGTCTGCTGTGTCCAGAAAACAATCGAAACGATTGATATATGAGTCCCATGTCTCAGTAGTTGAGTGAAAACGTGGAAATGCTGGCATAATTGACATAGTTAGCAGTTAGTGAGGAAAAAAAAATTAAATTTGTAACTCAGCACTTTTCCCACAGCTAACCGAACGTCACTTAATCAGATGAATCCCATCCTCATCGCCAGTGTTGTAGTTGCAGCGCTCAGGAAGAAGCAAGTTGAAGGTACTCTGAATGGCTAACTTGTTTATTATTTAACACAACGGGTTACCCACGGCAGCTGGCAGCTAATGAGTGCGGCTCGTGACGGGGTAACAGGTGTTGCCGTCTGACAGCTCCTTTTATATATGGCTGTCAGACAGACAGCCAATAAACAGTGGCTCTGGCTCCCATTCAAAATGCGGACCGGAGTGAGAACTTGAAGAATGTAACAAAATTCTACCCAGAGTCTACTTGGTAGGACTTTTATTAATACAATTGAAGCTTGGCAAAAATCTCTTGGCCATCTTTTCTACTTGCTGACCAAGTAGAAGCCTAGAGGACATGAAGGACAGGTGTGCTTCTTGATCTATTCTAGTAGTATCACCAACATTAGTATTTATGGAAAACCTGATTATAGACAAATAGCAGTATTCATTGCTATAGTTTCACCTGAACATGTGTCTTATCTTCCAGTGTCTCACAGACTCCAAATATTTATTCAAGACTCCATAGCATCACTGGCACAGTGTGGAGTAATAACATATAACTGAATATCATCTTACTGATAATACCTTGCCTAATCACTGGCTGTTTTCTTTTATCTATTTCATTAGAATTAATTACTTAATTGTATTATTAGAAAAGAAAGGAAAATGGATGAAGCCATTTTAAATAATAGAAATGATACAAATATATTAAAGAGAACATGATTTGTTAGGAAACAAAATGTTTATCAAAAGAAGCAAAAGTAGAATATATGTAAGAGCATGCTTCTGCCTTCTTTGTTGAATGGAAATGGTAGGTCATAAAAATACAAAACTAATCTGAGTCCAGAGTTAAAGGGGTAATTTCAGAAGTGTACATAGTAAAAAGGTGATAAGTTTAAGAATTGATAAGAGCTGAATAAATATAGATTTAATATAAAAGAGAGTGTCCAGGTGAAGAAAAATATGTTGAGGCAAACATTATTGTGATAGAATGCCAACTTGAAATTATGGGACCAAGAGGAACATAGAAAAATAATTTGGAGTGGGAAGGAAATGTATTGCAAGCAAGTTTTAAGGAATGGGACTTACTGGAATGACAACAGAATTACCATTTCTTGTTATGCTTTTTTCTTCTTCCAAACAAGTGTTGCAAGAAAAGAACTTTATTTCCCCAAACCTTGGCCAAAAATGCACGGAACCATTTCTGTAGGACTATAATGAAGTCATACCCAAGATTGCCACAGCCTATGCCCATGATGACGAATCTATGGCACGCGTGCTGGAAGTGACATGCAGAGCCATCTCTACTGGCATGCGAGCCATTGCCCCAGCGCAGTTCTACTGTGCATACGCACATGCCTCTTGCCAGCCAGCTGATTGTTAGGTATCTGCGGTGCATGCGTAGGGGGCAGGGCGCATGCAGGAGTGATGCACGCATGAGCAGAGGGCAGGGAAGCATGGTGGGTTTGTGTGCACATATGCAGGGGGCAGGGGGAGCATGTAGGATCGTGCGCACATGCGCAGGGAGTGGGAAGAAAGCCTGCATGACTTGCATTATGGGTGCAGGCACACCCATGCACATTTGACACGCAATAACGAAAAGGTTAGCTGTCACTGGCCTAACAGGCCATTTGAACAGCAACAAGTAAAAGAAAACAAAACCTCTTTTATTTTGTTTCTCTTCTTCTTCAGGAAGCATTCTGCTCATCAGATAATCAAATTAAGGACCATACTACAATAAATAGAATATTCACATTTGTAGTTTAGTTATGGAACGCCACAAAATGGAAGGATTTCATTTGAAAAGTTTTTTAGCTACAGATTGTAACAATGACAGTGGATAGACAGATATTTCAAAAGTTATTGGCATTTCTGTGAGAATAAATTTAATCCCATTCCAACTGACTTTGAAACGCATCAGGCTTACAAAATCATCATAATAAAATAGAGCATTAGGACTTAAATAATGCGTATATCTATTATGGATAGTGATGAAATAATTCAACATCCTGTCTTCAGTTTTCTCTGTATTCAAGTTTTCAGTTTTCTCTTTGTATTCAAGTATCTTAACTTTAAAGCACTTTTTAAATAAATAGTTGTGTCTTTATTGCTTATGCTAACATTTATCCTGTTATAAGAGGTCACACAGCCAGCAGTTATAATCATTATGGGAATTAATATTTTCTTTTGGGAAAGAGCCAGTGGCTCAAATAGGCTTAAATTAATTTTATAGAAACTCTAAAATGTGTCTAAATGGAAATATTCATTGAATCTAAAATAAAATGATCACTTTAGAATCTACCCAAAACATAATGAATTAAATACTTTAAACAGTCCCACAGTATGTGATTTATTGAATAGTATACCATTAATCAGCTATCTTGCAGCCAATCATATCTTTGTGAAAGAAAAATCAAACTTCTTTTATTGCTGTTTGCCTAGCAATTCAATAATATCTTTAAAATACAGTATCTTTCAGGCTACAGCATGAAGTGTACAGTCCCCCTACTGAGTTTCAGATTCACAAGACTAATCCTTATATGAGAATCATTGAATGAACTAATGGAGAATCAAACTGAATGCTGCTGTGAAGACAAATGAGATAACATTTGCAAGCACTTACACATCAAATACTTTCAAATATCTGAGTATGAATAAGTATTTCACTTTTTTAAAAAGTGCATATTCCCAAGGTAAATTTCATTGTTTAAAATTAGAATACCATTATTATTTAGAAAGGAGAAAGTTACATTATTGGGTATATTTATTGAAAACTATTTTCTTGTTTTATATATACTATGTAGATGTTGAAAATGTACTGAGGCCAGTTAAAAACATTATTATCTCAATACTTATGTTTTTGGATGAGTATGTTCTTACCACAGGCCTTTTCAGATCTCTCTCTCTCTCTCTCTCTCTCCCTCCCTCCCTCTCCCCCAATTGGACAATTTGGGCCCCTAAATATTCATGAGTAAATGTCTCATGCATACACAAACACATCATGTCTAGAAATAAATACAAATCAGGAGTTTATAAATGTAGAGAAGGAGAATATGATGCAGTTTTGTATTCTATTCCCCTCAGATTATTTAATGTAATAGGTGAGATAAGTTCATTATGGGATAGCATTATTGTAACTCTTATATTTCTCTTATTGTAACTCTTATATTTCTGGATTGACTTTATTTTGTTATTATTGGTCACAGTTTCATTGAAATTAGTTTAACTTTTCTAGTTGTTGAATTTCCCAGTGGCGAATTGTCTCATTCTGAGCTTCCCTATTTCCCTACTACAAATATAATTGGTAGATGGTGCTGGGCAGAAGGAAGTGTATGGAACAGTAATAAAAACAGACAGAAACAGTATTGCTAATAGTGTAATTGAGGATCTTTAAATTATCTTTCAGTTCATGGTATATAGACACATCCACAATCATTCTTTGATTTCTCAGTTTCTGAATAACAATATTAACTTTCATGTTATTAATAAAGGAAAGAAACTCCAAGTTGCAATGCTTTCTTTCTGAATATATACTTCTGCCATATAACAATAGATTAAAATTATGTATGTATACAAATAAATCAGTGCTTCAAAAACTGTGTCTCTTTCTTTGAAAATCACATTTTAAATTTTGTTCCCATTTCATGTCCTATTAGTCCACAAGATTTTGCTTTGAACTTGTCACAGGTGCAGAAATAAATGTGCTTGCTCTGGGCTACCAGCCAATGCAAATTTCATATTAGGTGGGAAGAATAGAAATCATTTGGTTGTACTTGTGTTTGTTCACTCATTTGATTAAATGGCCATTGTCCCAAGTTCCTTAGAAAGGAACAGCTCAACTGAAACCATCAAAGATGGAGAAAAGAAATTCTGATATTTTCTTTCCTATCCTATTTCTCTATTCAAAATTAATATGACTGCTTTTAGAGTTCCAAATGTGTATCTTTAAAGGATGTATGATTTAGATCAGAGAAAGAACTTAAGAATGGTGTATAAGTAATAAAGTTCAAAGACAGTTTTCAAAGACAGTTGTATTCTTCAAGAATTTCCTAATAGGAAAAGATGCATCAATAAATCTGTGGATTGGTGTCCATCGTGGACCATCTTAACCTGTAATTGCACCTTCAGATGCTCAAAAATATTCTATCTAAATTTGGATCATTACACCCCTTTATAGTCCTTTGCCTAAGATCCAGGAGAAATTGAAGACCTGCAAAATACTGTGTTTCCTTTAGTTACACCTAATAACTATTGGTTGCTTTATGCGTCCATCTAAAAACTTTGTCCTGCCTTGCTCCAATTGGATCTCTTGACTTCTTTTCTTTCTTTGTAATACACACATATTTAATACAATTAACAGCTAAGTACTGTGGTGCTTATAGAATAGAAATTAGAAGCTATTAACACTGAAGATTAGCATTAATTAAGTATTTCATAATAGAATATTTATATCAATGTTAGATATAATTTCTAAGATATAAATGAATGTAGAATTGCTTAAATTGTATAATTAATGTTGAATATGACATCTACAAGAAATTACAAACTGCATTGAACTATTTTGTAATATGGAAATAATATCTGCATTTAACACTGATGCATCCACTGTATTATTATTTACTAGACAACACATAACCCATTGGGTCATCTTTTCACAGATATTTCCTTACTTAAACAGAAAAATAGTATGACTATAAGTGGGCAAAATAGCAGTAGGAGAGGAAACAACTTCTGACTTTCTGCTGGCTTCCCTACTGATTTTATTTGTGGGAATTTGGCAGAGAGTATCAGAAATCATGACTATATGATCACAGCTAATGTCAGTGATGCTGCAGCAAGCACAGCTTTGTCATTACATGGCAAAGTTATTCAATTACATGGGAGTAATGGGTTGCAGATTTTGAGCATATTCAACTTAGAAGATTTGAGGTGCCTTTATTCATTTTTGTTTATGTGTGTGTGTCATGATGTTATTTATGAATACTAAAAAGGGAGAGGAAAGAAAGAGTACTAAAAAAGGGAGAGGAAAAAGAGTTGGAAAGGTAGATAGGTCTTTAATTTGTACGGTGGTCAATTTGCAGTGCTTATAAACATTTAAATCCACATACAAACTATAATGTAAAGGGTTGTATTTGCTGTGCTGCATATTGTTGTAATTATGGAAACTATTCTTGCTTGGATTTAGTTAATATTCTGTTGTGAATGTATCGGCAGTTAATTTGGGCATTGCAATGTATTCTCCAAATTTTAGTTCATAATCAATTATCACTGGTATTGCATCTTTATTCCAATGTTGGCCAAAATTTATCCTCACAAGTGTAAACATGTATTTCAATAAATACTGTAACTGTAAACATATATCTGAATAAATATTGATATTGTTAATTAAGGTATTCTGCAATTATATTAAGTTAAATGAGATTTCAGTTCAACTTTAATTTATAAAATTCTCTGAATGGTGCTATTCTTGTGTGCTTTGCTTTGTGTTCTTACATTTCCCTCACATGCAGTAAAATGTTTTATACCAGTTGTCTTTTAGATTGTAGCTTAGATTAACTGTTTATAGATTTGTCTATATCCCTTCCCATAGTTATTTTGTCACTGTTTCTTTAAACTTTAACATCCAATGCTACAATTCATCATGCAATTTTGTATTTCTTCTGGCTCTATGTCATATCTTAGTAGGAATTTATATCTATCCCTTTACAGATGATGTTGGTTGCATTTCAAATCCTGTCATCTTTTTTAGTGTACCTCTTTCATTTTCAAAATCTGCTGTTATCCTTCCAACAATTTGCAAGTACATCAATCATGGTATGTTCCAGCCTTCACTGAGTAATTGTCTTTGGTTTATTCATGGAGTCTGCATAGACTGTATTTGCATATATAGTCACTTTTTTTTACTACAATTGTCTCCAATATAGAAAGCCTTTAAAGGAGAAGCTAATGGAAAAATTAATGGGGTTATGTTTTCCTTGCTATAAATTGAACTTTTATATCTCTGTACAGAGATGTCCATATATAAACATTTATTGTTGCCATTAACTAAAACATTTCCTTCCAATATTGACCTTCTGCTATTTGGAAATTTTATCCATTCATGATAAGCAACTTGTTTTGTGATACAGTTGAAAATGTGAGAGAGCAAGGCCATGCCTGTCCTTTAAATAATATAATTTTAAAAAGTTAATTTCAAATTACATATAAATTTATTAATACTTTCTTGCAATTCTTGTAGAGTATTCTCTGAGATTGATTTTGGCATCCTTTGGAACAGATAATTTATATTGAGTAATATATTTGTTTCGTTAATCACAATTGATCCTAACCAGGTAGGCTTTAAATTTCCTTACTTTTAAGCTCTTTTTATTTCTTGCCATAATTTAACATAGCTATTTTGATATATTTCTTGATTACTACCTGTCAAATCCAGCCCAAGGTATTTCATTGTTGTCTGACAGGCAGATTCTTCCCACAAGAGATTTTCTTTTTGCATTAAGTGTCTTGTAATTATTTTTGGATATTGATTCTACATCCAGAGGATTCTCCAAAGTTTAAATTTTTTTTCATCCACTGTCCATTGTGATTCTATTATTGTTTGTTTGTTTGTTTGTTTGTTTGTTTATTTATTTGGATTTATATGCCGTCCCATCTCCTAGGGGACTCGGGGCAGCTTACACAAAATATATAAACAATAAATACAGCTGTATTGTTAATGTTATATATGCATATCATTTAAGCTTATACAGTGTTTATTTAATTTGTTTGTTGCTGGAGACCCTGAAAATATTTCTAAAGCAATGATAAATAATAGTAAAGAAAGTAGACAATCTTGTCTTGTGCCTTTATTTATTTGAAAATCTGCAGACAGTATTTCATTAGCCATATTTTTTGCTGTTTAGTATTGATAGAAGTATATATCTCAAGCTTTGTGCAGCAGCAGCCAAAAAGACTAATACAATCTTTGTTTGTATAAACAGAAGCATAGAATCAAAATCACATGAAGGATTAGTACTGCTTTATAAAACCTTAGTAAGATCATACCTGGAATACTACATCTAGTCTTGGTCATCGCACTACAAACTTTGGAAAAAGTGCAAGGAAGAGCAACTATGGTGATTAAAGGCCTGGAGACTAAAACATATGAAGAAAGGTTGCAGGATATTTGAGTTTGGCTCAAAGAAGGACAAGGGGGGACATGATAGCAGTATTCCAGTATTTGAGAGACAGCCACAAAGAGGAAGAGGTTAATTTATTTTCAAAAGCATCAGAAGGCAGGAAAAGGAAACAATGGATGGAAACTACTCGAGGAGAGAAGCAATCTGGAATTGAGGAGAAACTTCCTAACAGTAAGGACAATTAAACAATGGAAAAGCTTGCCTTCAGTCCATGTGGGTGCTTCAGCACTGGAGGTTTTAAAGAAGAGACTGGATAGTCATTTGTCTGAAATGGTATAGGATCTAGAAGGAACAAGAAGACCACCAAGATCCCTTCCTGCCCTACACTGACTCTTTGAACTCTTGTTCATTTTGTTCAACAGTGCCAGTAGAAACTGTCAAGTTGTCAAAGGCTTTCTCTGCATCCACACACACAAAAAAATGCTGCAACTTTCTTTTCTGTTTTATCTATGATTTCTTTATCAATTGGTTAGTATTGCCATAGATTTTTAAAATCTATCTGTGGTTCTTAGGAATTAAAAATAACTTTATGGGACATAATTATTTAGCATTGTAATTTTTTTTATAATCTACATTCAGCACAGAAATTGATCTTGACATTCTTTAATAACATTAGCCATGGTATACTTTTGATCATAGGACCCCATTGTCATAACTGAGAGTAATGCCACAAAACATTGTTTTTCTCCATTATCGTTCTAGCCCTTTGAAAGAAGACTCCTACTGGAAAACAGCTTAACCCTGCATTCTAGAAGCTGATTTAAAAGAAGCTCTTCTACTGGGTTATTCAGTTGCCATCTGTATTGTGCTTGTTTCTGATTATTTTTATGGTTTTAAATATATATTTTTGATAAATAGCATGTATTATTCTTGGCTACCAGGAATTAGTGGAATTTGAATCTAATAAGGAAACAAACAAATAAAATCTGTTTAGCATCAGATATTTGGAATAGTTTCAAAAGGACAGCTCGGCTTTATGAAGATAGCACAGTTTTATGAAGACTCAGGGAGCCCTATGTACTCTAGGAAACATTTCTCCAGAGAAGCTAGGTCCAAAAAGAAGATAGCAAAAGGTGAATGATTGGTGTGAGGAACTAGAAAGAAACCAGTTGGGTTGTTGAATGCTTTCTGGTGGTTGCTGGAGTGGGCTGGAGAGTGAATGGATGCTTGCTGGACTGGGCAGCCATGTGGGACTGAGCAGTGAAGAACAAATGAATGCTTGCTGATGCTTACTGGTTTGGGCTGGGATAGGTGAAGCTTCCTAGAACATGACAAATAACCCCAGAGTCACTTTGTTTAGGGGATTCTTCAAGTCACCTAGAGCAAATTTTCCAGTTGCTGTTTCTGATTGTTCATCTGTTCTAAGAAACTGTTCCCTTCAACAAGCAAGGAAACGAATTATTGCTTTTCCATAATCTAGCCTTAAGCAACTTTTCTCTATGGTGCAGGAATTTAAATGAGTAAAGTAAAGGTTTTCTATTTACCAATTAAGCAAACAAAAAATGACATAGGCAGAGGACTGAGTTCATAAATTTAACCCATCACCAAAACAGCTGGAAGTTCTGAATGGTTCTCAAGTCTTGTGTTCTAAAGTTAAAGTCTTGCTTTCAATAGGTTAAAAACCAAATGTGGTGCTATCTGAGCCAGCTAATTGAAGTCCTAAATATAAATAAAATAATTGTTCCAAAGGTGCTTTTTTCACAAGGCAACTGAACCGTGTTTCTTTGACGGTACTTTGTTTCTCATACAAGAAGCTTCTTCAGTTCTTCAAATAAAAGCAAAGTCCAATTGCCTTTTGAAAAAAAGCACCTTTGGGACAGTAATTTTATTTGTATTTATGACCTCCATCAGCTGGTTCAGATAGCACCACAATTATTTTTCCAGTTGCTGTATATAAACAATCTGAACATTGCTGGTATATTTTTAAAAGCATCAATAATATACAAACTATAGTCAATACTTGTTTGCTCAGGAAAGTCTGCATTTACTGTACTATGACATTCTTTAACATTTTCCTTTCACATTTTGTGAGAGGGGAAGCAATGGACCACTGCTGTCACCTAAGTGATATCTGTGATACTGTATATTAAATGTATTAGAATATTCACAGACTGATTTTGGCCTTTCCAAAATAGAAAACAATTATTTCACAATCCAGGCTCAACTGGAAAGCTCCTTTTCTTAAGGCCACCAGAATTTTAAACATATACAAATGGATAGTTGACACCAAAGGTATGTGTGGAGGAGAGAAACATTATTTCAATTTGTTTCTGTTATTCAGAAGTATGTCATTTTCATCTGGCCTGCTACATTTTCCCTATAGTTAATATTTAATTATTAGTACATGTTTCCAAACTACAAAGGGGATCCCTTTCTGACTCTGCTGTCAGTTCCCAACTTAGCAAAGCGTTTGATGTTGATAAATGTTTATTCTCATTTCACGTTAGAGAATGCTACCTGCACCCTTGGGGTCATTGTCAGACTGAATGTTCAATTCAGTCAGCATGAAAGATAATCAGAGTTATAGTAATTCACATTTCAAACATTCTGTTTAGATGATGTCCTGAGGCATCTGCCACTATTTAATCACCTGCTGCTGTCTGCCTCTCACCCTTCTTCCTTCTCTTTCTTCTTAAGATAGGTATTCACAAAGTGTTCGTGTACACTTTGCACTTTTTTCAGTATTAAATGCTTCAATTGGTTATTCATACATGATGCCTAGGAAAGCAGGAGTAACCACATTGTAACATACAGTAATTGCAGTCAACAATTTTCAAGTTTCTCATCCTGACTATTTTATCTGAAGTTATCCTTTGTTGGTTACATTTAACAGTTTTTGTCAGATGGAACTTTTATGAAAAACTTATGTTATATCTTTCATGGAATTTTATACTGGAGGACAATTCCATATGCCTAAAGAGTTATCCACACTGCATATTTTTATATATTTGGGCAATTTGGAATTTGGAGATAATTAGAAAAATGTAAAACAGCACTCCACTGGAGACTTAAAGTACATACACACTGGGGAAATTATATAACTCAGGTGTGCAGTTAAGCAATGTCCAGATCTATGTTCAAATGTACCTTACATAATGCCTAGATTCTTCACTTTCTAAAGATAGGATTGTAAGCCCAATATGTGTATATGTGTATGTATAAGTAGGTGTGTGCACATTATAATGTGTTTGTGTATGCATATACATGTTTGTTCATGTCTATACTATAGGCCACAAAGTACAATCAAATGAAAAGCAGGTCTGAAAAAAACATTAAAATATTAATTTGGATTATTAATGATTAATAAAAGTTGTCTGAAATTGTAAAAATGTAAGGTAACTCATTTATAATATATTTTAATTTTTCTTATTCCATACATATTATTCCTATATATCAACAATTGTTTCTTTTATAAATAAATCATTATTTCATCAGAAACACTTACAAACACACATACTGTAAACATTTCTTTTAATTTTCTAAAAGTAAGATAAAATTATAATAGCAATAAACATGATGGGGGAGGATAAGAGTTGTGACAATTGCAAAGGGAAGGGAAGGGAAGGCAGGGAAGAATGCTGGATGAGAATGTGAAGAGATAAAATGGGGGCTAAACAATGAAGCAAATAGTAACTGTATTTAGGACTTATTAAACTTGCTAAAATTCTGTAGACAACCAATCCTTTCCAAATAGCTGCTAATTTTAAAAGATGTTCATTAATTATTTTCTCCTTTTTGTATTTTTTCAGTATTCTTATTATTTCAGGGAAAGTAAAAGGATCCCACATTCCCAATTCATTTTCAGGAGGAAAATGTACACTCCATTGGTATAAATGTGATTTAAATTAGATTTAGATGGATTCTGGATTCTCACTATAATTATGAGCACTCTGTGGGAACATGAACCTCTCTTCAGATAATATGACTCTTCAGATAATTAAAATATCATATCTTTTGCATGGTGTATATGTCTGCTTTGAACTGTCTGCGCATGTGTGATCTTCTTTTCAAAGTGTCTTTTATAAAATATTTGCCCAACCCTAATAGTTATTTGTGAAGGTGCTTATTAAATTAAATTGTTGACAAAAATAGCATAATATTGATATATTGGATCTGACCCTCTATGCATGAAAGACGTTCCTCAGAAGGGCTGAGACCTTGCACAAAAGGCAATATTTGGCCTGCTGTTTTCCTGCTGTCCTTGTTTTCATTTCTTATCCATGGGTTTGAATTTTTTCCAAAGTCAGGAATGGAACTTCTGTTAAAAGCAACTGAGCCAGGCATGTATCATAATCATAATGCACTGCCTTTTTGCTTTTCATCAGCAGCAATTTCTCACAAGAATACCTAATATGTAACCTCCAATAGCTACTGCTTATGAAGGTGAGGATTCTGGTATTCATGAAGGATTCATCTCTGTGTCATACTCTCAGAAATATCACCTTTAAAAAAATCTGTAAATTACCATAATTGTATGCCTTACAGTTGTGATATTTTCATGCTAATTTTGTAATGTTCTCCTCTTCTCCTCTGGTTGGTTAAGTGAATCAGCTTTAAGGCTTTTTGAAGCTTTCCATTTTAAGTATGGTTGGATTTCCACCCCACCCTCCTTTAGATGCTGAAAGCAGGGGCAGTTAAAGCACATTCTATGACAAATGTCGATACACTTGTCACATCTGGAATGTGCTATAAGTGGAAGCCTACAATTTAAAGGCCAGAGAGTGGTAAGAATAAAAGATCAAAAATTTGATTTATATATCTGTTCTCCATAACATCCATAAATATGAATGTAGTTCTCAATTATATTAATTACTTGGCTGTGCTTAAGAAATTTATTCAGTGGGATTGTCAAAATCACATTGTAGGATACAGCTGTATTATGTAAAAAACTAATGTTTTTTCAATTAATAGCGTTGCATAAGCTACAACAACATTTATTATGTGTCTTTACCAATTTTGGTGAAACACAGCAACATTTTTCAATTGGTCCAAATAATTATTTTGAGGAATTATATGGGTCAAATTAAAGCACACTGAATCTCTAAGCATCATGCCTTATTTAATAGGATTAAGCTTTGAAGGCAACTGAACACCATTGTTGGACAATATGTTCTGAACTTCCAGATTAACATCTGACTTTGGGTCAATCACCTTGTCCCCATGCCAAGTTTACTTGTCTCACTCTAATTATAAATTCATGTTTATTTATATTGTCATTACAATTTGGAACAGGTTGTACAGCTGGCAAGAAGTACATCAAAGCTCTGGAATTTCAACTAATAATTTTGGATGGAGCTGCATTGGCACAGCTGTTAGGAGAAACCTGATAAAATATAGGCCAGAAGAAATACTCCAATCACATTTGCTCATTATATTATATTCTGCAAGAATCAGTGAAAAAGATTTTGGCAATGGCCTTACCAGGAGATAACTTTTCAGTACTTGAGACCTTTTGAAAGCAAATCCATTCATATCCTTACTTGTTTTATTAACTAAATAGCTAACTTTAATGTCTTCTATGATCTTTCAGTATTTAACAGAACTGATAAACTATATTCAAAGTAATATGAGAACTAGGTATGATAAGGATTTTATTAGTAACTCAGTTTACAACAAATTTATTTAAAATGTAGCAGTACATGGGTCTCATTTGCACAAAGTTACAGTTCAGATTGTCATTCTAAATCTTTACCTATTAGGTCCAGATTATGCACTCAAGGACAAAATAGGTAAAGGGAAACCTTCACACATACATGCCAGTCGTTTCTGGCTCTAGGGGGCAGTGCTCATCTCTGTTACAAAGCTGAAGAGCCAGTGCTGTCTGAAGACATCTCCATGGTCATGTGGCTGCCATGACTAAAGGTCGAAGGCGCATGGAATGCTGTTACTTTCCCACCAAAGTGGTCCCTATTTTTCTACTTACATTTTTACATGCTTTCGAACTGCTAGGTTGGCAGAAGCTGGGAAAGTAACGGAAGCTCACTCTGTTACATGGTGCTAGGGATTCGAACCACCAAAGTGCCAACCTTTCTGATTGACAAGCTCAACGTCTTAGCCACCGAGCTACCGCATCCTTTAAAGACAAAATATCATCATAATAATCAAGTAAATATGGAAATATAACCACACTATGGAAATATACAACAAAAGAATTCCAAACATCAGCTACGGATAAGTGTGAAAGCAGGGCAAGGTGTATTCCAGAGGGCTGAAGAAGCTACCAAGGATAACAGGGAATGCCTCTGGGCTCTCACTGTTTTGATGATAGGACCTGAAGCTTGCATATCTTTCTGATCTTCCAGAATGGGCAAAAAGAATTGGAGAAAGGCAATGTTGGAAACAACAAAACCTTAAGCTATAATATTATTTAGTACAAACAGTGTTTATGAAATACAAAAAAAAAGATCTGAAATGATTAAATAATTACATGATTATGTAACCATGGCTCATTGGCTAAAGACATTGAGGTTGTCACTGGAAAGCTGACAGCCTGGGTTTGAGATCCAAGTGCCACACCATAACATGAGTTCCCATTACTTGCCCCTGTTCCTGCTCACCTAGCAGTTCAAAAGCATGCAAATACGAGTAGATAAATAGGAAGGTAACAGCATTCAGTGCACCTCAGCATGGAGTCATGCTGGCCATATGACCACAGAAGTGTCTTTGGACAATGCTGGCTCCCTCGGCTAAGAAACAGAGAGTACCACCCCCTAGAGTTAGACATGACTGGGCAGGAGAAACCTTTAACTTTATATAACCACATGTTCTGCTTTTTATCCACACGCAACGCATCATTATTTTAATTAATTTATCTGATCAATTACCTCAGAAGGAATTATGTTAATGTTTTAATTGCACATATTATTATTGTTAATTTATTTAATTTATATGCCGTTTATCTCATGGTTTGAAGAAAATACATTTGTATTGTGAAATAAAGGTACTATTCAATAAACTTTTTCAAACTATAGGTGCTTTATGGCTTAGCCTTAATCCATTGTTTCTTTTCTCTTACCATCCCATTCTATTCATTGGCTTAAATGCCAACTTGCTCCTATTCCCATCCTTCAGGAATTATGCCTTCCCTCCAGCACAGCCCTTGCTGCATACCACCTGCTCTCTTAACTGGCCACAGCTGCTAAGCAGCTGCTTTTACAATAATCTTTTGTCTCTATAGTAACCAGGCAAAATTACCCATTGCCTGGCTGAAAATGATACATCAGCACAGCATTTTTCTGTGCTATTGCCATTGCTATTGATGGATGTACATCTCTGCTTCACTTATGTAATAAATCAGACAGTTTGAATTTATATGCAAAAGTCAAATTATCCAGGAAAACAATTTGACAATTCTGTGGATTAATTTTGTTGGGATAGAGCAATAGAAGAATCTAGACTATAAACAAGGATATCATGAGTTCCAGTCTCACCTTTGGCACTAAACCAACTGAGTACCCCTGAGCCAGACACTCTCTCTCTCAGTCCTAAGAAGCAAGGATGTGCCACTTCTGACTTGAAGGCTCAAGAAGGAACAACAAGTGTATTCTAATAAGAACCAGCCCCTTTTAGTCCTTTTCAGTTGTTTAAAATATCAATGGTACTAACACCTTTATATTAACACTAGAAGATGTTAATGTCATTTCTTCTCTTACCATCCTGGGGGCTACCTCGCTATTGCAGAAATGTCATATGCCAACATAAACCCAGATATTATAGCTATTCACAATTTCTTATTGATTGGGAATCCAGTAGAAGCTAGGTAATCACATAATTGGTTCTCCATAATTGCTTGTCCCCATTTTAAATTTATAGTTCTATATTTACTTCAAAACTACCAAATGTACAACAGAACAAATATTCATATCATTTACATTATGTTTGTAGGTTTTTTTACTTTGTTTTGCTTTTGTGATGCTTTTTGTGATCTTTTCTTCTTATTTTATTTTAGTTGAAAATTACAGACCAATCTCCTTATGCTGCGTCACCTGTAAAGTCATGGAATCAGTTATTAACCAATCCATTATCCTCCACTTAGAGACAAACAACCTACTCTCTAATAAACAATTTGGTTTCAGAAAAAAACTATCCTGTAATCTGCAAAAACATATGGACTACACAACTCGATCAGGGCAAAACAATAGACACAATCTACATAGACTTCTGTAAAGCCTTTGATTCAGTGGTACATGACAAACTACTCCTAAAACTTAAATCTTATGGTATCTCTGGACACCTGCATAACTGGATAGAAGCTTTCCTATCAAATAGACAACAAATGGTCAAAATTAGAAAGGTCCTATCAAATTCTGTACCTGCCAACAGTGGTGTTCCTCAAGGCAGTGGTCTAGGACCAACTCTCTTCATACTCTACATAAATGACCTCTGTGATCATGTTAAGAGCAACTGTGTTCTCTTTGCTGAGGATGTAAAGATATTCAACACCACCGACAATACTGCTACCCTTCAAAAAGACATAGACTATGTATCAGAATGGTCAAACAAATGGCAACTTCAAATCTCAACAAATAAATGCTCTGTCTTACATATTGGCAAAAAAAATCAGAAAATAAAATACAAGCTGAATAGTCAAGATCTTGTTGATGATCCAAACTCTGTCAAGGACCTTGGAATACTCATCTCAAATGATCTAAGTGCTAGAGCCCACTGTAACTACATAGCCAAAAAGACATTAAGAATTGTTAACCTAATCCTGCATAGCTTTTTCTCTGGTAATATCACACTACTAACTAGAGCATACAAAACATTTTCTAGACCAATACTTGAATATAGCTCACCAGTCTGGAAACCACATTACATATCTGATATTAACACAGTAGAGAAAGTCCAGGAATATTTCACAAGAAGAGCTCCACTCCTCTACTCATTGCAGAATACCTTATGCCACCAGACTTGAGGTTTTAGACCTAGAAAACCTAGAACTATGCCGTCTTTGGTCCAATCTAAGTATAGTATATAAAATCATACATTGCAATGTCCTACCGGTCAATGAATACTTCAGCTTCAACCATAACAATACAAGAGCACACAATAGATACAAACTCATGGTTAACTGCACCAAACTTTATTGCAGGAAATATGACTTCAGCAACAGAGTGGTTAATGTCTGGAATATTCTCCCTGACTCTATGGTTTCTTCCCCAAACCCAAAAAACTTTAACCTTAGACTGTCTAGTATTGACCTTACCCCTTTCCTAAGAAATCTGTAGGGGGCGTGCATAAGTGCACCAACATGCCTATCGTCCCTGTCCTATTGTTTCTTTTATTTTCTTATATGTATCCATGTTTATATAACTGTTTATACTTATACCTATTATCTTGTAAGCAGCTGACTAATCAAATAAAATAAATAAATAAATTTGTCCTTGACATAGTTTTCCCACGCTACCATTTATACCAGTTGGATGTGATAATTTGGATGTACATCTTCATAGTGTAGTTGCTTTTGTAAGGTTTACTTTTTTATTTTTCTTATGAGTTTACAACAGATAAACTTTTTACTTAGTAGAATTTTGACATCATTGACAAACATCATTGGAATCATTGCAAACTATATTATCAACAATGTCTGAAAAGATAAACAGGAGAATTAAGTGAGACTTGAGAACATCCTGCAATTTTGTTCTGGGGAAGGGTAGAGATGCTTAAAATTAAAATTGAAAAAATCAATATACTTAACTACATAAGTCTGACTTGGCTAGGATGTAATCATATTCACCAATATATATAATAGAATTCCTAAGTGTTCATGTTTACATTTTTAGGAAATGTATGTCAAGCTCAATGCAATATGTCAGGAATTATTGCAAAACATCACTTGATCATGTGTCACTAGACAAATGATCAAGCAAATAATTCCTACCCAGTGTTAATAGGGCACAATACCTTGATACTTTAATGTATTTAGCCCAGGCCTGAAAAGGCATCATAACATGTTCCCATATATCTCTATATAGAGAAGCTATATACAGGAAACATAAATGCAGATTGAATACTGCCAACTATGAGTGCTAGACCAAGTTTTTAATTTCTATTTTGAATGGAAATCAAATTGCTGAATCAATTCAACATGTGCAACTCCCCTCTCCCACAGATACTAGATAGATGATAGATAGATAGATAGAGATAGATAGATAGATAGATAATAGACAGACAGACAGATAGCAGACAGACAGACAGATTTGTCATTTCTTTGAGTTGGTATCCAACTTTCTAATTATATGTCCTTAAGTCTTCCAATTTTTTTTATGTTTAGTTCCTGAAACTGCATTTTTTGTCTAGTATAATGGTTTCTACTAATGAAAACTGCATTAATACATACTGGGGGGACCTTTCTTAAGTGAGACAACGTTATAAAAAATAATTGAGATGAGTAATAATAAATTCTCTTACAAAGAGAGATTGCAGTCAGAAGAGATATTTTATCATGAAGGTATAAAATGGGAGAATTAGTTTTCTTGACTGATTCCAAGTTTAAAAAAATGTCCAGCTTTACACACATGGTATTTAACTATAAAACAAATTAATATTTTCTGGTATTCTACCAAGACTAAAAGAAAAAGTATTTTGTTCTGTTTTGTTTTTTGAGACACTTCAAAACATTAGATTGGAAATGTTTCTTTTGTTAGAAGTCAAAATATATTATTCTCATTTACCAAATTGGATACACACATAACTATCAAGGGATGTGCTAGGCTGACAGGCTTTGAGGTGGAAGATTAGTTATGAATGAGTAAAACTTCAAGTAATTTGTTGGTTCTTTCAATCAAAACTGGGACAGATGTTTTATAAATAGTGTTCTCTGTAGCATAATAAGTTATTTTAAAGATCTGCAATAAGGTCAAATCAAAACCTATTCCAACATCAAATGGCAGAGAGAGACAATTAAAGTATAACTCAAATCCTAACATTTCCCCCCCCCCTTCTTTTTCAAAGACAGAGGTGGCTTGATTTAAATTTCGTTAATGAATGGGCTAATTGACAATGCCTGGCTGGTTACAAAATTAAGCACCAAGAAGTACAACATGCATTTTCATCTTTTTAATATTATGATTGGAAAATGGCAAAATCTGTTCAGTAGGTATTGGGATGGAAAAAGCAAAGCTTATGTATGATAATAATGGTTAAGTTTTTTTTAAAAAATCATTAAATTAATTATACAAATTCAAGTCAGTTGTATTTGTCCGCTCTTGAACAGAATTCACCTTTGTCACATGTGACAAACACTGATTTTGACACCTGATTTCAGAAGAACTTTATTATATGATACAGCAGTGTGCATGTACACACACACACACACACACACCACAAGTCTCAACCAAATCTATGTACAAATGTACTAAATATTTTAATTGTAGCGATAGTAATAATTTTAATTCCATTCTGCATAGAAGAAAAAGGATGGTCGACAATTTTGCCTTTGTGTCAAACCCCTGACAAATCTTCTATCTCTGTGTCAATTTATGCCCTAGATAGGAGTAGAATGACATATATATGTACAATAGAATAGATATATCCATTCCAGACAAACAAAGACTTTTCTGTTGACAAAAAAATTTACAATGTAGAAAGCAGAATAAATAAAACATGTTTATTTCCAGAAAACAAGTGGAACTCTCTAATCCTAACTTAAAGAGCTATGGTGGCACTGTGGTTAGACTGCTTACTGCAGGCTACTTCTGCTGGCTGCTGGCTACTGGCTGCCTGCAATTTGGCAGTTCAAATCTCACCAAGCTCAAGGTTTCATCCTTTCAAGGTGGGTAAAATGAGGACCCAAATTGTTGGGGGCAACATGCTGACTCTGTAAACTACAGAGAGGGCTGTAAAGTACTGTGAAGCAGTATATAAGTCTAACTGCTATTGCTGTTGCATCTGTCAGAACCCTGACACATAACTGTTTCAAGATACTGATACTCAAGTCAGTTCAATTCCACATCCTGATTTTTTTTAAAGCTATAATGGTAAAATATATAGCAGCCAATAAGGAAGAGGGAACAATAGAATTAAACAACTTGTACTTCAAATATTTTGGAGTTATCTCCATTATTAATTACACTAATTAATATTTTTTAGACTCAGTCAGAAAAATGAATTCTTATTTTGTATCTTTGACTGCAGTCTCTCTTTGTAAGAGAATTAACTATTATTCATCTCATTTCTTTTTTAATATTGGCTCACTTAAGAAACATCCCCCAAACATTATTATAGTTATATAATAATCCGTATTAATAAAAGCCTGAAGGGCCTTGGTGGCTCAGGCTGTTAAATGCCTGCACTTAAGTTCCAGCTGCCTACAATTACTGTAGGCTCGAATCCCACCAGGCTCAAGGTTGATTCAGCCTTCCATCCTCTCAGGGTAGGTAAATTGAGGGCCCAAGATTGTTGGGGGCAATAAGATGACTTTGTAAAAATGCCGCTTAGTAATAAGCAGGCATATACAATGGAATGAAGGCTATTGCTGAGCACACTGGGTTGTATCCCAAAAAATTGTAAGCCGCCCTGAGTCTTCGGAGAAGGGCGGCATATAAATGTAATTTTTTTTAAAAAGCCATGATGAGTGACACAAATCAATATCTATGGATAAAGATGATGATGATGATAAGGATTGTGATCTGTAATGTAGATTTCAGAATGTATGAAAGAGGAAAAATGGATATGCTGTGTGACTGAAGAATGGTAAGAAACAGGAAAGATGTACCAGATTGAAATGAAGATTGCCTGATTAGAGCTGATGAATACCGGGCACTAAGGGACTAGTAAATTTGAATGAATGGTCTACAATGTATGTAAAATAATTTGGACTGGACTGATCATAGATAAATACTTGTGCATTCATATGAAAGTAAGAATCTATATGTTGGTAATCAAGTTATGGTCCAGTGAATGATGAAAATAAAACAACAGGGAAGAGTTTGGGGAAAATTGTGAAACTACATTCTGAATGAATATAGTCCAGAGTACATGCTTCTGCTATGTAGTGTGAATGAATGATTGGCGATAAGATGAAAGATTGTGATTTGGAAACCAAAGCATGAATAGTAATGGTATCTGGTGAGTATATGTTTAGATTAAATATCACTTCAAATGCAGTTTAAACATAAGTATTTTCATGCATTGACATGGCATTTGTATCAATATAAAATCATGACTTATTTGATATTGGCTGTGTGAAGCAGAATGAGAAGAATAACATTATAGACTGTCAGATAAAGGCATGTAGTTAGTTCTGTGAGAAGTATGAAGAAAGTTTAGTGGGAAGAAAAACAGAAAAAAGAAAATAATTGCTGCAAAAATTGTGTGACAGAAAACTGTATAATGTTTATAGATAGAAAAAGATAGAAAAGATTAAAAATAAAAGTTAAAATTAAAAAAACAAAAAGCGCAGACTGGTTTTCATGAAAATTAACATTTGCTTTGTCAGTTGGTAAAAGGACTAAAAAAGGAAGCTCCAACTTATCTATATACTACATACTCTCCCACATTAATTAAAGTCATCACAGGACACCAATTTTTGAACAAAGGTAATTCAAATGGGCTAACTTACACAATGCATCCAAAATTGGGGACCTATGACTCCTAAGGCAATGAAATTTGGGGAAGTTATGGCTGCTTCAGTGCTATTAACTACTGCTGGACTGCTACTGTGATCAAATGATCTTTATGTTCAATGTTACTGTTTCCTAACCAGTCTCACAATATCTCACTCCCTTGCTCATTCTACCACTTACCTGCTAATTGGAAAGAGAAGGAGAGGGGAAAAAAGAAGTATGAAGAGGAGCAAAAGAAAGGAAGGAACCACTCCTTTCCTGGCCCATGCCTGTGCACTTCCCTGATCTGTACTGCCCCCTATGTGCCTTCCCTGTGAATGCCACTGCCCTGCATCCCTTACTAAGCCTATGCTGCACTTCTTGCATAAAGAAAGCTTTCCCACAAAGGAAACTTAAAGCAGTCAGAAAATTGAATTAGCTTCCCCTCCCACTGCTCCAGTCCCTCCACACACATAGTTAGTATGTTTCTGTGCTTAGGGAAAAATATCTGAAATGATGATCCAGAAGAGCATAAGTTGTTTAGTAAAGACTGAGAATTAATATAATAGCTTGGAATGGAATGGAATGGAATGGAATGAAAGTAAAATGCAGAATATTGGAAGTACTATTTGCATTGGAAGAAGAGTGGTGGGTTGAAAACTATAAGTGAAATGAATTACACAAATGTTTGGGATCAAGAAAAGTAAACAAGCAAACCAACAAACATATTTATAAACAGGAAATCAAATGCAAGGAAATTGTTAAATAATAGGCTGCAGGTGCAGATACTGTAAAATGACAAATATTAAAATATGGATGCTTATGGTCGGATGACTTGTTTAAATTATGTGAATTGGGAAAAATTCTTCTATTGTAAGAAAAAGCTGCAGAACTATATCTAAATTCTAGTTTGTCAAGTAAACTTGGGACAATATTTGACAGAATTGAATGGATTTAATGGACAAGAAGAAAAATTTGGGAAGAACAGTATGATTTTATGTTTGCAAGAATTTGAAAACCATTTTTGCTCTTCATAAGGCTAAATATGTAAATATGAGAATATTCATGTTTATTATTTTGAAAAAGTATCCATTTCACAAAATGAATGGCTTGAATTATGAAATTTTTGAATGAATATGGACATAAAAGTTGATTACCGTATGTTATAAGAATAATGAATGAGAGTAAAGTATGTGTAAGAATAAACAAAATTCTTAATGAATGGTTCAACATGGTGCAGCTGGTGAAACAAGGATATGTAATTTTCCATTGGTTGTTTAATGTATTTATGAATAATTGTATAAGGAATATTTGTTCTGAAGTTGCAGAAATGCTGGTTGGGAATATAAATGTGCTTGTCCCTTTGTATGCAAATAATGTTGGCTGAGATCCCAAATTATTTTCAGGAAATGTTAGATCTATTTTATGGTGGAATGAGGAAAATCTACCAGGCAAAGATAGTTATATTTGAAAGAGAAATGAGGTGAATGATTGCAAGTTATGCATAAACATTCAAAACTAAAACAAGTAAATGAGTCTGTGTACTTTGGTAGAATATTTAGTAAATATGGGGAAATGGAAGGTAAATATTAATGTAGTCTATTTCTATTCCTTGGAATGAATATTTTTCAAAAGCCCTTCAAATGCCCTTGTATAAGAGCAGGTAACAGTTCTTTTCTTATATGGAATGAGAATTGGGTATTTCAGGGGAATTCTAAAGAATGTTTGCAGTGGGAATGGGGTACTTAAAAATGTGCATGGTAAAAGTGGCATGTGTAAGTCACAAATAAAGTAGTCTATTATTGATATAGATTAAATATAAATGTGAGTGACTAACATGAAAGTACAGTGATTGTGGTTATATAAAGAGCTTGATTTGTGTCAAATAACAAAAACAGATGTACAAAAAGAAAACTGAATAACTTTGGCATTGATTAAAATGTTCTCTCTTTTTAGAAATCTAAAGACCAAGTGGCAAATGCATGACTGAGGTTCAGTGAAAGCAAGGTAGAAATGCATAGCAAGTAGTTCTGTGTAAACTAGATTTATCTTTGTTTCCTTTTCTTTCTCATCCCAAGACTTTAATTTCTTTGCTTTGTTATTTATTTTACCTTTTCTGCACTTTTCATAATGTTGCCTAGATGACAGGGGAAAATATGATTGATTCAAAATGTGGCGTATAAAAGCTTAGGCATTCTTGGTCAAACTATATGTTCTCCACCATGCTGCTTTGAGAGTCCAACACTGGGATATGACTCCACCCTCTGATGTCATCGATCTGAGTCTGCCACTATAAAAAGCCAGCTTCTGCTGAGAGCCTCAGCTTTTTGACTCAGCTCTTTGACATACAGCTAATGTCTCTGGACTCTAGGCTAGCTAAAAAGCAGTCTAGAGCAAATCAACAGTTCTCTGAAAAAAAGCTGCAATAACTGTTATGTATGCAGGTTTGAATGTCATTGGTTAAGTTTGAGCTGTTCTTGTAAAATGTCAGAAATGATTGGTTTAAAAAGTGCGGGAAAACCCTGCACTCTGATTGGCTGGCAACTGCGGCTGCTGGCTATAAGTAGCAGCGCAGACCAGCCAAATCGGGTCTGTTATGAGCTGTAGTCACTAATAAACTCTTCACTGAAGCACTCCGCGTCTGACTCTTCCTGCAAATCTAACAATAACCATCAGTGCAACTCCCAGGGCTCCAGTAGAGCTGCACCTACAGGGAGAGCAGGGATCCGCTCTCCTGCGCCAATCAGCTGTCCTAGCAGGGCACTGACAAGAAAAACCATAAGTGCGGCCTGGGAGAAAGCAGTGAAGAGCCTCCCATCCCTTTTTCTCAGCAGACTCAGCTCATTAAGAGCTATTTTGCAGGGAGGCCTCCCATGCAGGCTCCCGCTCCAGACAATAAGTCTCAAGATATCCAGTCCATGGCCTCTGTGGCAGTTAGGCAGGGCATCGCTGAGGAGTTCTAGCAGCTCCTCCGCCCAGCTGGTGGGGCCCCTAGCATTCTATCCTCTTTCTATCAGGGTCCCCCTACGCAGAGGGAGATATCCAAGCTCCTTGATTTTCATTACTCTTCCACTCTCACTGGGGAAAGCATGAGGACAGAGGGTCCTTATATCCCTCAGAGGATAGCAGATCCTCTATGTCAGAAGAGGAGGAGGGCAAGCTCAGAGATTCCTGTCTCTCAGATGAAGAAGAGACTAGGCCGGAGCAGCCCACATCAGCAGCTGTCTTCAAATACTCTTTATTCAGGTCCCTACTCCACAAGGCTTTAGTTACTGTACAACTAAGTCCTGAGGAGATGGCACTGGAGCCACAGGTGGACCTTATGGCCCAGGGGGGGATTCATTCTTTTCTAACTGTAGTCCAAAATGAGGTGCTCCCCTCTCCATTATTATTCTTGGACTTGGTGAGGGATCAATTTGCTACTCCTCTGTCTGGGCCTTGTCCCTCAAACCAAGACAAGAGATTTTTTAATGTGGCATCCTCCCTGGCCAATGCCCTAGCAGTACCTACAGTATATGCTCCAGAGATAGCTACCTTTGCATCCTCCGGAACCCCCATGAAACCGAGGGATGTCTTGAGACCTGATGACAAAAGATCGGAACAAACTCTGAAATGCACGCATCAGGCTGCAGCTTGGGCTGTAAAAGTTTCCACCGTGGCCTCGTTCTTTATGAGGTCAGCAATACATTGGTTACACCAACTCCAAGACTGGCTAGCAAGCACCGATGCCAGGTCCCACCAAGACCTAAACAAAATACTTGCAGAATACAGCAGAATTCATGGCCGATGTAACCCTAAGCTCCGCCAGATTCGCGTCTAAGGCAATGGCTTCCTCTGTGTCTGTGCGGTGCCTTCTCTGGATGCACAACTGGTGGACCGACTCTTGGTGCAAGTGGAAGTTAGCAGCTGCTCCACGCTCCGGAGAGAATCTCTTTGGAACAGCTTTGGAATCATACCTGGTGGAGACCAGGGATAAAAGAAAAATGCTGTCATCAACCAATAAAAGATCAGAATTCCGGCAGACACCATACTCCAGGCCTCCCACCTTCCATCCTGAAGCCAACCCTCAGTTCCAGAGACCATTCCCTCCATGTCAGGAACAACACCCAGACCACACAGCCAGGCAACAACAGTTTCTCTGGTAAGCGACCCTTTTAAGGGGGAGGAGGTCATTCATTCTGACGCTCTAAGTAACTGCATCCCCTCCCCTCCCATCAGAGGTCATCTGACCTTTTTTATTCTAGATGGGAGGAGTCCACAACAGACACCTGGGTTCTCATGACTGTATTATCTGCCTTCGCTTCAAGTTTCTCTCCCCTCCTCTGACGTTTTTTGTTTGCTGTCCAAATTCTCAGGACAGATCCAAACGGGCTCTTATGGAATCAGCCACCCAACACCTGATGGACATCAGAGCCATAGACATGGTTCCTGTGGACCAGTGGAGGTTGGGTTTCTACTCCCACCTCTTTGTAATCCTAAAGGCCTCAGGAGGGTGGATAGCAATCCTCGATCTCAAGCGCCTGAACAGATTCATCCCCTATAGATGCTTCAAGATGCAAACAGTGCAAGATGCACTCTATTCTCCAAAGCGTTCAGGAGGGCGATCTCCTCTCTTCCATAGACCTCACAGAGGCTTACCTCAATATTCCAATCTGGCCCCTTCATCACCAGTTCCTCCACTTCTGTTATTACAGTAAGCACTATCAATACAGGGCCCTTCCATTTGGCCTTTCATCAGCCCCAAGGGTCTTTACCAAGGTCTTGGCAGCATTGGCAGCATACCTCTGAGCCTTGCCTGTAAGGGTTCAATGCTACCTGGATGACATTCTGATCCAGTCTACCTCCATCCAGGCAGCTGACGATGACCTTCAGATCATGGTGCAACTCTTGCAGGAGCATGGATTCTCCATAAACCTCCTCAAGAGCCATCTTCTAACAATGACCTGCCTGCTACACTTTGGGGTGATCATTGACATGACTTGCTGTGAGGTCTTTCTTTCCACAGAGTGACAGGAGAGCCTCAACAAGTTGATCAACCAAGTTCAACTACTTCACACCATTCCTCTGTCTCTCCTGTCCAAGCTGCTTGGGAAGATGATCTCCTGCATCGATGTTTTGCTGTTGCCAGTGGTAGGATTCAAATTTTTTTACTACCGGTTCTGTGGGCGTGGCTTGGTGGGCATGGCAGGGGAAGGATACTGTAAAACTCCAGTGAGAGGTAGTATTTGCCGGTTCTCTGAACTATTCAAAATTTCTGCTACTGGTTTTCCAGAACTGGTCAGAACCTGCTGAATATCACCTCTGGCTGTGGGTACGCTTACATGGCCGCACCCTGCAATGGTTCCTACTCCCCTTTCAATGGGTGGGGACCAGCCATTCATCCAACAGGGTCCTGCTTCCTCCGCAGGTTCTTTGCTCCTTTCAATGGTGGCAATCCCAAGCTATTGAGAAGGGACACTTTTTCAAGGAGCCAGACAGAATTATAGCCACTACAGAGTCCAGCCTTTATGGCTGGGGGGCCCATTTGCAGGGCCAGATGGCTCAGGGTCACTGGCCTCATACAAACAGTTCTCTCCCCATCAACCTCCTGGAACTCAGGGCTATCTTCCTGGCCTTGAGATGCTTCCTAGACAAAGTATCAGGGTCCCACATTCTGGTTATGACAGACAATATGGCCACCAAGGCCCATGTCAACAGGTGGGGGGACCAGGTCCAGGGCCCTGATGCGGGAAGCGGAATGTCTGGGGAGGTGGGCAGAGAGGAATCTTCTGTCCCTCAGGGCAGTCCACATCTCCGGGGTCGACAACTCCCAGGCAGACTGGTTGAGTCTAACTCAAATCGACCACTTAGAATGGAGCCTCCATCCTTCCCTGTTCCAAGAGTTGTGCCTCATATTCAGGCCTCCAGTAGTGGACTTATTCGCCACTCGCCAGAGCGCACAGGTAGGCAGGTTCTTCTCCAGGTTTCTGACCCAGGGAGCTGAGGGGACCAATGCACTTCAGAGCAAGTGGTCTCCAGGTCTCCTCTACACCTTCCCCCTCCTTCCGATCATTCCGGCTGTCATTTGGAGGATGCTGGAGGAGAAGGCAGAGCTAGTACTTCTGGTGCCGCGTTGGCCCAGAAGGCCCTGGTTTGCCAACCTGGTGAATCTGTCAATTCAGAGTCCGTGGAGAATTCCGGCCAACAGGATTTCTCTCAGCCAAGGGGGCCTTCTACATCCGGAACCCCAGTGGTTCCAACTGGCCGCATGGCGTTTGAGTAGCAATCGTTGAGAAATTCCAACCTCTCTGACAGGGTCATTGAGACCATCCAGGCATCCTGTAAACTCTCAACCAACCAACTTTACAATGACAACTGGAGGAGGTTTTGTAGGTGGTGTTCTGAGAAGTCCCAGGACCCTACTTCAGTATCGGTCCCAGAGGTGTTACAGTTTCTCTAGGATGGGTTGGACAAGGGGCTCATGCCAAACACCCTCTGCCAGCAGGTGGCGGCCTTAGCATCAGCCCTGTCATGGGATAAATATTCATCCCTTTCCCATCACCCCTCAGTCCATAGATTTTTGAAGGGAGCCGTTAATCTGCAACCTCCCATTGTCCATAGGCATCCCACTTGGGATCTCCCTAAGGTGCTTCAGGCCCTAACAGGTCCTCCATTTGAACCCTTAGGGATGGTGGGCCTTTGTCCCTTGACCCTCAAGGTATCCTTCCTGGTGGTAATCATGTCAGGCAGGAGGGTTTCTGAACTGGTGGCCCTTTCTGTGAGGCCCAATCTTTGTATTTTCCATGATAATCAGGTAGTGTTGTGTTTTGACCCTTCCTTTGTGCCAAAAATTAATTCTTGGTTTCATAGGGCACTAGACATTGTACTACCTGACTTTTGTCCCAAGCCTCAACATGTGTTGGAACATAAGTGGCACACATTTGATGTGAAAAGGGTGTGCTGGATTTATTTAAAATGTACTGCTCCCTTTCGCAAAACTGAAGCAATGTTTGTGTCCTTTCAACCTGTCTCCTAGGAGTCTAAGGCATCTCTCATGTTAAGCAGGTGGATCAGGGCATACATTTCTGCCACCTATGAGACCTTGGGCCTGCCACCGCCCAAGAAACTAACAGCACACTCTACTCAGAGTGCAGAGACTTCGGCGGCCTGGGCTACCCAGGCACTTATTGAGGAGATTTGTAAGGCTGCTACCTGGACTTTGCCTTCTCTATTTATCCGGCACTATCAGCTGGATTCCTTTGCCTCTGCAGAAGCAGCATTTGGATGAAGGGTACTCCAGAGGGTTCTTCCAGTGTCCGATTGATTGGACCAGACGGAGGCCCTCCCTGGGGCATGCAGGCTTTGGTATGTCCCAGTGCTGGACTCTAGAAGCAGCATTGTGGAGAAGGGGCATTGGTAGACTTACCAGTGAATGCCCTTTCTAAATACACTGCAAGAGAGTCCAGCCCCACCCTGTGGACATCTGGTCTTGTTTTGGGGGGGGGGTTATTCTCATGGTTTTGGTTTTGTATTCCAGAGACACTCTAAATCTGTCAAGTTCTTTGCCAGAAAAGCTGGGGCTCTCAGCTGAGGCTGGCTTTTTATAGTGACAGATTCAGCTCGATGACATCAGAGGGTGGAGTCATATCCGAGTGCTGGGCTCTCTTGCAGCGTGTTTAGAAAGGGCGTTCACTGGTAAGTCTACCAACACCTCTTTCAGCAAATTCCTGAATGAACAGAAGTGACTGTATATGTCACAAAGTGAAATATGCATTTGGGGGTGGGGAATGGACTCATATAGTACTTGTTACATGCTTACTTTTTTTTCTCCAAGTATATATCTTGTGAAGTAGTGAGTGAACTGTTCTATTTTGGTTGAATTGTTTCAAAACACTTTAAATAGTAGGTATACATTCAAATTTGCAGAAATATGCCACATTTAATTTTGAACATATAGAAGTTGTGACAAGTTTTGTCACTTAGGGATTAACTGAAACAGGCACAGAGAAGCTACATAAACAGAGAGCCAGTTTGACCAAATGGTTAAGGTGGGGGCCTCGAAACTAAGAGACTGTGAGTTCTAGTTCTGCCTTACCTTGTGCTTCGGACCAGTCATAGTGCCTCTAATCCACTCACAAAATTGTTATTATGGGGGAAATGGGGGTAGAAAGGAATATTAATGCTGTCTTGAATTATTTATAAAAATAATAAAGTGAATAAAATATCTAAACAAATTAAATTGGCTAAACTTCTCCATGTAACTGAATACATATGTTCTAAACTATGAAAACTTATGTTATTCTTGGAAATTAATGATAAGGGATTCAGAACTGTCAGAAATAAAAAGGCTTATTTATTCAATTGCAGTTTTAAATTGTTAAATTTACTAGTACATGTAGTATTTGTCATCTTGGATTATTTTAAAAAGTGATTAAGCAAATCTTTGGAGAAGAGAAGAGGTATTATAGTGATTATGCCATATTTCCAGCAGTAGAGGACTTATCAGAATCCTGAATCCCTGTTGCTGAGAAATAAAAAAGGAAGTCCTATTGCACTCATGTCTTATTTAGGACTTCCTACTAGCATCTGGTTGGCCACTGTACAAAAAGAATCCTTGACTACTAGGCCTTTGGTCTAACCCACCAGAGCTTTTATGGTTGATAATGCATTTGTTTAACGCTAGGAAGTATCTATAAATCACTGCTCAACCAAAAGAGATTATGCAATATTTTATCTAAATACCAAAAACTTTTAATGAAAGGTTACATGAATGAAATATTTATTTTTAAAAAAAGTTGGGTCTCTTGAATTAGTGAAAGTTTTTAAAAAGTCATAATTGGCTGCATTATTCATAATATAGTTTTATGAACAACGTTACCAGGTGTAAAGATATAATATATGCAATATGGATTTTTCAAAGACTTTAGGTTGTTAGTCTACAAAGGCTATTATCGTAACTCATGATGAGTGTGGCATCTGAAAATGGAATAAATAAAATAAATACTTGAATTTAGTCTTGATATTTTGCATCTGATATTCTGCACAACAAAGTTATAGGAGAATAAAGATAATGAAAGATTTGTGAAGGGCAATGATGCAAGAAAGAGATGGCAGGCACTGAGAAATATATGCTCATTATTTCCCAGCACAATTTATGATTATGTTCTAATTCAGACCAATGAGCTAATATTAATAGGATAAAGTTATTTCTAATTATTATTTTTAACTGATATTTTATCTTATCTTCTTGGACAATCTACCAGAGCAAATAGGGAAGAAGAGCAGTTTCATATGCCTAAGCCTCAATTAAAAGCATGGTTTGTAGTATTATGCCTGAGCTGCACATTTTGTGACATAATAGATATAGTACTAGAATTAGTGTTCATTCCTCCAGTGTTTGCTTAGAAATAATAATTTCTTATTCTCCTTTGTGTTGGAGATAGCATCCAGGATTGGGTAGTCAGTTGCTGCTAATTGATTGGACTGAGTCTGTCAGATCTGTGAGGACACTCCCATGTTACCAACGGTCCCCAGAAATTGACTCAGTCAAGCAGCTAGGACAAAGTGTTTTCCATTGCTCTGAAAATTAGAACATTTAAACAACAAAATTTTTACAAACCCAATCCTGAATGCTATAAGGACGGCAGCCGACTCCTGATCTCCCAGCTGAGTGGCTGTCAAAAGATCATCGTTTGGGGCTTCGGCCCAGGTCAGCTGATCAGACTCAGTAAGGTAGTTAGTTTGATGGTTGGTGTGACTGAGCTAACCTCCACAGCACAAACCGTCTGAGGCTTGGAGAGGTTTTCTTGCACTTCGGAGCATCTTTAAAGTGCTGCTTTGATAGCCGTTTGATTCCATGGCTACTGGCTGAGGGACGTGATGGGAACTGTCAGTGAGGGACTGCCTGTTGTTACTGACTTGCCCTAGGAGATTGTCTGGTGGCATTTCATTTCAAGCCAGGAGTAAATCTGAGGGAACGTAGGCTGCCTGACGGCTCAGCCAGCAAAATGGCAGATTCTACAGAAAATGCCAGCTGTGTGAATAGGAGAGCAGAGGAAACAGCTTGCAAATTCATCAGAAGCCTCCAAGCCAAAAGCCAAGGCTGCAGGATCTCAAAAGAACTCCAAGGCAGCATAACACAATGAGCACCGCAGGGACAGGGCGCTAAACAAGACTATGTGCTAAGGGACAGCAAAAAGCAGCCCAGAAAAGCCCAGAAGCTGTTCCAAGTAGCACTATAGCAGATTCCCACCAAGTTGAGGAGTGGTCGTTAGAGCAAAGATCTAGATCCCATCAGACTGACAGGAGGCAATTGTAGGAAGTGGCCACTGGGGGAGCTGAAGAGCAGTTTATGTTTCAAGAACCACAGCTCCCTTTTGACATTGATGAAGGAAGAAATTTTTTCTCTCTCTTCCCAGCAACTGAGGAGGTTACAGTAACTGCCCAGAGACCCAGAGTGGCCCCAGAGGCCACTTTCACTCCCACTGCTGCAGGGCTCCATCCAGCAATGGGACAGGAGATGGATATGCAGATCAACATACGTGCTCTGTTAGCTGAGGCAGTGAAGCAGGGTGTATCAGCTGTCTTAAAGCAGTCCAGGTGATCACCTTCTGTGGCCTCATGTTCCTCATCAAGACATAGTGTGAGACAAATGTTCCAATTTCATGATGATCTGTCTCTGTATTCAGAGTCATATTCTTCTACTCCTTCTCTGCGTGCCCAGTCTATTACATCAGATGTGGTAGATCAGATAGAGAGAGACCTTTCAGATGATGATGGCCTGGGTTCTGAGCATCCAGAACCTTTGTATATACATTAAACAAACTTCCCTCTTCAGGAAGTCTGAATCCCTTTTTGTATCATTTCAAACTCCCACCTTGGGTTGCAAGGTGACTCCATCGACTGTGGGGCAGTGGATCAGAATGTGCATATCCAGAGCTTACCAGTCCCAGGGAATTGCAGTACCTCTTCACATAACAGCCCATTCCACAAGAAGTGCGTCCACGTACACAGCATGGGCCATTCAGGCTTCTTCTCTCCACTTGGGCCTCACCATCCCCGTTCATCAAGCACTATAAACTGGACTCCTTTGCCTTGGCAGAGGCAGCCTTTGGATGGAAAGTTCTTCAAAAGGTCCACCCTGACTAGGTGATCCGGACTGAACCAGGCCCACCCATAGGACAGCCAGCTTTGGTATATCCAAATCCTGAATGTTATCTCCATCACAAAGGAGAAGGGGCATTGGTCTTACCTGATACACCTTTTCTTTTTGGGTGGAGGTAGCATCCAGCCCTACCCTGATGGAGGTCTGTTCCAGATCCAGCGGAGCATGACAACACCGGGAAAACACATCAGTCTGTCACTATTCCTTTGCCAATTTCTGGAGACTGTTGGTAACAGGGAAGTGTCCTCACAGATCTGACAGACTTACTCCAATCAGCTATCAGCAATTGGCTACCCAATCCTGGATGCTATCTCCACCCAAAGAGAAAAGGCATATCAAGTAAGACCAATGCCTCTTTTAATGGAGACAAATTTCCCTCAATAAATGTCCATAGAGATTATTAATCTCTACTGAGTCCTGTTTCATAGTATTATAAGTAAATTTGTATCTCAAAGTCTAGCATGAGTAACAGTACTTTAAAGGCTATTGTAGAGTTCATTGCTTTCTTGTTGTTTTTTTTGTTATCTTTTATTTGGTATTTCCCCTTATTAATGACTAAATGTGAGTTGAGTATGAGATTAATTGGCTTTTTGCAGCAACATCTGCCACCAGAATATGTATTAAAACCCTGTTATTAGGAATAGATTCCATTGAATATTTGTAGAATATTCCATTGAATATTTGTAGAACAGGGAATCTATATTAATTTCTAAGCTTTCTAAAATATAAAGTAAATACAGAAAATTGATCTTTAAAAGTAACTGCTTAGATAATAAAATTGAATGATGTTTTCTTCAGACCAAAACTGACTATATGTAGGCATGCTTCCCACCTGCTCATCCTGAACATTTGTGCATTGTTTATTACAAAAAGTGCTGCCAGCATTTCACACTCAAAAGGAAAGTGGGACCTAAAAAGCTGCCATGAAGCTTCCTACTGCTTGGAAAGAATGGAAGTGCTAAAAAATCTTTTTGGGAAGAAATTAGTTGCCTAGCAATTCTGGGAAGCACATTTTCACTAGTATTGCTGCATTATAAAAATGCTTTCCAGAATCTCAAATATAAAGTATATATAGTGTTCACTTGTAAAGAAGATAGTATTTTTGTTCCCAAATAATTGTCAATGCCTAGAGTCCTCTTTCATTGCTGAAGGAGTTAGAAGAAAATGATATTAAATAAGGGATGGATGGCAGGTGCAAGCAATAAAAGTCAAGTAGCTGAAACAGAAACAAAAAAAAAAGAGGAAAGCGAGACGAAGTCTAGATTTAAGCCCTCTTTTATTTTATCACTGTTTGTAGGAAAAAGGTGAATATTTGCAATGGACGGACTTTTCTCTCCATGCTGGCAATCAACAGACATAAGAACCCTAGAAATCCACTTGATGCAGAAGTTTGTATGGTACTGAACAGGATTATAACTCTTAAGCATAATTACCTGGGAGAGATCCCTTAATATAGAATATATTTGGGTTGGCTTCCTTGAGTTTAAAACTCAAAGAAAAACAAAAAGAAGCAGCAACTCGATATCCTGACAGTAAATACCAAATTCAAGCTAGGATGAATAGATTTTTTCCCCTCAGAATAGTTATATGTATGTATGTATGTATGTATGTATGTATGTATGTATATGTGTATGTATATATATATATATGTTTTCGTAGATTTTCACGGGTAAAGGTATGTAGGTCTTGGTGTATTCGGGTCTTGTCCCGTGTAAGATTGAGAATACCTTGGCAACGTTTCGACGAAATCTCAGGAGAACGAAGCTGAAGACACCAGCCTGAAGATGACGGATGAGATTTCGTAGAAACGTTGCCAAGGTATTCTCAATCTTACATGGGACAAGACCCAAATACACCAAGATATATATATATATATATATATATATATATATATATATATATACACATATACATACATACATACATACATACATACATACACACACACATACATACATACATACATACATATATATGTTTTCGTAGATTTTCATGTAGGTAGTGGTGTCTTGGTGTTCGTTGGTGTCTTATCCTGATGTAGATTGAGTATCTTGGCGGCGTTTCGATGAGATCCCACTCGCCATCTTCAGGCTGGTGTCTTCAGCTTTGTGCACAAGCACAAAGCCGAAGACACAACCCTGAAGATGGAGGGTGGGATCTCGTCAAAACGTTGCCAAGATACTCTCAATCTTACATGGGATAAGACCTGAATACACCAAGACCTACATATAACACACACACACACACACACACACACACACACACACATATATATATATATATATATATCTGTATATATATGCGCTCCCATAGGTAGGGCCTCCTTGGGGTGCTGTGGGCCCGACAATGTCGCTGGCGGCCCCTAGGGGTAGGGCCTTCTCTGTGGGAGCACCCACCCTCTGGAATCAACTTCCCCTGGAGCTTCGGATGGCCCCTGACCTTCGATCTTTCCACCGTGGTCTAAAGACATGGCTTTTCCAGCTTGCCAACCCGGACTGATGGGGGATGGGAATTTTTAGTAGTTAGCTTTGTTTTTACCCTAATGAGATTCCTTTCTGAATTTAATTCTGTTTTAATTTTTGTATTGTTCTTTTAATGTAAGCTGCCTGAGTCCTTCGGGAGATAGGGTGGCATAGAAGTATAATAATAATAATAATAATAATAATAATAATAATAATAATAATAATAATAATAATATATTTATTAAAATGCTGCAAAGTTTCAATGGAGTAATATGATTTGAAACTGATACATTCAAATAATTTTATCAAAAAATGTCTTCTATTTATAAGTTTAGAAGAGGAGCATTTTCTGGTCTTTTGGTACCCCGTTGCAAGGAAAAGACCAAATCAATTTGGTGAAATCTCAGTTCATCTCTGGGTAGAGTGTTTAGGTGATCCTTCACCTCAAATGCTGAGTTTGATTGTTTGATTATCATACACCTATCTGGACTTTTCTAGTGCTTGAAATGGATAGGGCCCTGAATTTCTTTGCAGCTCTCAAATTTTACATCTCCTTAAAAGTCTTGGTTTTGTTTTTTTTAATTCTTGTTCTCTTTAATGACTCTGTGTGTGTGTGTGTGAGAGAGAGAGAGAAAGAGAAATCAGATTCTGGTTTCTACACAAATAGTGCTATCTCTTCAACAACACATTAAAAGCAACAGAGAAATGGAATGTAATAAATTTTGATCAAAAAGATACAAAATAAAAGTTGGTCAAAAGAAGAAATAGTTCTTTCATGGGACTGCAGGTCAAAGTTCTTAAAGAACAAGAAAAACCATAAGAAACTTGGTTTCTGCAATATATCTACTCTTTCTGTAACAGCTGAAGGGAAATACCTAGAGGAATCAGTTAGTAGGAATGACATTTCATTGAACTACACATATTGTCATAGAACCTAATTGTAAAATTGAAAAATCAATAAAAAAGTTATCTGATGAACTGCTATGTCTAAAAAATACCGTGAACACAAAATTGCAGAATGTAGTAAGGAAAAACACTAGATGAAGAATGATCAGAAGTTTCTTCTCATTTTGGAAATATGACATATTTCCAAACATACTATAACAACCAGGCTATTAATATAATATGTGTCCATTGGCATAAATGTCCTGGTAGAAAAGATTATTTCCACTGTCAATAATTTCTCTGAATGTTTCTCATAAAATAAGGCCGGGTCTTCTTTTTTTTGAGCCCCCCAAAAACGGCTAGGACATCTTTTTGCGGGGTGACTTAATTTCCTCCCCCATGCGCACCCCCACCTAGAGCGCCCCATGCGCACTCCCCTCACCACAAGGCCGCTTCTATCGGATGCTGGAAGCTCCCCAAAGGCAGAGTCACCAGCCGCTTCTATTGGCCGATGGAAGCTCCCCAAAGGCAGAGTCACCAGCCGCTTCTATCGGCCAATAGATCAGCCTTCCATCCTCTCGGGGTAGGTAAATTGAGGACCCAAGATTATTGGGGGCAATTAGCTGACCTTGTAAAAATGCCGCTTAGTAATAAGCAGGCATATACAATGGAATGAGGGCTATTGCTGAGCACACTGGGTTGTATCCCAGAAATTGTAAGCACGTGAGTCTTCGGAGAAGGGCGGCATATAAATGTAATTAAAAAAAAAAATGCCCATGCGCACTCCCCTCACCATGAAGCCGTTTCTATCAGCCGATGGAAGCTCCCCAAAGGTAGAGTCACCAGCCATTTCTATTGGCCGATGGAAGCTCCCCAAAGGCAGAGTCACCAGCTGCTTCAGGGCAAGGCGTGGCTATGCATCAGATTCCCAACTGCAAACTCAATCGTGTACATATGATGTTGTCAGAGTAAATATCAGATGACCCCAAGATTCCTGCTGCATTTCTGCTTCCTGAGCCAGCTACTCTTCTTTGTCCCCTCAGATAGCCCTTTTTCCCCCCACCCCTGATTTCCCACTTCAACCACTTGGATTGCAGGAGGGTTGCTAAAGAAGCTGTTGTCTTCTCCTGTCCCACTCTTTTAAACTTCTCTCTCCAGCCTTGGAAATCCTTTCCTGGGGACCCCATCCCACCTTCCACCCTCCAACCCTTTGGGCCCACCCGGATGCTCATCACCCAGCTCAGCCAAGAAACCCAGGAGCCCCTCCCCTCTGCCCCTTCCCTGCCCCCCTCAGTGCCTGCTCTGCTCAATAGTCAGAGATGGGGGGGAGAACCGGTCCTTGGATTCCCAGAGCACACCTTGGGGGGGGCTTGTCTAGGCTGGAAGCTAAGCAGGGTTGGAGCTAGGATGGGGTCCCCAGCAGAGGATTTCCAAGGCTGGAGAGAGAAGTTTTAAAAAGTGGGACAGGAGAAGACAACAGCTTCTTTAGCGACCCTCTTGTGATCCAAGTGGTTGCAGTGGGAAATTGGGGGCAGGAGAAATAGGGCTATCTGAGGAGACGAAGAAGAGCGGCTGGCTCATGAAGCAGAAATGCAGTGGGAATCTTGGGGTCATCTGATATTTACTCTAACAGAGCATATGTACGCGATTGAGTTTGCAGTTGGGAATCTGATGCATAGCCACACCTCGCCCCGAAGCAGCTGGTGACTCTGCCTTCTGGAAGCATCTATTGGCCGATGTTCTATCGGTAGTAGATTGGGGTATTCTAGACTAGGCTACCTGCAGGGCACTCCTAAAGGCAAGTTTTCTCCCCCCCTGCCCTCCCCCCCAATTTTCTTCACCTCGTGTAGTTCTAACGAACGATGTGAGAAATGGCGGGGAAACACATGGTTTAAATAGGCCTACATTTTGGGGTGGGGCTTAATTTCACCTCATGCCTAGAAATCATGCTGGGCCTTCCTATTGGTGGGGGCCATATTGTTGGAGAAACATGGTAGTAAAAAGAAAGGGTATAACTGAAAAGTCTACATCTGGGGTGACAAACACTTGATCAGTGGCTGGATATGGCCAGCACAGGCCATGCCCACCCCAGCTCTGCAAAGGCAAAAACTACCCCTATATGCCATTCTACGGCCCACAATGTGATCAGGTTTGACATCATTGCTTTTTCTGAAAGTCAGTTGTTATCACAGTTATGATGAATTCTATAATATTCTATTAAAAATAAACAAATCGTATTAATTGTAACAAAAATTGTTAGAGGAATATTCTAAATAGTAATTTCCAACCTTTCTACTGTAACAATTTTTGAGTGCTGCTAAAATGTAATGTAATTAGAAAATTAGATCAAATATATTTCATTCTTCTCAATATTAATAAATACAAAAATGTATGCAAATTAATGTGCCTTAGTTTTTAGTCCTGGAGATCTGTTCATACAATTATGATAATAGAAAGACTGTTGTTGCATCACTGTGAGTGGTACAAAAACCATCACCACCACGATCATCACCACACTTATTGTTACAAGAAAAGATATATTATATAAATATAAAGAAGAAATGTATGTTCTTCTTTTAAACAATTTCCTAATTTTATAATTATATCACTATAACTACTTGCGTGCCTATTCTTATACTATGTATATGTGCAATCTCCTATGCATCTAACTCTAGAAAATCATATCTGACATTTCTATACATTCTTTTGTTGATTTGTTTATAAGAGGGTTCAATTACTCACACCTATGTAAATTACCAAACTTAACTAGCTCTATCCTTACCTAGTATCCCAGTTGTAGACTGCAGGGAAACTCCTCAGTTTGTGTTCTAGCCATTATAAATTTGGCTAGCCTTGCTTCAATCTGACATTTTTTGTCTTTTCAGACAAATACTGATGCAAAGTTGGTATTCAGCAGGTTCTGACCAGTTCTGGAGAACCAGTAGTGGAAATTTTGAGTAGTTCGGAGAACCGGCAAATACCACCTCTGTCTGGCCCGGCCCCATCTATTCTCTGCCTCCCGAGTCCCAGCTGATTGGCTGGGTCTCTTTTGTTGCCCTGCACAAGAGAATGGAGCTGGAAAGCAGGTTAGTGGGGTGGGAAGGGAATGGGATTTAGCAGTAATGTTCCCTGCCATGCCCACCAAGCCACGCCCACAGAACTGGTACTAAATTTTTTTGAATCTTACCACTGTACTGATGCCTTTGTCCTGAGTTTGTGTAGAGACTTTAACATTTTTTTGCTGAGAGGGAAAATCTTTGTTGCCAGGTGCTGGCAGAGACATTGCTGTCAGCCTCTGTTGCTCTACTCAGCTTTCAGCTGTTTGTGGATCTGAATCTGTGCATGCTTTCTCTGCATTGTTCAATGGCCATTGCATGCTGCACACACTGACTCTGTCTTGGCATCGCCACTTTTCTCTGGCCCACAATTTCCTCTTTTCCTACTCTCCAACAAACAAATGCAATATTTTCTCAATACAGACAGATACCTCAACTCAAGACTAGATTGCATTTTCACTTTATAGCTCTAACACGGTTGTGGTACAGCCAATCCAGTTGTCTCAAAGTTCCTCTTAAGGGGTAGATAAAAAATAGGCAAAATACTTATGCTGACCCCTGTGAGACTTTTTCTTCCATAATCCCTAAAAATATAAAAGTCTATTTGCAGTTGTTGTAGAACAGGGGTATCAAACTCAAAGCCTACAGGGTTGCTTTTGGCCCACAGGGTGCTTAGATCTGACCTGCAGGGCCACTGCCAGCAAAAATGGAGTTCAGGGAGAGTAATGCACAGCCATCCCGGGCCCCGTTTTCAGCTGCGACAGCCTGCTATCGAGGTCAAACACAACCTTGATGCGGCCTTCAATGAAATTGAGTTTGACAGCCCTGTTGTCGAAGAAGATTATCATTTCAAACAGAGAAGTGGTAAATGCAGTATGGCTTAGTATCATAACTAAAATAGGTAAGAGACTTGCTACAAGGGCTAGAACTAGCGACACAGAAACCTAGCAATTTGGATATATTGACATGTGTTTTATATTTACCTAACCATTTTTGTTAACACAATGAAAATTACTGAGAACTGGACTTCATTTGACAATCATATTAGATTAGCAAATTTATTTTAATAATGAAAGAATTTGATTTAGATAAAAGCAACTCAGCAAAAGTAAAATTCAAAATAAACAATTCATGTTATTTACTGATATCATACACATGTTCTGTGAATGCTAGTTTCATTTTCTATGCCATGCACCTGGAAGTTGACATATTTTAAGATATCAGAAATATAAAAGCAGTTTGCTTTAGGATCATATTGTCAGCCCTGCTAGGTAGACCAGATCACAAATCAACTTCAAAGAAAGGCTAAATTTGCCTTTATTTAGATTGTTTATAATAATAGACTCTTGCAAATTATATCATACAGCCTTGTTTCTTTTATTTCAGTGAATCAGGGAGGTGTGTGCCTGAGTCACATGAAATTTTATCTCACCTCTCAGAGCTTAAAATTTTTTAGTCCTGTTTTGTCTAAGTAATCATTCTTATACATTTTTTTTCTTTCTTTCATCTTCCTTAATCTCTACCCTTGTTATGAAATGATTACCGGAATTATTAATATTTGTACTATATAGGTGACTGAAATTGCATTCTTCCAGATCACATGATTAATTTATTTAATATAATATTTTTCCCTTTTGGAATGCACATCTTACAGTATTTTCTTGTAGTTTCTCAGAAGGCAAGTAATCAGGCAGTATTGCATAAGTGTATTACAAGCCAATAAAGTGATTTCAGAATTTTGAGGGAAAAATGGAAAAAAATGAATTTCATTCTCATTTAGAAAATTGTTGCATAAAATGTGTTTTATAACCAGTTCTTGAATATCCTCTGCAGATTTTTTTAAAACTATTTTTTAGAATGCATTGATGAATATGCCATGTTCAGCATCTGATTCCAAGATCAATTGCTGAATGTGCTCCCAGATATTACCACACAGATTAAGAAATGTTTCTTTTGCTATCTCAAATTTATTATTATCTTTGCAAACATTGTAAGCCAGGTGCAAGAAGATCTAAGTTGCCTGGAGTAAGGAAGTAATTGTGTGTGTGTGTGTGTGTGTGTGTAATTTTACATATTTGTTTAATACAGTTATGCTTCTGCTTCTAAAGCAATTTGAATTATATTGCCTCTTTTAAAAAAATAATTTATTACATAAAGATCAGTTTTGTGAGTCTTTAATATCCACTCAGCCATCTATAGATTCTTTATGGTTAGAGTTGAAGTACATAAACATTGGCAAGCATGTAGTCTTTCTTAGATAATTTGTAAGAAATTGGTAGCCTGAATGGGTGATTCGAGTCATAGTTCTACTATTCTAAAGATGTTAGACAAAGTGCACATAGCTACACTGTACACATTCACCAAGTATTTTTATTTATAACAATTGATCCAAAGCATGTGAACATAATGAACTATTATTGTCATCGTTGTCATTATCACCATCACCATCCTCATCAATGTGTGCCACTCTCAATGACTCTGGATGGTTCACAATAATAAATAAATTACAATAAAATCAATGAAATTGATTTTCACAGGCTAGGGCAAAGAACTTATTTTGTGACAGAACTAGTAAAAATATAAACCTTTCTCACTTCAATTGTTTGGGCTGTTTTTGTTTATGAAGAGCAATGTATATAAGCTTCAGCTTGTCCCTTCTCATTCTAAATGAAGAAAGCATGAAATGAAAATTTAAATAGATACTTTATTGTTGGTCATAATTAAGAGATGTCCAAAATGAAATTTCTTCAGTTCTGTGGAGCTGAATATTTTCACTTCATACCTTTCATATAATTTCAAGCAGTTTAAGACATCAAATGTTCCATCTATGATGTTTGCTATATAATCTAAATGCTTAGAGAACCATGTCATGGTATGAACAATATATAACTGAATGATTCAAAAGGTATTATATACAAGTAATATTTATATATTACTATGTGACTATAGATAAATAATTTGTGTTCTACCTGAGTATTTGTGAAATAAAAAAACAAACCATAATAAATGAGATACATACAAGTCTCTTCTGCAAAGAAATATCCTGAAAAGCATATTGTTTAGGCTCTATTGGTCAGGCTGGCTTAACGAAGTGAATTGCTTGTATTCCAGAACTGTTTGGTAAATATGTAAATAACATTGAAAGACATGGAATTCTGAGAAATAACAAGCAATGAACAACTGGCAGTCCAACACATCTCTAGAGTGAATTATTTATTTATTTATTTATTTATTTCCATGCATTAAAAAAATCAGAATCCTTGCACTTTCACCTGCGGAAGGGCCTTTGCATATTGGCTGAGCAAAATGCAATATTTATGTGGAGGACATGACTATTAATGGAACCATGTCTGAAAAATCTCTGAGCAATTGACATTCTCTGACATTCTGAGGTAATTCATTATCTGTCCTGATTGAACAAGGTGCAAAATTCTCTGCTATGTATTTGCATGTCAACCCCAGGCCTTCAGATGAATATGCACAATCCCCAGTTTTGGGGCACATTTGCATATCAATTTCATTAATTGCAATATATTCACATTGACAATACACCACGATTCCTGTTTGCATATCATATTGCAATTGCCTTAATCTTCATACAATTTGCCAATTAGTAGGTTCAGTATGAAGGGGCAAGAATTCCATATGGAACCTTAGATTAAATTTATACCAATATAAAATTTCTAACATTTAAGATATAACAGAGCTGTGATTCAGAGGAGCATGCAAGTTTACAAAAATAAAAGTTGGGTAAAGAACATTAGAGATTAACAGCTGGCAAGCTTAGAGAATTTATATATTACAAATGCTTGCAGATTTCTCTTTCTAATTCAGATGTTTAGAGTGGTGGAAATGCTTTTAATGCTCAGTCAAATAGAATTCAGTTTTTGAAGATTTCTTTGTAAAGCACTTGGATTTAAATCACAGGGAATTTCAGACCTGCTACTAAGTTCAAAGGAACTGCTGTGCAAAGATTTAAGAAAGATATTGCTATTGAGAAGTATATACAACAAGCATTCTTGTGACTGGATTTGAAAGAAAAAGGATATTATAGTTTTCTGCTAAAGCCAGAGTCTCATCAGACAAAAGAGAAAGATATTTTTATTGGTTCAGTTTATTGTCTGGTTTGCATTGATAGTATATTTTATATGCTGGGTGTGCTTCTCTATAAAGGCACAGCATTGTAATAAAATAGGAATGACTGTAAACATATATTTAGATTACCTTTCAAAATATTAAATATATATATCCAATTATTTCATACCTGACATTAATAGCTTGCAATATCATTATTTAGAAGTTGTTTCTTTCATAAGGTTTACAGAATAATGGGGAATTTAAGAACAAACACAAGCATATCTGTTAAAACAAAAATACACTGATAAGTTCCCATAAGGCTTCCTCTATCTAACAGATGGGCAGACAAATGCAAATGAGCATTTATAAGAATTTTCCAAAGTATGAGAAAAATGACAAATTGTTGGATTCTTTGCCTCACTCCGACATGCAAAAAAATAAAAATAAAAGGCATGCAGATTTTCATTTCTAATGAATACGGAGTATACAATAACAACAAAACCTTCTGTTGCTAGAACTCCTATTCCCTTCATTCTGGATCCCCTTTCAATTTCTTTAGCAAAAAAAATATTTTTCTATGGATAACACTTGTTTTAAACTGATCACTAAAAATATCTATAATTTGTTCTCTCTAGGACTCAAGGTCCATCCCACCCCTGAGAGGAACTAATGGTAAAGACTGCAATAATGACACCATTAAAGCCAACCTCTTTAACACATTCTTTGGCTCAGTATTTGTAAACAGCAATGGATCATGCCCAGTATTTCCTAGTCGAACCACAGACAACTACAATGATCTAATACATATCGATTTTACAGAAGACAATGTTGAAAAAGCACTATGCAATCTAAAACCATCTCTATCCATTGGACCTGACAGAATATGTGCCTACTTCTTAAGAAAGCTATCCACTGCCATAACCGAACCTCTAAGCATAATCTTTGAAAAATCTTTCAGGACCAGCTCCTTGCCAAACCAATGGTCACTAGCCACAGTCATCCCCATCTTCAAAAAGGGAGACCCCAGCCTAGTTGAAAATTACAGACCAATCTCCTTATGCTGCGTCACCTGTAAAGCCATGGAATCAATTATTAACCAATCCATTATCCTCCACTTAGAGACAAACAACCTACTCTCTAATAAACAATTTGGTTTCAGAAAAAACTATCCTATAATCTGCAACTCTTACACTGCAAAAACATATGAACTGCACAACTCGATCAGGGCAAAGCAATAGATGCAATTTACATAGACTTCTGTAAAGCCTTTGATTCAGTGGTACACGACAAACTATTCCTAAAATTTAAATCTTATGGTATCTCTGGACACCTGCATAACTGGATAGAAGCATTCCTGTCAAACAGACAACAAATGGTCAAAATTGGAAACGTCCTATCAAATTCTGTACCTGTCAACAGTGGTGTCCCCAAGGCAGTGTTCTAGGACCAACTTTCTTCATACACTACATAAATGACCTCTGTGATGATATTAAGATCAACTGCGTTCTCTTTGCTGATGATGTAAAGCTATTCAACACCACCGACAATACTGCTATCCTTCAAAAAGACCTCGACTATGTATCAGAATGGTCAAACAAGTGGCAACTTCAAATCTCAACAAATAAATGCTTTGTCTTACATATTGGCAAAAAAAATCAGAAAATAAAATACAAGCGGAATAGTCAAGACCTTGTTGATGATCCAAACTCTGTCAAGGACCTCGGAGTACTCATCTCTAATGAACTAAGTGCTAGAGCCCGCTGTAACTACATAGCCAAAAAGGCATTAAGAGTTGTTAACCTAATCCTGCAAAGCTTTTTCTCTGGTAATATCACACTACTAACTAGAGCATACAAAACATTTGCTAGACCAATACTCGAATACAGCTCATCAGTCTGGAATCCGCATTACGACCTCAAAACATGGCTATTTTTGCAATCTGGCCTGGACTGACAGGGGATCGGGGGTTTTAATTTGATTGTTTATTTGGCATAATTTAATATTTTTTAAATTTCTTTTAACTTTTGTATTTTCTGTCTTTTATGTACGCCGCCCTGAGCCCTTTGGGAGAGAGGGCGGCTTATAAGTCCAAATAAAACAAAACAAAACCAAGAAACAAATACAGTTGAGAAAGTCCAGAAATATTTCACAAGAAGAGTTCTCCACTCCTCTACTCGTTGCAGAATACCTTATGCCACCAGACTTGAAATTCTAGACCTAGAAAATCTAGAACTATGCTGCCTTTAGTCCGATCTAAGTATAGTACATAAAATTATATATTGCAATGTCCTACCTGTCAATGAATACTTCCGCTTCAACCATTACAATACAAGGGCACACAATAGATACAAACTCAAGGTTAACCACACCAAACTTGATTGCAGGAAATACGACTTCAGCAACAGAGTGGTCAATGTCTGGAATACTCTACCTGACTCTGTGGTTTCTTCCCCAAACCCCCAAAACTTTAACCTTAGACTGTCTACTATTGACCTCACCCCTTTCCTAAGAGGTCTGTAGGGGGCGTGCATAAGCGCACCAAGGTGCCTACCGTCCCTGTCCTATTGTTTCTTATTTTTCGCATATGTATTCATTTCATGTATTCATAACTATGTTTATACTTATACCTGTGATCTTATAATCACTTGACAAAATAAAATAAATAAATAAATAAATAAATAAATTTTGTCTCCAGTGCCTTTCTCCCAGCTTGGAACCGAACCAGATGGATTTTTTTCCAACAATGGGGTACACCACAGGCTAACCCCAGAAGTTAATTGACTATATTTTTAAAAAAAAGACTACCTCTTCAGGTTAACCAATTAATATTATGTATATCTGTGAAGTTTAATATTTTCCTATTTTTAACAGAGCTAAAATATTATGGTGGGTGTTTTCTTTAATTAGCAGATAAAAGACTGTTAGTTCAAAACCCATGTTTGCTTTGATTTGCTATTATTGCAAATCTTCTTTTTCTGAATAACTTTATTTTTTTTAAAAAATCTAGTGGTGCACCATTTTTTCTGTTTCTCCAGAAAGTTTCACTGCCAGCTCCCAGATAGTTCTTAATAATACTAAAGGTGAAAATAAGGAAAAAGAATTGTTACTTTTATTCATCACACATTGCATCTGTAAAGAGGAATCTGACTTTTCTTTGCCATATATGATGAGCTTTGCTGGATTTTTTCCCCAAAGATTCCAATTATTATTTTTTTCTTGTATAATCACTCAGATCTTCAGGATGATATAACTTTTGCTTGTCAATTTATTTTAAAAACCTTTGCAGAAACCATGTGTGCATTCTTGCTTAAAGGAAGCAGTAATATGTGTTTTAACCTCACTTTAAAACAAAAACACAGAATAGCAGATAAAAATGACTAGAGGTAAACATATCCAGCTAAAACTGTTCTAAACTGATTTTTTTCCCTCCCTCCAGCCTCTAATTATCACTAAAGTAGCTTCTGGTTTTCAGTTAAATTCCCTGTTCTTTACCCTTGGAAGTGATAAAAAGTACCTTCAAGCTACCTCTCTTGCACGATAGAGCTGAAACAATGGAGACACAATTCATGATTTTGTCATCAGTCCTAACTGAAGGAAGATATTGTAATATCCCACTTGCTGAGCACAGCTACCTCTGAGGAATAGATGAGGCTGAGAATTGGGACATGTTCTTTTGCATTGCCTATTTGTAGAGATAATTGATTCTGTTTTGTTTCTTTCTTTCTCACCAGGCAGGTTTGCTGAACTCTATGTATTTTCTGATCAAAACTGACAAATCTGTGAACGATACCAATTCTTGTGTATCAATTATGTAGATCAGTAATTAATTGGAGTAATTTAACCAATGTTGATTATTTCTTTTGGCTTCTTTGCATATGTCAGTCAAGCATAACGCAAGTTGACCCAGTTCTATAGTATGTTAGTATGTTCACATTAGAAGTATGTGAAATGTTTATTTTTTTTATTGGGAGGGGGCTGGTAAAACAGCATAAATAATTTTATAAACCTGAATTATATTCTTCTATATTTACTTACATAGAATTTTAATTTTCTCTACTTGTATGTAATATTTTATTTAATAATTAGAATGAATTCTTAATTTCTAAAATCTTAAATTGAATCATTGATATGAACCCAATTTAATCCTGAATGACCTCTTATCTTAAATATATGGATATTTAAAGATTTAAAACAAATAATCAAATCAAAGCTTATTGTCATATATTAGCATAATTAAAGGGCCAAGTTATCCAAACATTCAAATGATAATAATATTTAGCCAACACTATATAAATATCACTATAACCATATTTGTCTGTCTATCTTTCTGTCTATCTATCTATCTATCTATCTATCTATCTATCATCATCATCATCATCATCTATCTGTCTATCTGTCTATCTGTCTATCTATCTTTCAATGCCTGGAGTAACTTAGTTTAACATTTCTCTTTAATTTCCATTTAAAAGGTATATTTTTGAATATTTGAATATTTACATTTATTTTTATATGTGTGTACACTTATAATTATCTACCTGTATCTGTTTTTGACACCTTTGTAAGAACAGCCTCCAAAATAACAGCAATTTTCCCCCAAATTCCAACTTCTTTCAAGAAGAAATCATTGTGTGTGAATTGGACATCTATATATACCTGTTAAGTAAATAAACAAATAAATGCTGTCAGCCATCTCTCTATCAAAAATAGGACTTTTCTTTCTAATTTAATTGTTCATGGGATATTTTCATTCATCGATTCAATTTTGACTTAAAAAAAATACTATGTATATGCCACTTTGATTTAGGAGGTCAGTGCTAAGGAAATGCAAGCCAGTGTTTGTTTGTCCTCTCAATTACTAGATACTCGCCCAACCACCCTCTTCCCCCCCCCAAAAAAAACAATTCAGTAATTGACAGACAGATTAATTGAGTATCTAGGCAATCTAATGAGTACATTTATGTGCTGACAAGCTGGTTAATAAGAATGGGCAGTCAGAATTCAATATGTTTAAACAACAAATGGTTGTTTTTAACCCTGCCTTTTCAATTCCAAATTCCAAGCTATTCCCCCTCAGGGTTTTCCAATCAACTGGGAAAGAATCCAATGACATGTGTGAAATCATTCCTTTCCACTTAGCACTGTTTACCAGGCCCATCAACTGCCTATTGAACAAGGTTAATATATGTCCTATCTGAATTTTGTACTACATCACTTTTTTTGAGTTACTGATCTGTCACTCCCCTCCCCAGATTCTTTCACAGTACAGATTTTTATGCTATTTTCTTTATCTGTGTCATCCTGAAGGTCATTTTTTTTCCGTCAGCAGTAAATGTACTGTTATATACAGCTGTAAGTCTTCCTTTCTTGCTCTTATCAGCCTCTTAGGAATATTGCATAATTTTTCATGAGTGTTTCTGCTGAAAAAATGAGTATCTGGACTCAAAAATTCAGATATAAGGAGTTTGGTAGTCTTAGGTAGTAATACCTAAAACCTCTGAAGTTAGAGTGCATGGCTTAACTTCAACTCTTGGGTGCAAGTGAAAAGAGATTTGTAGCATTAGTGGCATTTCTACTACATAATAATAGAGAACAAAGAAAAAGAATGTCACAAGAATGTCCAGGCAAACCATTTTATTTGTCAGGATAATGAAGGGATATGAAAGGAGTGCTTACTGTTTGTAGGCCTGGAAGTAGTTCATTTATTATTTTCTAAATTTGAATAATTCTCTTCAATTAGATCAGGAATTAGAAAATGTGAACTTATTTGATATTTCTCCTCACCTGAAATCAAGGTAAAGTAAAGGTTGAATAGTTAAATTCTTGAATCTCTCAAGGGATCATATGTGTTTGGATCCAATGTATTGAAATGTCCCTCCTGCTTAATCCTGTACCTGCTATTGAGAAACAATTTTGAGATATGCTAGAAAATTTCATAGGGATCCTTCTTGGCCAAATTTCTCTCCACTAGCAAAGAGGTACAATTCTAACTTCTATCACATTACTGTATGAATATATTAGGATAGTATTTTACTCTACAATTTGTAGTTTTATTTCTTTTCTGGAGCGTCAATATTAACAGATTAGCAGAGTTGGAAGGGATCTTATAGATCATCTAGCCCAGCCCCCACCCAAACAGTAGACCCAACACCATTTCTGACAATGGCAGTGTAGTCTCTTCTTGAAAGCTTCTTGAAAGGTTCCAGTAATGAAGCTGCCACAACTTCTGAAGGCAAGCTGTTCCATTGATTGATTGCTCTCACTGTCAGAAAGTGTTTCCTTATTTCCATGAACAATCTGTCCTTGGTTCAGTTTCCATCCATTATTCCATGTCTGGCCTTCAGGTGCTTTGGAAAATAGCATGACCCATCTTCTCTGTGGCAGCCCCTCAAATATTGCAAAACTGTTATCATGTCTTCTCTGGTTACCCCAATTCCTGCAACTGTTCATCGTATATTTTATTCTCCAATCTCCTAATGATCTTGGTTGTTCTTTTCTGCACTCTTTCTAGAGTCTCAACATCTTTTTTATAATTTGATGCAGTATTCTAGGTGGATTCCATTCTAGCTGAATGCAGTATTTCAGGTGTGGTCTTACTAAGGCTTTATAGCATGGTTTTAGTACCTCATATAATCTTGATCCTCATTTTAAATTCATAGAATTACACAGGTCTAAAGAGCCATTTTAGGACATCAAACCAAGTATTTGCTTAATGTAGAAATCCAAATCATCATACTAAATTGCTACATAGCTTTTGACAGTTTATTTATTTTCTAATAATTTTATTAAATATTATATTATGCAAATAAAACATACAAACACAAAACATAAAAATTAAAATTAAGAAAAGGGCAGAAAAAATGCAAGTAAAAAAGGAAGAAAATTAGCAGAAAAAGAAGCTTTTTTCATCTCTAACAGGTTTAATCCATATTATCATCTAACACAGTGGTTCTGAACCTTTTTGAAAGAATCGCCCCCTTGAGCCATTGAGGAAGTTGTCATCGCCCCCCTCCCCCAACATAACCGCCCACCTGCCACCTCTTAGTGTCCCCAAGGGGGCCAGTAGAGGGATGCTAAGAGGCGGCAGGGGGGTGGCGCGTTGAAGGTGGCCGCAGCAGCATGTAACTGTTTCCTCATTGGAGGCGCCAGCTCCGGAGCAGTGCTAGTCAATGGGTGAACCTGCAGGGCCGGCCAGCACCTCGAACGCCCCCCTGTCACCTCTTAGCACCCCTCTGCTGGCCCCCTTGGGGATGCTAAGAGGTGGCAGGGGGGCATTTGAGGTGCCAGCTCTGCAGGCTCACCCCATTGACTGTTGTACTGCACCTGAACCGCCACCTCGAATGTGGCAACATGTTGGGAAAAGCTGCCGCCACCGCTTTCCCAAAGTGCTGCCGCTCTCGCATTCTTTCTGTCTGTCCATCTGTCCATCCATCCATCCATCGAAAGGTCTGTCTGTTTGCCTGCCTGCCTTCCTGCCTATCTACCTACCTATCTACCAATATAGATCTCTCTCTCTCTCTCTCCCCCAATATATCTCGCTCCATCGCCCCCATATCGCCCCCCTTCCATTCCTTCTCCCCCACGTTGCCCCTTTTTGTTCCATCGCCCCCCTGAAAACCAAAATTGCCCCGTGGGGGGCAATATCACCCAGGTTAAGAACCACTGATCTAACACGATCTCTTAAAATATATAACCAGCACCCCTTCATTTCATTAGGACCTACAATCCTGAGAAAGAAAGAAAGAAAGAAAGAAAGAAAGAAAGAAAGAAAGAAAGAAAGAAAGTGTAGAATACATACATGTTATTGATTCTTGTTCTTTAACTTTAGAAAAATTTCAGCAGTCCAGTCCTGGCATTCAGATATACTCCTCTCTTTTAGAAGAATATCAGTTGGTCATCATGGCTCACCAGAAGTTCCATTATTATAGTTCATCAGAAATCTATTTTAAAAAATAGGATTGTGTAATACACTCTTTGGAAAATCTATTTTCTCCAATTAGTTTCAGTTTGATTAATGAATCTTGAAAGTTTTTTGTTCCTTGCCACTATATATAAGGGCTACAAAGAAGGGCAAATTGTAAAGCATCAGAGGTAACCAAAGAAGAATCAAGGAACAAAATAAGCATTTCTAAAAAGATGTAGGGTCATGGAATCCAGAACCATGAAATGCTTATGAAATGCACTGATTTTCCAGTAAGCTGTATTTTCTGGGGCTTTTCCAGATATAAGAGCCTTTCTAGACATTTTTTTTTAGTTCTAACTCTGCTACATTAAAATAGATCTTGATATTTGTGTTTCAATTAACAGTTATATTGCTGCTGCTAAATTTTTCATAATGTCAGTGCCTGTCTTATTTTAGTTTTATGATGCTTTCTTACAGTTTTTTTAATATCATTTATAATATTTTTACTATATGAATTTTAAACTTGCAGCTACCTTGTACTTACCTTTGAAATTAAGAAAAAAACAGATAATTTGGTTCCATTTAATAATTGTCTAGTTAAAACAGTTTAATTTCATTCAGGTAAATGGGTTTACTATTATATTTATTTAACTATTATAACTATCAAACTATTATATACATGAATAAAACATACAGTATATTGTCAATGATAATAAGACATTAAAGACTTGTTATTTCTAAGTACCGTCAAATATTGATCAAAGTATAAATGAAATACTTTAAATGAATGAAGAAATGAAATACTTTACTAGTTTCTAATACTAAATTGTACAATGTATACAGTTTGAGACACAAAGTTCATTTGCTATACACTATCCAATGATAATTGTCTATCAACTTGAAGAAGGTAATTAATGCAATTGTTGCACTAGAATACAATACAGGGCAGCTATTTTGTATTAGAATTGTAACCATAGTTTATTCTAATATCATGATTAATCTTGATATGTTTTTAAAGAAAACACAAAAACAAGAGATTTAAGTAAAGTGTAGGTCTCAAAAGACAGTTGAAAGTTTGATGCTGTTATTAGCTATACTTGCATAGAAAAGTCCATATGGGTAGTCCTCGACTTACAATAGTTTGTTTAGTGACTGTTCAAATTTATAATGACACTGAAAAATGTGAGTTATATTTGTTTTTACAGCATCTCCATCATCATGTGATCAAATTTTGAATGTTTGGCAACTGGTTCATATGTATGATGGCTGCATTGTACTGGGGTTATGTGATCACCTTTTGCTACCTTCTTACAAGCAAAGTCAATGGGGAAGCCAGATTTACTTAACAATAATGTCACTGACTTCACAACTGCAGTGATTAACTTAACAACTGTAACAAGAAAAGACATAAAATAGGGCAAACTCACATAATAACTGTTTTGCAACATAAATTTTGGGTTCAGTTGTGGTCATAAATCAAGCACTATCTATAGAATTTACTATATATATACATATATACATATATACACATGTAAAAGGTAAAGATAAAGGTTCCCCTCACACATATGTGCTAGTCGTTTCTGGCTCTAGGGGGCAGTGCTCATCTGTGTTACAAAGCCAAAGACTCAGCACTGTCCGAAGGCATCTCCATGGTCATGTGGCTGGCATGACTAAATGCTGAAGGTGCACGGAACACTGTTACCTTCCCACCAAAGTGGTCTCTATTTTTCTACTTGTATTTTTACATGCTTTCGAACTGCTGGGTTGGCAGAAGCTGGGTCAAGTAACAGGTGCTCACTCCATTGCACAGTGCTAGGGATTCAAACTGCCGAACTGCCAACCTTTCCGATTGACAAGCTCAGCATCTTAGCCACTGTGTCCCCTTTGTATATATGTATATATATATATTTGTCCTTCAGAGAAATCAGAAAAGTGAAGCCATTTGAAAAGAGATATAAGAGAAGAATGGGAGACGGTGGAGCTAACATGAAGAACTAGCAGTATAGTAACTTTCCCACTGAGTTCATTTAGGAATATGATTTTGAGTTATTTTCAAATATAATGAAAATATGTTTAAGTACATAATTCAATTCCAATCTGAAATACAGAGATATGATCTCAATTGTCTTATCACTTTCAGAATATTCAAATAATACAATTCTATAAGCAAATTGCATGGTTCCAACTTTGGAAAATTTGTGGTAATTAATTTGCATGGAAGTATGGTTTTGCTATCCTGATTTCCCAATTTTTAATTCCTTGAAATTAAGCATATTACATATATTTTCTGTATTTATAAGAAAAAATGAACTTTGACACTTATTTTTTAAAAAAATATTATATGACTTTATGGGGTACACTGTGCAATGTCCTGAACATTTCTGATTAGGTCATTAAGCATTACTACAGTCATATCAGAGTTTCTCTACAACTAGGATAAAATGTAAAGCCAATTATCTTCTGCTAAGTGTTTAACAACACTTTCTCAACAACAAATAATCATGTTATATTATTATGAATGAAGAGTTGCATAATTTTATTTATTTTTAATTTATGTCATTGATTTATGTTATTTTTTAATTTTTTCATTGAAACATTGCTGTTTCTTTCCTTAATACTTAAGTCTATTATTAACATTAGTAGTACAACCCTATATAGAAATTAATATTGCTTCCAAAGGGAATTGGGTATCCAATTTTATTTAGAATACAAATATTTTTAGATTTATAGTTGGATCCACACTACTTTCTTACATTAATCTAAATCATGGGAACAACCTAAAGTTTAATAAGAAACAATAGCATGCAGTCAATTGTTACATGCAGTCAGAAACTGCTTTATCTAGCAATAGATTATATATTACAGTAATTTCTCATCATTTATCATCATAGGAAAAAATCTATATCATCTACTATTAATCTAGATATGGCAATTTGCAGTTGAGGCAAGTCACTTGTTGAAAGGGACACCATAAAAATTGAGTAAACAAATACATTTAGATAGAATATTTAGGCAATGCATCACCATTATCACCATCACTATGAATGGGTTCATGAATTTTGTTATTTTGTGTTATTTATATCTTATATTTTAAATGATAACAAAATTCCTAAAATGATATAAGTTAACGTAATACATAAAACATGCACAATTTACAGCAAGTTCTTGCACCTTGCTTAATGCAGCAATTCAGTAAAGATTTATAGAAAATAACTCCTATACCAAACACTAGAAATGAGCCTCACTGTGTGGTTAACAACTAAAAACAAGATGGAATTAAAAAAAGCTCTTAAGAACCACCATCTAATCAGTTGCATTTAGTTGCCAGCTTATATGTTGGACAATTAGACTTTAATACATTTTTACTAAATTAATAAGGATTATTTTTTCTCACTAACATATCTAAAGAGGGTTTTTTTAGACAATCCCATTTTATTACTTAATTTTTCAGAACTACAGCTTGCCAAGGCAGAAACTCTAGATCCTGAAAACAAATTGTCAACATTATACACTGTATTCAGGAACCTTATTTCCTAGCACATGGCTTATAGTTTAACCTGTCAAATAAAATTCTTGTTTTAGCTTTCCAACTTTCTGTATTTTCAAATCTAATGAAATGATGTAAACTGCAAAAGACTTAGTGGAATTACTATTTTTTGCTTTATTAATACAGCTGTGTAAAGGTAGAGGAAAGTAAGAGTTCTGTATGTTAATATAAACACAAGAAAATTAATATTAACTTTATCAAATCAAAATAGCTTATAATGAAATAAAATGTTTCTCTTTATAGCATATTTCTGCAAAGAATACGATTACCTATAGAAAATATATCCCCTATATTCATGCTTTTTAACTGGAAAGATGTTGTTTTATATTTGATTGGATTAAGAATTTTAAAAAGAATTTATATTTCTCTAAACTTTTTAGCTATGTGAAGCTCTGCTTTTCATGCAATTTGCTTTAACTGAATTCATACTTTGGGGAGTTCTTCCACAAGTATGGATAAAACCTAGTATTAGTACCCCCCGTGGATAGGGCGAGGAATCTGGGCGTCCTCCTGGATGCACAGCTCAGTTTGGAGGAGCAGGTGGGGGCTGTGGCCAGGGGCTTTGCCCAGGTTCGGCTGGTTCGCCAGTTCGCCCTTACCTGGACCGAGATGCCCTTGAGCGGTCACTCATGCTCGTCACGTCCAGAATTGACTACTGCAATGCTCTCTACATGGGGCTTCCCTTGCTGATTACTTGGAGGTTGCAGCTGATGCAGAATGCGGCCGCGCGGGCTGTGATGGGGTATCGATACTCCCATGTTACACCCCTCCTGCGACCTGCATTGGTTGCCGGTTGCCTCCGGGTTTCCTTCAAGGTGTTAGTAACAACTTATAAAGCCCTTAATGGCTTGGGTGCAGGGTACTTGCAACGCCTCCTGCCTGCATCACAGTCCAATCGCCCCATGCGCTCCCATAGGAGGGGCCTTCTGGGAATACGTCGGTCAGGCATTGTCGGCTGGCGTTCCCAGCTAGGGCCTTTTCTGTGGGGCGCCGCCCTGTGGAACCAGCTTCCTGCGGATCTGCGTTTGGCCCTGATCTCCGCTCCTTTTGTAGAGACCTGAAGACTTGGCTGTTTCAGCAGGCCGGCCTGGACTGACCATGGGGTGGGTAGTTTTAACAATGTTTGCCTATTTGTAATTTTATTGTTTTCGTTGTTTTGCAATTTGGACTTGTTTTTATTCGTTTTTATTGTATATTTTTTTGTATGTTTGCCGCCCTGAGTCCTTCGGGAGTAGGGCGGCATACAAGTCTAAATAAATAAATAAATAAATAAATAATAATAATAATAATAATAATAATAGTACCATTGTTACCAATCTTCAAGAAGGTCTGGATTTTCAGGCAATCTTCATATAATGTGGTCCTCTTTGAGCTTGTTTTCTTGCAGATGTTTCATTACTCAATTAGTTAACCTTATTAGTTGTAGAATGAAGTCTGTTTATGTGCAGTAGCTATTTCTGTCAGACTTAGGGAGGATGTGGCTTTATCCTTAGCTCCTTGATTAGGCTGTTGTTTATTGCTTGTTTGTTTGATTTGAATCCCTGCTTATCTGAGTGTATGCTGCTGTAAAACATGGGTTCTGGTCTCATGTTCCCTGCTTAGCTTTTACAAATGGTTAATTTATCTAAGTATCAAGCTTCTAGGAATTTTCTAGTGGTTTTTTTTTTAAATTATTGTTATTTAGCTTGGTCTGGGATGCTCAGTATTTCCCAACTGAAATTCTAGTTGAGTCTGTCTATGCCATGGGTGTCAAACTCACAAGTTGCCATCACATGATGTTTTGCGATGTTTTTTCTCTTTGCAGAGTTGGGGTGGGCACGTGACACATCCAGCACATGATGCATCTGGCCTGCGGGCTGCCAATTTGACACCCCTGGACTATGTGTTGTGAAATTATGGAATTTTCATCTTGTCTTCTGACTAATAGTTGTTGTTAATGAGTGTGCTCAGCTAGTTTTCTGTCTGTTTGTCCTATATAGTGACTAATACAAATTTTATGCTATATGTTATAGATGAATCCTAGTTTTTCATCTCAGGTTACTGAGTTTCTTGATTTACTTACATTGTTTTGGACGGTTTTAGTTGGTTCATAGGCTATAATGATACTATCTAGTTGTAGTAGTCTGTTGGTTGTTTCTGGGGTGTTTTGGCAACATTATCCTTTTCACAGTTTGTTTTGGTAGTTCTATAGTAGGTTGAGTTGTTGGGCATTTTTTATGAAAATGCATAGGTATCCAGAATTATGCAGTGTAGATTTGTTGCACATCATTCATAGTTGAAGGAAGATGATTCCACTGATAATTTGATAAGAACTGGTAGTCATTTGATAATCCCAAGTGGGACCAGCAACTTAGATGTTAGTTAAAGTGGTCACTAAGTAAAACCATGACTGTGCTTATAATCTTACTTTAGCTTTTCTTTACTTAACAGACCTGAAAAGATTATAAATGCAAGATTGGTCATAAAATTGTTTTTCATTACACTTGTAAGTGTGAACTGTCACTAAATAGGGCAATTGCTAAACAAGGATTAACTGTAATGTTTTAAATTGAGCTCCTTGGCCTGTGAAAACAATTGAAGTTAGCTCAAGAGAAGAGATTCAGGATCCTTGCAGGGATTCATAGAAAATATTTTCTGGGTGAAGTCAGTAGATATGTAGAAGGGCATTAGGAGCCTAGAATAATAAACCATATCTGTTCATGACACCAAATGCAAAATGTAGTACAAGATTTTTAAAAAATCATGCCATATTTTGTGTTTATGCTCTTCTACAAACAAAATCTCATGGACTTTGAGAAACATCTTTTTTCTATACAATTGCTGGTGACTTTTTTTCCAGACAAAAAGGATTGGAAACAATTCTCACAAAGAGAACATTCATAAAACATAACTGCATTTAAAATAAATGGTGTCAGGTTTATGAACATGTTGTGGCCCTGCCTTCTGACCCTGTGCTGACAGAGGAAGAGGACTTGGATGATGAAGGGGAGGAATGGGCAATGCCTTCCTCCCCAGGACCTTTCTCCCCAGGACCTTCCTCCCTGACAATGCCTTCCTCCCCAGGACCTTTCTCCCTGGCAAGGCCTTCTTCCCCAGGACCTTCCTCCCTGGCAATACCTCAGGTTTCATCGGAAAGCCGAGAGGGACAGCCTGAGATACGCCAGGAGGGAAGTATATCGGCACAGCCACAGCTGGGGATTGAGGAGGAGGATTCCTGGCTTGATCCCAGGCAGCGTCGGAGGGAGAAACGTCAGCAGCAACGTAGGAGGCATGGGAGGGCTAGAGAGTGAGCTGGATCACACCCCACAAGGTATAAAATTGGGTGTGGCTACGTTGTGAACTCTGTGCGTGACAAAGTTCGAACAAACCAAGACTCCTGTTTGTGTTGTGGCTGGACTGTATCTGGAGAAGCTCTTGTTCATGGACTTTGAGAATAAAAAGCCCATTCTGACTCAGTGAGTAATCCGATACTTGACAAATCTGAACTTGCCAGTCGGAACGTGTGTGATTGCCAAGAGCCTTATCAGCTGTAGCAGATTGGCTTTTGGAGAAAAGCCAGCGTGACTCTCTGTGCAGGTGTTGGTGCCAAGTTCCTTACCTTCTGGGAGAAGGGAAGGGGAGACAGAACATGAACATATATACATTAAAAATATATTGCATTGAATTTTTTTTATCCTTTCCCCCCTTTATCTCAAAGTTCCAGTACAAAATCACCCATGAGTTTTACATTGTTGCAAACTTCATATCTACTGAAAAACCAGTTAATTATTTAGCTATTTTGCTCCCTACTCTATTTATAGTTTATGGACGAGGGAAAGCAATCCACATAATCTGTACTCTGGAAATATAATTTTATACCTGTTCTTGAATAGTAATTGGAGGCTCTGCGGGGAGATTCATTGTATTGCCAGAATGTAATTGCCACTATGAACCAATTAAGCAGTTATCCCTCTCCCTCGTAATGGTCAAAAAGCCTTTCAAAACATTAGGTTTGGCTTGCTGTCTTACTTTAATCAGAAAATACTAATATAGCTGTCACAGTGAAACTCATAAAGGCAAATGGCACCACCAAAAGTTTATTGGGGCCAAAAGCAGTAGCAGTAATAGCAACAATTTGTTGAATTTTATGTGTTGAAGAAAACAAACAGTAAAGAAAACAATTATATCTCAGAGAAGTCTGTTGAGAATTATCCTCAGTTCTTGTTCTGACGGGATGAATTTTTCTAAAGTTTCACAACTTACACTGATTTCATTATACTCATGATCATAATGTAATATTTTACTTCATTAAAAAGATCTTGTGTCTGTATTTATATAATACCTTTTAACTAATTTTAAATTTTGCATTATGGGTTTTATGATGTGAGCCTCCCTGAGTCCTTTGGGAGATAGGGCAGCATACAAGTCCAAGCAATAAATAAATAAATAATAAATATATGAAATAGAAAGAATTTCATTTATTTTACAGAATACATTCATACATTGCCATTCATTCTAAGAAGGCCTTTATTCTAGGAAGGTCCTCAAATAAAATAATGCAGCAATAAAATCCAAGCTGATCAATATAAAGCAAAAGAAGAAATTCAACAAGTTAAATGGAGTACAGATGAGATCACTCGTTAATTTGGAAACTAAAATATGCGCTTCTTAAAGAATTATAATTATCATGCTGGTTTGCAAGTAGCAACTCTGGATGTTCTAATCTTAAACAATGTTTCAAATGCCATACCTAGATATGTATTCATGTCTTTAGTTCTACTTTTCTTTAATGAATTTGTGGTACTGAACATAATAATAAACAAATCAGTCCATGTCGTATTCATACCCTTTCATGTTATTGTGTTTAAAATTACAACTAAAACAATAAAAAACTAAGAAAAGACAAAAAAGAAAAAGACAAAATAGATGCAGAAAAGAAAAATAGAATAGTACAATAAAGAAAAAAATACAAATATACAAAGAAATTAGTTCCCCCTTCATCTCAGCAAGCATCTGTTGATTTGCTGTTTGTATAGCCCTTTTAATTTTTAAGACATCAATCAGTTTCTTTTGTATGTCCAGTGTAACATTTTTTTCCGTATCATTCTTGTTGATTGTCTCATCCAATACAACTTGTTCCTCTTCCATAACACTGTTTAAATAAATTGAGACACTAAAATTAATTTCTGTGTCCATAGGTCAAAAGTATCATTCGATATTGAATGATTCATGTTTTTTTCTATGGTAATCCACATATCTTTCTGTCTCTTGTATTCCTTTTTATTTGCATTTATGATACAGGGTCTGATACATTTTTAAAATACATGTTGTCTTTATAGACCTTCCTAGATAACATTTGATTTTTTTAGCTAGCAACTATGCTGATTCATGATGTTTACTTTAACTTAGGTCAATATCATGGAAAGATCTTGTATCCAGTAATATTCCCAAGATGTATACCTACAGCTGTAGTTAATAGTTACGCCATCTAAAGAACCAGATTTATCAACAATTTGGAATTACAAAAAAATAAGTACTTCTGAATTTATTTACATTTTATTTTCCCTTATCCTATCTATTGCTACTTGTAGACAAACTTTCAGGGCATTCCTATAATTGTTTGATAATGTTGCTTCAAATAAAGTGTTACCAATATATATTATACTTGGTTCCAAATCAATTAATGATTTCTCCTAGCACAGCTCAAATAGGGCCTTGATTTTCACAAATCACATTTTGGAGTGATAGTTCCCAAGAAAAACCTTCTAGGATCTTTCTAAAAGTAGGAGTGGACCTCCCAATTCCTGAAATCAGTAAGCAATCAGAGGGATATAGTAGTCAATTGCCCTTAAATTAAATAAGAAAGCAGGAAAACAAAATCTAATTCTTTTTCTATTCAAATAAAGATATTTTGTCAGGCTAAGGAAGGCTACTTGGTCTGAAGCCATCTTAAAATTAGTCTAATTAGTCTAAAATTTGTCTGAATTATCCATTTATCTGGGATTGCCTGAAGCTGAGAAGACTTGCCCAGCCATACACTTTTAGATCCCTAGTTTGACAAATTAGGTTTTCTTAAGTAGTAGAAAATGCCTCTTTTAATCAGAAAAGCAACTTTTTCTTGCTTAGAGAAGCCTTAATAATATTTACCAGACCCTCCAGGTATAATCACAAGTATAATCCTGGAGATTCTCATAAATATATAATCCAATTTGAGTAAGTATCAAGAAGATATTTAATAACACTGCTTCATACAAACTAACTACATTCATAGTAATTATAAAGGAAACTGATAGATGTTAGCATCATAAAATAAATATTTGATACTTCCATTCTAAATTTAAAATAGTGTTCTAGTTAGATCAGATCTGAAATAAAAACAATTGTAAATTTGGTGATACAAAAGGAAATATTAATCATCTCTTATCAAATATGTGAGAGACTAGTAAACATACATTTTTTTCCTGTGGGTTTTAATTTTTTTCAGAGAAGGCAAGTTTCTTAGCTTTGTTTTCTAATGTAAAAGACTAATGATGCAGTTTTTAGCTAGTGTAGATAAACAAGCTGAGGGTCAAATACCCCCTGCCATTTCTCTTTATAGCAGTGAAATGCAGCCTGGATTTATGACCTACTATTTTAGTGTGTCTAAATAAACTACTCTCATATTTGGAAAATAAAACATCTGTTCATAGCCTGTAAATGCACAGTTACTCTCCCCTCCCATAGAGTCACACAAGAATATAAATCAGCTTTAGATTGAAGTTCCTCATGCTCACAGGATCTGATATTCTTAGTTCACTTCTTTTGGAACCCTCTGTGTCATGAAATTTTTTCCCTCACTGGCTTTCAATAGCCATTACTGAATCCTATTCTACCCAGGTCATCTTCAGGAGTCTAGACTTATTTTCCCCTGGAATCAATATATTCATCAGTTCAAACTATTTATAATACCCAGCATTGCCCGAGTATTTATTTATCCCAATCCTGTATTAGACAGGAAAATCCTATAGTCGGGACTCACACTGTTGTACTGTCTCTCACGCAGCATCACAAGTCTTCTATTCCTCTCCTCGGGAGTTTCTTGCCTACGCTGGTGTTTCATTTTTATAGTGTTTGATTGCACTTGGCCAATCGGCTGACGTTTCCTTGGAGGGCTGAGAAGGAGCTCCCTTGTGGAGTACTCTGAAGCCGTTACCCTGGCAAGTCCATTGTGCTGTACAGTAGAAGCCATTTTAAGACACGCATCCCCCCAAGGGGTGTTAGTGGTGTCTTACCCCCACAGTATTTGTTTCCAGAGAGTAACTCATCTGGGAAATACTTTTATGCTTTTCTTGAATCTGTTTAAGTTTTCCTTTTGGAATGGCTTCAGAAGCAGTACATACAAATCTGGATACTACCCAGTCTGACATTTGATCTTCTATTCTGTGAGTATCCTATGCACTTGATTTATTATTGTACAGACTTTTCTTTGGGTGAGAATTTAATAAGTGACAGTGGATCTCTTCAACATTTTGATTAGCCCAACTAGTACATTTGGAATTTAGGATGGCTTTGTTTTTCTCATTGACAGTAATGGGTTTGGTAAGTGCAGAACCTGGCTGTTTGGACTATGAACTCAAATTGGATCAGACTTGATTAAAACTTAAATGAAGGGCAAGTGAATTCTAAAGCTCAAACATATATTGGAAAATTGAGTGGGAGGGGGAAACCATCCAAAACAGAATAATAACATTTTCTCTTTTAAGAAAATTGCATAGATATGGACAAGGAGCCCCAAAAATCTTTCTCTGAGCTTTATAAAAATATAATGGCAATACAAATTTTATCCCAATACAACATTATTGTGAAAGGCAAAATCAAGACATGCTTTTTCTGCCCCAACTCCAGAGTAAGGAATACAGTTTTTATATAAAATTCAGAAAATTGGATTTGTTTTAATCTTTCTCCATGTACTTTCATTTGCAGTTCTTTTTTTTCCTCCAGAAGCAATCTGTTCATTGTTCCACAATAATTCATACCCCTTCTGACAAGCTATTAATATTTTTTCCTTAATATTTCTGAACTCATTTCCTATTATTCTTTTCCAGCAACTTGAATTATTTCTTCACAAATCAAATTAATTTAGAGTAGCAATGCACATGACCTGCATTTCTGTGAATAATTTCCAGCTTAGGTTATCTGCTTGGGGTGGATATATTCTTCCCACTCATAGGCAGTTTTATCTGTTAATTGTACTTGTTACTTCAAAGGTATAACAAAACTTCATACATACATACATACATGCATACATTTCTATTCATAAAGTGTGTGTGTGTGTGTGTGTATGTGTGCGTGTTACAATTCTATATATCTCTTACTGGCAAGTAAAGCCACTAAATTCAAGAACTCTTACTTTTGAGTAGACTTGTAGAGGACTGTGTTTTCACTGGACTGGTTTTTGTAGTGATAAATGCTCACTTGCTATAACTAGGGTGCTATTATAATCAAACACTGCTTGCATTTTAAATTGCCACAATTTCTCATGCAAGGTATAATGAAGGATAATGCACGTACCTTTAGAGCTCATTTTGAGTTTCAAAACAAGTTACAATGCAATCACCTGTTAACCTCTTCCTCCCATGGGCTTTTGTACAAAAAAAATCTAATATGCCTGATAGCTCCTTGTTTATTTTCAGATCCATGAGCTGCTTGCCACAGCGACCTTGAAAGCAGATTCACACCTTGCAAAGTCCCTGACCTTGTAGTCATTAAAATCCAATCACACACTGGGCAGGTTTCCATATTCATTAAGACAGCAAGAAGATAGATTTGAACATGCCTCTGAAGTGACCAATACATTCATCAGCCAATTTCCATCTTCTTCAACAAATCCAGCTTGCTTAGGGATATTATGAGATTAATTGACACTGAAAATCTTTTACACCCAAACACAAGCAATGTTAAACAGATACAATATGTTCCTAATTAAAAAGGTTGTGATCAAACGTAAATTGTCAATTAGATTTTGTCCTGTAAATACCTGCCAGAAAGTTATAAGAACAATCTCCTTCTCTTCATCTTTTTGATGTAGTAAGAACAGAGTTTTGAAAGAAGAAATTGTTTGCTATAATGAATCATAATTACATAAGTTTCCTTTTATTACTCAACAGAAAAGTGTAGGAGTCTTCTATTTGAGATAGTGGTATATATTTCTTGTTCATTAACTTTGCCTCATCATTCAGCTAGTCTGCTTTATCCATGGATTGAAACCCTGTATTGTTATGAAGTTATTTCTCAAAGCAGATAATGGGAAATAGTCTTTTTAGGAAGTCCACATGGATCATTTCAATCAATTAATGATGCAATTAGACTGGCAGAAAATATATTTATTGCCCTCCTTTGTTCCTTCATTTATTTGTTTTCCATGTTTCTTAAAGGTTGTTCATTAAAAACATTACATAAAAAGTTGAAAATAAGAGTACAATAAAGTTGTGAAATAAAAATAGAAAAGTATCAATAATCAACAGAACATTAAAAATGAAATAAAAATGTAAAAATGTATTTTATGAAATATAAAAGTTGTTCCCAAGTGCTAAAATAAACAATGTAGGCATGATGTGAGGTTTTTCAGGGACACATAGTCCAATTAAAATATGTATTATATAACATATATAAAATGTTTTTAATATATGTCTTGTCACTGATTATAGCATGCCACCCAGAGTGGCTTCATCTTTCTTTGAGATAAGCTCTTCTATAAATTTAATAAATTAGTGCAACTCAGAGGACCTTCCAGAAATTTTTTTCTTTCAGAAATTTAGTGTGATATAAAATATAGATTTTTCTTTGAATAGTTTAATTCCCATAGCCAGACTAACTTATACTTTGTTATGTGTGGGAAAAATTATAAAAACCTGATTTTTTTAAAAGAAAGTACTAGAAGTTTTGCTTTGCCCTAGTCATTTTTGCAATCTTCTCTAAACTGTGTTTGCTAATATTATTCTATTAATTAGTTATGTGTTTTAGTATTTCAATGTTCTTACTCTAAGAATGCAGTGGCTTGTTGCCTATATATGCTCCAATAAATAATTTTTCCTAAATAAAGGCAATCAGTAATTATACATACATCTCTTTTACAAGCAGGCCTGATTACATGTGGCCAAATTCTTGAGGAAAGGGGTCCACAGGAATGTCAATCCAATGTGGCCATCCCCAATTCAGGCAAAGGGGGTGCCACAGCAAAGAAGGCACATCTCCTGAGACCCACCAAATGCAATGGCTGATGATACCCCTAGCATGCCTTATTTGTAAGATATGAAGGGATGGGCTGAGGTAACTAGGTTGGTTAAAAAACCTTGCCACCATGAAGGAACTTTTAAAATAACATTGAAACAGAGGACCTAAGCAACTGGGCAACAAGTGCAGTCATAAACAGAACTAACATGCATGTTCTAGAGCGCATAACTGCTAGCACCCCTGCATTATATATCAGTTGAAGCTTTCAGATGCCAATCAATTCATGTATTGCTGCCTCATTGCAGTAGTCCAATCTGGAGGTAAAAAGATCATGAATGACTGGAAATAGGACCTGCAGATCCAGGAACAGACACAACTGAATTTATCTTTGAAATCTTTATTCTTTATATAAAACAAAAAAAAATCAAAATAGTAGCAGCATAAGTGTGTAAATTCATAAAAATATGCCGGCAGTTATGTTTTTGTTGGTACTTTTCCTTCAGCTTTCTTCCATATGCTAAATTTTATGTTAGAGTTTGAAATACTTTGATCATAAAGTAAACCGTTACCTTTAAGCACACCAATTTATAAATGTTTGATTGTCAAGGCAAAAGTAAAGAAATGGAATGATCTGTAGTCCCATTTAAACTGAGATGTTAAGATAGAATCAACATATAGAAGCTTCAAAACAGTTGTGTTTGAATAAGATTTCTTCTGTTATGGACTAATGATCATAGGAACAAATGTTCTGATCTTTTTTTAACATTATGAAATTTAATTCTAATACAGTTGAGATATAACCAAGGTAAATGAAATGAATGCATGCACATTTAATATTTAAATTATATATACATATTTACTTATACAACATTGTTTCCAAATTTCTCTGAACCAGAGAAATTATTAAGTTTGAATTATCTATGTCTCTTTTTTTCACTGAATGTAGACTAATTAGCTATGGAAATAAAATATAGGAATGGCTGCTTTGCACATGTTATTGTTCTAGAGGTTGGGGTTTGTTTTGGTTTGTTTTGGTTTTTTTGTGCTCAGGCATTTTAAATTTTCCAAACTTAACTAACATTCTATTTACATTTTTTTTTAATTCACATTTATATGCCGCCCTTCTCCAGAGACTCAGGGCAGCTTACAATCTTTTGGAACACAATCCAATGTGCTCAGCAATAGCTTTCATTCTATTGTATACGCCTGCTTATTACTAGGGCTTTTGCCCCCCCCCCCAGCGGCATTTTTACAAAGTCAACTTATTGCCCCCAACAATCTTGGGTCCTCAATTTACCTACCCCGAGAGGATGGAAGGCTGAATCAACCTTGAGCCTGGTGGGATTCAAGCCTGCACTAATTGCAGGCAGCTGGAGCTAAGTGCTAGGTGTTTAACAGCCTGCACTACCAAGGCTCTTTTATGTTTCTTGTAACATCATTAAAATATTAGTAAATTATACTCATGTGGCTAATATGAATTTAAAAAGAACATTTGGCAACAAAACAACATAATATGTTAAAAAAGATTTGGGAAAGAAATCCTGTATTTAATTAACATAGACTTTTTAAAGGAGATTAATTATTTTTTTAATTAGCAGTATCTCCTTAAATCTGCTTCGTTTATATAACATGAAATCTTAATAGTAATAAGAATATAGCCTCCTAATTTTCTGTTTGATAGAAAAACTAATACTATTATCTGACTGAAATAATTTATAGGAAATAATAATCATGGTAATGTGGACTTGTTCAAGAATTCTTTTTAGATATAGTTTACATACCCAAAATTTATATACTTGTTCCAAATTACTGAAGAGTTACTTAGGGTTCAATTTATTTTTTTTATTATCTGAGCTAGTATTTAGACCTCTAAGATAGATGGCTTTAAGAGTCAAAGATATGACTAAATTGATTACCCAAATCATTAAAGCTGTTCAAACTTTCAAATATCCAATATGGTAAAAAACAACAACAATTAAAGAGCCTTTCCTTGATATGTTATTGTGTCTGCACTTAAACAGATCTTAGGTTTCTTGGGATTAACACCAAATTGAAATTGCACATGCATATGAGTATGTTTATCCTGTGAAAATATATTCTGATATAACATAATCAGGGGCTGCGAAGAGCAGCTGATACCGAACTGCTTTGCTGAGACAAACCTTTTGGTCTGCTGTTTGGCCCTCCCATCCGCCCGGGATCTAGGCTGTCCTTTAGTGGCTGCATTTTCCTCCTCAGCTACTTTGCACTGCACAGCTGAGTGCCGCTCGTCAGCTGGAGAAGGTAAATGCTTGCCGGAGCCGGTAGCACGCACACACATGCAGTGTGTGTTTGATTTGCATGCACACACTCCCTGAACTGTTTGTTATGCCGGTTGGATCCTACCCCTGGACCTACCCCTCAAGTATAAATCAATTCAATTTGAACTGTTTGAAGTTATGAGATTCAATTTTTTTAAAAAATTACAATATGTTGTAGAACAATTTCAAATATTTGGATAAGTGATATGGTTAGAAAGAATGAACTCTGCCATATTTTTATAAATGCTTTATTGGCAAAATAGTTGAAATATGATCCCTGCATTCATCTCTTTTAGGAAGGGATGGGATCCAACCGGCATAACAACTGGTTTGGGGAGTGCGTGCATGTGCATCAAACACACGCTGCGTGCACATGTGCGCTACCATCTCCGGCAAGCATTTACCTTCTCCAGCTGATGAATGGCAGTCAGCTGTGCTGCGCAAAGCAACTGAGGAGAAAAACATAGCCACTAAAGGACAGCCTAGAGCCCGGGCAGGCGGGAGGGCCAAACAGCAGACCAAAACCCAGTGATCCGGTTCGGTGTCAGCTGCTCTTCAGAGCTACCGGTTCTATAGAACCAGACCGAACCAATAGGATCCCACCCCTGATTTTAGGGCAACAACACCATAAACAATTAAAAGATACTCCTGCAGCCTCCAAATTGTCTAGCAAGTGGCCTATGGATGTGTTGACTGAATAAATGAGAGAAAAAAAGTCCTATTTCATTATGAAAACTATTTTAAAATGCTTTAGAATTATCATTTTAAAGACCAAATTCTTATTTCTCTGTTGCTTTTCTAGATTGATAAACTTGTCATGATAGACCATAGACTTTCCCTTGAAGTGGTGATGTAGTCTATTGCAAAGATTTTTGTGATGCCAGATGTGTTGATTTTAGTGTTGACAAGCTTGGCTTCTCTCGGGGTATAAGGATAAGAATGGCACATTCAAACAGCTTGGGCTCTGGGCAGAATAATGACTATTGACTTGACCTTATAGCTTTGCTTCCTGTAAAGGACTCATTGGAATTTCTTGAAGACTGAGAAGATTAGCTTGGTCTCTTTTGGGAAGGACCTCTTTGTCACTGGCAAGATTCAGTTGTACAAGAATTATACTGTGCTAGCAATACAACATGCTAATTTGTTTATAGGAGCAATATAAGCAGCTTGGCACAGTGAAATACAATGAAAAATATGTAGTGAAGGAAAAAATGGCACAAAGAAACAAGCCATGACCTTGTTACTTCCAACCCACCCATATTCTGCAAACAATATTGTGTTTGTGAATGTTAATTTGGCACACATTCACTTGTTTTAAGATGTAGTATATAAGATAACTATGCAAATAATACGTGCTTTCCTGTATGTTAGTGAAAATTTTATTATCTGCTAGAAATCCTAGGAGGTAACTTAGTGAGAAATAACCTATGCCATATCCTGTCAGAATTATGACTCCTCTAACTCAATCTAAAATTCACAGAGATTTGTAGTTTTATCTATCTTAACTATTATTAGTTATCTATTAACTTGGTTCTTTTACACGACACAGTTCACACCTAGGGTATATTGTAGCAGAATTGTGGGTGACAGCAGCATAGTGTCTTGTAAGGGAAAAAATCTGAGTTTACTTTGGCCTTTATTGACCTGCATGTATCTATCTTGCTTGTTGCAAATCTTTTGAGTGACACTTATCCAATATCTTTTATTTGTAACATTTGAATAGCTGAACAAATGGTGAAAGAATGTGAATATAATGAAAGGATTTAAAAATCATTTACCTGAATATGACTTAGAAAGCACTGAATTTAGTGAATATTTTATTCTCTGTTGGAGACATAGTGCCTTCTTCCTTTTTAAAAAAGAAATGAGCAGGTTTTCAATATTCTTGTCCAAATTTGAATGGACTTTCAATGCTTTGCTAATCTAACACTAGGATTCATTATGCCAGCAACAATCAGGCTGGAATTGAGTGTGTCCGTGTATGTGTTTCAATTTCCCCAATGCTGAAAAGCTGGAGCTTGTTCTCTATCTGGTTTGTGTCAGAGCTGATTGCTCATTTATTGTGTGGCTTAAAAATTATATGCTTGTAAATGTGTCCAAGTGTTGTAAAACCTATTTTAAAAGCAAAAAGAACAACTCATACATGCCAAATTCAAAACCTTCATCTAAGACAATAAGATTAATGTTAAACAAATTCTGTAAAATATTTTCAAGCATCTAACAAATAAAGGTCAATTTAAAAAATGCACTGGTATTATATATTAGAAACATGAAATAGCTATTATTCCAGTACTAATCATTTGAAGACAGTCATCTTGATGTAATGGTTAAGGCATCAGACTAGAAATCGGGATACGTTCCAGTTCCACCTTAGGCGTGAAGTAAGTTGGCTGACCTTGGGCCAGTCAGTTTCTCTCAGCCATTGGAAAACTGCTTCTTCCAAAGGCTCTGAAAACTTGCCATGAAAACTGTGGGGACTAGTGCCTGGCATCAAGACTGACTCTAAGCCTCCAAGGGAGTATGCATGTGTGTGTGCATGTGGAGGGAGGGAGGGAGGGAGGGAGGGAGAGAGAGAGAGAGAGGGAGGGAGAGAGAATTTCGAAGGAGAAACTGGATATCCACTGATCAATTTGCCTCTGGATAGTTTGGACTTCTTATGTTTTAATCATTTTTGCTGCATGTATAAGGATACAAACTCATAGAATTGCAGCTTATAATATACCTAGGTGAAACTGCTGAATATTATGTCTGTAATGTCAGTGTGAAACAATACATTTTCATTTCAACAGTGATGTCATTCCTCTTCCACTTCTTAATTTTCTTCTTTTAGAAAAAAACAACTTTGACTATGGAATAGGGAAAAGAAATTTATTTATTTAGCTTCAACCTAGTTTAAAACTTATCTAGCATGTTTGTTCTCCAACTGCTTACTTCAGCCTAAACATGTGACTTTTAAATATGTTTTCTAACCTTCACATGGGAGGCTGCTTATGGAGAAAGACTAAGCTAACACACTGTACTCTGGGTAATATTTGGTTGAATTTATTTATTTATTACATATATGTCCCACCTATCATTTGGGAACTCATGGAAATGCTAAAACAGGTAATTTTTTTCCATTTTTATAAGAATTCCATATGCTGATAATGCTATTATGCAATTTTGTGTCTTAGCCATTATTTTAAAGCAATACCTGGTTAGGAGACAGCAGCTGTTGACACATTCCAAGAAACAAAATAATTGCAGATTAATTATTGATATTTAATGTAAACCTGTAGAAGTCCTTTTTATGAAAACATATCTTATATGAATTAATTAATTTTGGAGAAAGACTGAAAGATAGGGACAAAAGTTTAGAATGGACATTTGAAGGCCAAAAAAGTAGTGATGAGCTTTTAAGCTGCATACTCATGGTCTAGTTTTCTGGTTCCAGAGATTTTTGTCAACAGCTATGGTTGGCATCTTTAGAGACAAAGTAAACTGCTTTCTTGTATACCTCTTGGCAGATTACAAACAACTGAACAGGGACTGACTAGGTTCTTGTATTTGAACATAACAATTTGATCCCTAATTGGTTAATATCATGGGAGACAGAAATGTAAATATGTATGTATGTATGTACAAACGTGCATATGGATTGATAGATAGATGTAAGACAGCCACATTTATGTAATAAATAAACCAACCTCCCAACCAACCAGCACCTTGAGTTATTCTTATAACATGATAGGGAACCAGTTTTCAGTCACTATGGGTATACCAGACCAGAAAATAAATTGCACAGGAAGACTAAAACTATTTTTGTTGAAAATGGCTATAATAATAGAACCTTGAAAATCTGATAGTGCTGAACCTTGTTCCCTCAGAATCCTGTGAATTAGGGAGAGATCTGCCTGAGCTACTTCTGAATGTTTTATTGTAGTTACAGACGTAACTACAAAGAAGAAAACATTTTGGACCTTTTTGCTTAGATAACGGTTCCCGCATACCCCGTCAAAGCCATCTTCCTTATTTCTATTCAGTGCAGCTCACAAAGTAGTGATGTTACAAGGATATATCTTGTACAACCATATCTACCCACACAACTACCATTTGTAATAATTGTAACTTGTGGATGTTATCAAGGGCAGCCCCGTGTAGTATCAGCTGAGAGGTGAATATAATGCCAATGATGGTGAACAGAGCCTCCTAGTTCAGGAATTAGTGCAAATGTTGTACAAGGTAAAGAAATACATTCCTGGCCACAGCTTTGCCAGTTCATCAAGCAAGTAATTAAGAAGGTAAGAGGACATACAGATTATGATATTAAATCTAAGTAGGGAAGTGTAGTGCATTCAGAAGCAAAGGTGGAACAATCCTGGTCTTGAATTCCAGAGGTCCAAATCCCAGAACCAATTGGGTTTGGAGAAGTTGAACTTTAGTTTTTATTCCCCATGTAGACCACATAGTTTTAAAAACTAAGGAAAAACCTTATCTCCTTCGCTTGTTCAGCCAGGTGTATGTGTGTGTGTGTACACACACACACACACACACATACTTCATGTAGATGTTAAAAGAAGTGGGGAGAAAATACAGCCCTAAGACAATATGTCTAGGTCTAGACAACTCCTCCTTAACACTTCCTGGAACCAGTCCTGAAGGAAGGAAAAAAAACTATCTCCAAAGCTGACCAGAAGAATGACCGTAGCTGAAAGTTACTTATCTATTGAGAAGTACCAGGATGAATACATTACACCCTTCTGAGCCTTTCATAGGTTGTCAATAAGCATAATCAAAGTTGTTTCAATTTATTCTATTCTGGCTTACATCCAACATGCAACAGTTCTGATAATCTGCTCTCCCAGGGACCCTTTTGAACTACAGTTCCACACCTTTCTTTAAAAAAATTCCCCCAAAAGGAAAGGTTGAAAAGAGAAAATTGTCCACAATTGTAGGCTCCAGTGATAGCTTCTTAAGGAGTGAGTAGACAATCTCTTCTTTTAGCGTTAACAAAACTACCCATCGATTTCCAATAAAGATTGACTATAACATAGATATGCCTACATGCATTTCCTCCATAATGTATAACCAACCAGGAGGTGAATGGATCTAAAACATAAATAGCTGGACCAAAAGTATCAAGGACCCTTTCCACTCCTTCAGAATAACAAGTTGAAGGTTTAAAGAAACTGGGTATAAGGTTTCCTGCTTGAGCAGTGGGTTGAGCTAGAAGATCTACAAGATCCCTTACAACTCTGTTATTTTGAACTTCTGGATAACAGCACAAAATACTTTTTCAAAGATAAAATCTAACTTGAGAGAAAGTGAGCAACTTTATCTACCAAGTGCTGATAATATTTCTCCCAGTAATTCTGTTGGTTTATTTCTATTTAGGAAGGACCCAAAACAATACTGCTGGCTAAGAAGACAACATAAGGGCAAATAACTTTTAAAGATCTTTATCACCATAAGGAAATAAGAAGAAATGCTCTTACCTATATTCATACAGAATTGGTCTGTCTTTCTCCACTAGTAGTCTATATATCTCTTCTACTGCTTTATTCTTCAGAGATCTTTATAGACTGGGGACCACCCAAGTTTGTGTGCAGAGAAAATATACTCAGGCATGATCTGACCCATATGTGTCTGTGCACTTCCATTCCAAGTGACAGCTAATGTCCTATCTAGATCTTGCATCAGAACCTCAGGGACAATTCTTAAGCTCCTTATGAAATGTGGTTGTGTCAATTAGGTGCTGGGATTCAGAGTCCAGTCTAGGGAAAACTGTAAACCTCAGGTAAGCAAGGACTGATCCATCCACATTATGAAAGTGATGTAATATATCCCAACAGCAGATCAAATTGCAACTATCCTGAATAACAGCAACAAAGCCATCCTTGAATATTATTAAAGAATATTGTGAGAAAATATGGTACCACACCTCAAGAATAATATTAACATATTTTAAAAAGAATTCATGTTGTGAATCTCATACTATGCAGGAATCACACCTGCAATATTGAAGTGTTATTTGGTGCTAAAACTTATGTGTTCTAATACTGAGTTGTTTTACTATATCCAGTAGGTTTTTTGTTGTTGATGTTATTTGGGTTGTACATAACTTTCCTTGCAGTTGTCAAGGTTTGTTTTTGTTTCCTTGGCACTGTTTTTTAAAAAAAGTCAGTCCCCAATAGTGGAATCTGTTGTATGTGTATTGAAAGCATCTGCTTCATTTGCATTGATGCTGCTCTGTAAAGGATAATGTTAAAAATATTTTTAAAAAGTTTCTTTTAGACTTGTCATCAAATTAAAATAGCAATTGCCTGGTCTATTAAGTACAATAAGTAACAATTAAATCAATAATTAGCAAGACTACTATAATTTATAATATCCAAAGACATAGAAAGCTATGGTTCTGCACAGAGTATTATTAACTATGCCACTTTCCCCAAGGAGTCATTAGGAAATCTGTTTTTTTACACTTTAGAATCAAAGGAAATCTATGTTAAATAACAACTGCTACTGATCCTATTCAGATTTAGTTAATTAAATGTAGATTGCAATTTGTTTTATGTTTATAAACAGTTATGGTTACACTTCCATAAGCCCATGCTGCTGTGTTGTTTTCTCCCAGTTTAAAGCCATGAAGTTTTAAGGCAAGAGCATTTAGTCAGATAATCAGAAGTTTTACTTTCTCAAACATAGCTTCAACATATCAGCTTGAAGTGCAAGAGTAGACCACCTGTGTTATTCCAGATTTTGTTGAACTCTAATTCCCATTATCCCTCATCAGTGACCACGTTTCACAGTGATGGCAGTAATTAAAGCTAGGGACATCTGGAATGTCACAAGGTGCCTATTTTTTTTTGAATGATAGTCATGGGCAAAATCTAGGCATTTTTGATTAACTGTATGTTTCAGTGATAGTGATTCCTAAGTGATCAAAAGCTGACAATCTACATTAAATGAATTTATTTATTTATTTATTTATTTATTTAATTGGATTTATATGCCGCCCCATCTCCGGGGGGATTCAGGGCGGCTTACACAGAGATATATAAACAATAAATACAACATTTATCAAATTATCTGATCCAATTATAAAAATCTAATTAAAATACCCTTAAATTAAAATTCCCAAACCTGCTCAGTCCAGGCCGGCCTGTGCAAACAGCCAAGTCTTGAGATCACGGCGGAAGGAGTGCAGGTCCGGGGCCAAATGCAGCTCTAGAGGTAGCTGATTCCAAAGGGTGGGTGCCCCCACAGAGAAGGCCCTCCCCCGGGGGACTGCCAACCAACATTGTCTGGCCAATGGCACCCCCAGGAGGGCCTGCTTGTGGGAGCGTACCAGGCAATCAGACCTCGATGCTGGTAGGAGGCGCTCCTGCAAGTACCCAGGAACCGAGCCATGCAGGGCTTTATAGGTTAATACCAGCACCTTGAATCTTACACGGAGGGCAACTGGCAACCCATGAAGATCGCGCAGGAGGGCTGTCACATGGGAGAATTGGGCTGCTCCCATCACCGTCCGTGCGTTTAAAGAAAATATATTTTGTACCATTAAAAACATACTTACACTTTCATGCAGTTGTTTGCAGACTGAAAAGCAGAAAATAGTAAACATGGTAGGTGCAGTGTTTGGGGACTCTATAGCATCGTCAGCAGCAAGAACATCTTCCAAATGTTTCCTACATTCAGCTAAGAATCTTTTTAATTCTTCATTTTGATACTTTTCTGCTCTTCCTTGCAAAACTCTTTTAGCTTAGAACTATTCCTATATTTTTGCATGCATTAAATTTCAAGATTGTCCCCAAAACATTTTCAATAATATTTAAATCTATAGCCTGTGAAAGCCATTCCAAAATACTTATATTTTTTTTCCTGTAAGTACTTTATGACTGATTTGGAGATATGCTTGGGAATAATGTCATCTTGTTGAAATATTCAGCTTCTTTTCAGCTTCAGTGTCTTCACAGACCAATAAATTAGATTGCAGATGAAAGTATCTTTCAAAACTTACTTCAAAAATGAAACAAAACCCACAGATAATTGCAAACAACATGTTTAAAACTTCATCAGGCACAGCAAGTTCATCACATAGCATATCTTATACAACAGTGAGCTTCATGAAAGATCTATCATAAAAATACCCTTTTCTCTGATATTCTCACAAAAATAATTGTTTAAATCATTTAAATAAATCTTTGTAAACCTGAAATATTTTGAAATGAACTGTGTGGACTGATGAAATAAGAACCAAAATGTTGACAATATTTGGGAAAAAAAGTAAAGTATTTAATAGAATAACAGACTTGGAAGGGACCTTGGAGGTCTTCTAGACCAATCCCTTGCTCAAGTAAAAAATCTTATACCATTCCCAACAAATGGTTGTCCAATCTCTTCTTTAAAAACTCCAGTGTTGGAGCACCCACAACTTCTGGAGAAAAATCACTGCACTGATTAATTGTTCTGTCTCCTTATTTCTAGATCATTATCTCCTTGATTAGTTTCCATCCATTGTTCCTTGTCCTTTCTTCATGTGCTTTGGAAAATAGGTTGATCCTACCATCTTTCTGGCTGAAGCTCAGATATTGGAACACTGTTATCATGTCACCCCTACTCCTTCTTTTCATTAAGTATATCCAATTCTTGTAATCATTCTTCACATGTTTTAGCCTTCAGTCCCCTAATCATCTTTGTTCCTCTCTGCAGTCTTTCTAGAGTCTCAACATCTTTATATCATGGGACTAAAACTGGATGCAATATTCCAAGTGTGGTTTTACTAAGGCATTATAAAGAGGTACTAACAGTTCATGTGACACTGAAACTCAAACAAATTGTTGATTTCTAGTTCTGCAAAATATTCTAGAATATTTTCTCTTGGTGCATAATTTTTTTTTGTAAGGAAGCCAGTACAGATTGAAAACTGACTAGACATGAAAGCAGTCTTCAGATGCAGTGCTTGAAAACATGTTATATAGCAGAAAGTCAGGTTCCATTCTCTGTGCTGAAACATGCTAAAGGACATAGAAAAATTAAATCAGGCTACAGGAAATAGATTCCAATTTAATGTGGATTTTTTTTTAAAAAGTCTCAATAACATTACACACATTCATGACTAAAGGCAGTGGACATATCTAACATTCCATTATCCAACTATTTACCTATAACGATACCCTGTGAGGTGGTTGGGCTGAAAAAGAGTGATTGTTACTGTCTCAAAGTCACTCAGCCAGTTTTCATGCCAAAAGCATGACTAGATATTAAAACTTTAATATTCTTAAAAGTCAGCAGAAACAGTACAGTGTTAAACCGCTCTACCAAGTATTAAATGTTTTTAACACTGTTTTATATACAAAACAGTGGATACCCATTGTTGTACCTCAAAATATAGGTAGAACTTTAAATAGAAACTATCACAATCATCTCTATATGCAAGAAAGCTGAGACTCTTTCATTCTTATGACAATCAAATGCCTTCCATTCATTCTGTATTGTTTTGTCTATTTCTGCTTGCTTCTTTGTTTTGTTTTCAAAGGAAAAATATTGCTAGGTAGAATGGTCTGTTAAGTGCAGAATCCAATGTGGGTCAGTCACTAGGACCAGACATTTAGTCTTCCGAACATTTGGAGTGGTGCTAGAGCCCATCTTGAGGGAACTTCTTTTTACCAGAATGAGTAAGGATAGCACATTTGTAGAGATCGATTGTTCCTTGTGAAATAGAATTCCACAATATTTCTTAAGAAATACAGTGGTATCAATATGCATGTTGACATATATATCTATCAATCTTTTTTTATTGTTCTGGACTGTAAATTTATTTTGAGTTCTGTTGCAAGCTCACATAGTTATCCCTCTGACTTCTAGTATGCTCAGATTTCTGCAATAACACACTATGCAATTTATTTCTAATTGCTTCTATTCCACATCTTCTCAGTTTCCCATTTCTTGGTCTGACCTTTTTCAATGAGCTCATCATCACAGCCACCAGAAAAATGAACACACCAAAAGATACTAAATTATAGTGAGAATTGCCTATTAATGAACTCCCAGAATATTGTTTTCTTGCTTTTTAAAGTGCTGTTTTATTCAGAGTGACAGTATGTCCTTCAGATTAGGTCATTTCTAGTGATGTAGAAAATAACTCTATTTGAATTTTAGTGATTTTTGTATGAGACAATATGGTATTTCCTGAAACAGCATTAAGTATTTATATTTGGTTACAAATAATAGAAATTATTTTCTATATGTTGCTTCTTCAAATGAATATGTCATAAAGATATTTTTCTTTCTTCTATTGATATCCTACCTTAATCCTAATAATGTCAGACTAAGAATCATAGTAAAGTATAATTTCCAACCTCCTGCTTCATACAGTATCCTGATTAAAAACTGTCAAAGAGATGATTACCAACCTCTGCTTCAACATCCTTCAAAGAAATTCCACTTCAGAAAGGAATTATTTCAATTGTCAAACTATTATGTCAACAAAAGCTTTTATATTTTACTTGTATTTATATTACATGTATATTGTTTTATATATATTATTTTTATTTGACACATACACACACATAATTCATCAATAAAATATTAACAAAGAAGAATTACAGTTTCTACAATGAACCTTTTGAAGATTTTCATAAAAATAGAGCCATGAATCTGAGGATTATTTCTAGCAGTTTTACTCTCTACTAGACAACCTGTGTACTTCGATCATTCTTCTTTCCATGTATAATATAGGCTTGCATCATTTTCCCTCCCTTTGCGATCCTCAGGGGAGTCCCAATGATGTTGTCTCCTCTTCCTCCTCCTCTTCCTCCTCCTCCTCCCTTACCAACAGGCATTTCCTTGTCCTTCCTCTTTCACATATAATACAGGCTTGCACCATTTCCACTTTCCCTCACAATCCTAAACTTTGCTCTGATGAAGTCATCTCCTCTTCCATCATTTTCTTAGCTGCCTGTCACTTCCAAGGAGAGAAGGAACAAAGGGAATGCAAATCCAAATGCAAAGAAAAGTGTAACCCTGCTTGTCCTTTTTGAGTGTCTCCAAACTGTACTAAACCAGAAAATAATCAATGAAAGAAGCAACCTAGAACTAAGAAAATATTCCCTAATGGTGAGAACAATCAACCACTGGAATACCTTGCCTTCAGAAATTGTGGATGCCCCATTATTGGAGATTTTCAAGAAAAGGCAGGACAGCCACGTGTCTGAAATGATATAAACTCTGCTGCTTCTGCAGGGAGTTGGACTAGATGATCTCCAAAGTCCCTTCTGTTGTTCTATGTACATGTGGTTTGTCTATTGTGTATATTGATAGCTGATTTATCTGAGTGTTTGATTATCTAATAATCTGAACTCCTTAATATTATTGTTGTTGTTGTTGTCTCTTTTATTCATTAAACATGAAACTTGGTCAACTGAACATTTAAAAATGTATCACAAATATCCAAGTATAAAATGTATGATGTTCCAAGCAGTGGTGGGATTCAAAATTTTTACTACCGGTTCTGTGGGCATGGCTTATTTGGTGGGTGTGGCTTGGTGGTCATGTGACTGGGTGTGCGTGGCTTGGTGGTCATGTAATTGGGTGGGCATGGCTGGGTGGTCATGTGACTGGGTGGGCATGGCCAACTCGACATCACTCATGTCAAGGGGTGTTTCATCCAGTCCCTCCTCTCCCAGCCACTCCTTGTTACCCCTGGCCTTAATGTATCTATAGTTCTGTAAAAAATTTCACCTTTTTTCAACTTTATTATTATTATTATTATTATTTTTAATTACATTTATATGCGCCCTTCTCCAAAGACTCAGAGCTTACAATTTTTGGGATACAACCCAGTGTGCTCAGCAATAGCCTTCATTCCATTGTATATGCCTGCTTATTACTAAGCGGCATTTTTACAAGGTCAGCTAATTGCCCCCAACAATCTTGGGTCCTCAATTTACCTACCCCGAGAGTATGGAAGGCTGAGTCAACCTTGAGCCTGGTGGGATTCGAGCCTACAGCAGTTGTAGGCAGCTGGATCTTAAGAGCAGGCATTAACAGCCTGAGCCACCAAGGCTCAGGCTGTTAATTATCTGCATCCACATACTATAGATATATTTTTATGGACCACTGAAAGGAGGAAATGGCTCACATGCTTTGCCCAAGAGTGTTATAGGCAGGTCACAAAACAGGGTTTTGAGGGGTTGCCACAAAGAAGGGGGGGTGCAATGTATTTTCCAAAGCAGCAGAAGGCAAAACAAGAAGCAATGGATGGAACCTGAACAAAGAGAGAAGCAACCTAAAACTAAGGAGAAATTTCCTGACAGTGAGAACAATTAACCAGTGGAACTGCTTGTCTCCAAAAGTTCTGGATGCTCCAACACTGGAGGTTATAAGAAGAGACTGGACAGCCATTTCTCTGAAATGGTATAGGGCAGGGGTCTCCAACCTTGGCAACTTTAAGACTTGTGGACTTCAACTCCCAAAATTTGAAGTCCAGAAGTCTTAAAGTTGCTAAGGTTGGAGACCCCTGGTATAGGGTCCCCTCCAAGGATTATTCTGACACCTTTGCCTGGCCCTCCACTCAGACTTGACTCAGACTGGCCATTCTCAGTTTTCCTGCCTGAGCAGAGGGTTGGACTAGAAGACCTCCGAAGTCCCTTTCAACTCTGTTATTCCATTATTCCTAAGTTAAATAACTAAGACCCTCATTGAGACCTTCTCTCTTTTGCTCCCTCTGGTCTAATGGGTTAATAAGATTTTTAGAAACCTGCAGTTGAAAGTTCTTTATGTCTCCTTACCCTGAAGACCCAATTTCATTTGGAATTAAATCCCAAGCTGATTGCCCTTTTAGCATTTCTCTTGACACTTCTCCAAAATGCACCCACAAGAAGCCACATCTCTCCCCACCCACACACACACATGAGGTTGGATTGGATATCTCTCTCCCTCCCTCTCTGCTATAGGGTTAGAAAGTCTGCCAGTGCTGCTCCTCATTTGGCAATGCTTAAGGAGAATTAGGGGCTAGAGACAGTTGATATTCTCATCTCTGCTACAGGTGAGGCTGTCAGAAAGACTTTTTGGCAGGCACATAATGCCTTCTCCCCAGCCTCTCAGCACCAGGGTAGGCAAAGTCACTCATTTTGTACAAACCATCTGCTGCTGGCAGATACACACTTATGGGTGGTGTGGGCAGATCCATTCAGGGCATGGAAGTTCTGCATGCTAGCCCGGCGGTCCGGCTCAAGCCACAGGGCTTTTTTTAAAAAAATTATTTTCCCTATGAGAAGCTACCGAAATGGGAAGCGTGCCTTTGCCTGCATAACTAGAGGGAGAATCTCCACCCTAGAAAAGCCAAAGGCTTGAAAGCAGCTCCTCTGTTACCCCCCTCAATTCCCCCGCTGCCTTCCCCATGGGGGGAATTGCAAATACAGCATGCCATTTGGGTGGGAAATGCCTGGAACACAATAAAGCCCACCCACCCACCTCCTGCTGGCAGGCTGGCTAATGGGATGTGAGCAGAGGTGGAGAAGGGGAGCCAATCGGAGCCCTCTGAAAGAAGGGGGGTGAAGGAAAGTGCAGTTTGCTGCAGATGCCCTCACTCACCCCTTTGCCTGGCTTCCCTCCTGTCTCCTCAGTGCTCGCTCGTGCTCCCCCTCCCCAGTCTATCTTGAATGCAGGTGGAGCCACATTGCCTTTTGCAAGCCTGCTGTCGGTGAAGCTGAGTGCCAGTGAGGGCTGGCTTTTTGCACAGCTTTGTCCAGCTGTCGGGAGGGGGGGAGGATGGCTTCCTCTCCAGGCCTCTGTATGTTTCCCCCCCGACAGCCGGATAAAGCTAAGCAAAAAGACAGCCCTCACTGGTGCCAGAGATAGACTGGGGAGGGAGAGAGTGTGAGCGAGCCAAAGCTTTCCCTCCAGCCTTTGCCCAAAGCCCCTCGCCGCACCAGGAGATTCAAGTTTGAATTTCTTCACCCACTCCAACCTGCACGTACCTTGGCAATGGGAGTTTCTCTCTGCCCCCTTTTCCAGCTACTAGATCAGGAGGACGAACCTAGCACCAAGGAAAGCCCAGCCATGGCTTTGAGGGAGGGAGAGAGAGACACACACACAGAGACACAGAGAAGTGGGGGAGAGAGAGGGGAAGATAGGGACCCGGCCATTTCTCTATCTCCTGCCATCGCCCTTACCTTCTCAGGCCAGGCGAGGGAGTGGAGGGTGAGGGGCAGGACCATCCGCTTCAGGCAAGGTGAAGAGGCGTCGACCAAGCACGGGCAAGTAGATGCCTGGGAATGGCAGCTCCCGGCTCAGCCAGCCTGAGGGGCTGCTGCAGGCATATTGTGACAAGGGGGGCAGGAAGCCCTGGGATATCCACCCAACCACCTGCTGGCTGGCCTGGCCAGGCTGGGCTGGAAGAAGCGTGTCCGCCAGGAGAAGGAAGAAAACGTGCTCCAGGAGGGCAGGCAGGGAGGCGAATGTCCTGGGGCTGCTGCACATGCCCCGGGACATCTGCCTGAGCTGCACCATGGCCACCGCATGGTAGGGAAAGCTAGGAGGGCAACCGGGACAAGCGGGCGACCGGGCGACCCGGTTCGGGGGTGTGGCCAGCCAGGGGTCACCGCTGGTTCGGTGACCCATGGCAAATCACCACTACCGGTTCGCCCGAATAGGTGCAAACCGGTTGAATACCACCACTGGTTCAAAGTAGCACAGTTTTTTGAAGTTCTGCTGGTGTTATTGTAGGAAGTTGCAATTTCTTGATGTATTTAATAAAATTCTTGGACATGGCACCAAGTGCCCCGATGACAATGGGTATCACTGTTACATGTTTCACCATAATCACGTATTTCAATGGCCAAGTCATGATATTTTTCAGTTCTTTTTTCTTCGACGCTGGTGTCTTCTGGTACAATGATATCAATGAATTGTACAGTTCAGTTTTTGACAACTGTGATGACTGGCATGATGTGTTCCAAATGACGATCTGTCTGTATTTGAAAGTCCCACAAAATCACCACCTTCTCATTTTTGACAACTTTTTCCACTTTATGTTCCCATTACTTTTTGGATACAGGTAAATCATATTTTTTTACATAATGACCAATGGATTAATTTAGCAACTCGGTCGTGTCTAGCTTTGTAATCAGTTTGTGCAATTTTGCTTCATTCACAAATTAAATGTGAAACAGATTCAACTTTGCTATTGCAAAATCGGCAGTTTGGGTTGTCAGTGGGTTTTTTTGTATCTTTGCTTTCATGGCATTAGTTTGTTGTTGTTGCCGTCATTATCATCACCACCACCACCATCATCATTATATAGCTTGGTTTAGGATGCTCACATTTTCCCAATTGAAATTGTGGTTGAGTCATTCGTGTATGTAAAATTAAGACATTTTATCATGTCTTCTTATTGCATGTTGGAATTCTTGGGTGTCCTCTGCTAATCTTCATCTCCTTGTCCTACATAATGGCTGTTGCAGACCTTACAAGTGTTTTAGATGATTCCTGATTTTTTTCTTCTTCTTGGGATACTTTCCTACTGTCAATTTTCTATCCAAGTATAGGGTTCAATAAGGCCTAGGAAAATCTCATAATCCTCATAGGAAACAGCCAAACCAGAAATTTCTTATAAACAAAATAATTTTCTGATGCTGCAGGGAATTCAGTAACCATGTGGGTGGATGCCTCTTTGAAGTCCTCTGTTTTATGTAAAGGGATTCCAAAGCTGTAAGTGTAAAAGTCTGAACAACCTTTCTATAATATTCCCTTTGCCTTTTCCCATAGTATTGTCCAAACAAACTCCTCTCAGCCTTCTCTTGTAGTACAAACTAAATGGGACAAAACTGGCAGGATCTGAAAATACTGAACTAAACAATATTCACTTTGCCATTGTATGTTAGGAAATCAAGTTTATTTTTGCAAAGCAGCTTTGACAGGATATTTTATCTGAAGTACTGCAGAACTGAAATCTCCTTCAAAGTTATAGACAACCTTACCATACATAGGAATGATTTGTATGTCCTTTCTTTATATAGATATGAATTCTGGAAAATCAGATTCCTTATTGGTACTTTTATCTGATACAAATCAGAAATATTCTGATATGAGAATTACTGATTATATTAAGCCAAAATTATGACATGAAGGCATTTTTTTGATATTTTATCTTAATTAAATAATATTATTTAAACTATATCATGTTCATTAAATGTTGATCTAGGCTATAGTTGTGTTGACTATTGCTTGTTCCTGTTATTTTCCGTAAGCAGTCTATGGCTTTGACATTTGAAACAATTATTTGGCCTAAATAATGAGTTCAATGCTGGTAACTTTTGAAATTAAAGCCTGATAAACTACATATTTTATGGTAGATTGGATATTGGACTATACTTAGAGATTGAGGTTCAGACTATGGAACAGTTTATAATTTCTGAATTCTCTTTGATGTTTCAGTTGTCCCTGAATTTGCATATGGTGAGAAGAGCCTGTGCACAATTATATTTAATTTGTGATTTCCTGAACTGTTTGGATTTGATCCATATTCAGTTTTTATTTTTACATCATTTTTTATTTATTTAAAAGAGTTTAATGGTATCTCATTCTAAAATCACTCTGGGTAGCTCATAATAACAGTAAAATTACAACCACCATGAAAACAATTTATCGGGGATCCAGGATTTACTGTTGGTGCAAAATGCACCAGTTCATTTGCTAAACAATACAAAATACAAGAATGATACTCAAAGATATGAACTGGTTGCAGATGTTCTTTCTAGATGTACTGACTTTTTCTTGCAACTTTGCCATGTGCCATCATAGTTGTTCAGCATTTTCCTGATGGTGGTGTCATAAACATTGACATTCACGAATGGTCTTTAGACATTACCTTGGGCTTCTTTGGGATCTCCCAGAATATTCCATGTCTTGCTTTGGCATGATCTTAATGTTTTTAGCTCCACTGTATATCTGCTTTCACTAAAAGAGAATATTTGTAGCTCAGGGTGGAAAAGAGGGGTCCTTGGTGCTTTCCAAGCTTGATTGTCACTAGCACTGATGATATTATCTAGCTTGGGTAATGAAACACCTGCAAGAAAACAATCAAGCTCACGGAACAATAAAGACCCGTCATATATTCTTTCTGACAAATCTTGACATGGAGGTGGCAGAAGAATATGGGGAGACACAAGACTTTCTCTCCACTGCCGAGAGCACCTTGTGCTGCGTGCTTCACAGGAGGAGACAGCATCCTCTCTTCCTCCTCCTGGAACCAGGGGTGGGTTTCAGGTTCTGTGAGACTGTAGTTTCTGAAGCAGCAGACATAGAACTGGTTCTATGTCTGCTGCCCCACCCACCCACCTGGGCTCTTACCTGATCTTTATTTCCTGCTTTTTCAAGTTCAGCTGCTGTGCGAGGCACAGCTGTGGTGGAAAAGCAGGCTTTCAAACGCTGCTGATGAAGATTTACAGGCACGCACACAGCATTCAGAGAAGCACATCGTAAATCACCAAACATCATAAAACATCATAAATCACGACGAACTGGTAGTTAATCCTGTCGGATGCCACTCCTGCCTGAGGCCCATTACAATGAACAGCATCAGCTGCAGCTGGCCCAGCCAGGGTCTCAGGGCAGAGAAAAGTCATACATTTCCCCCAGTGGCCAAGGTGCACACAGCACCAACAAGGGGCAGAAAAAGAGACAAGTAGAGGAGTGCTTCGTTCCCGCTCTGGAATACGGAATAAGTCTTCATCTGATACTGTTGCCTTCTGTTCTCAGGGCAGGTGAAGAGTGAGTGGGAGCAGAGGGCAAGGGGCCGGGCCAGCCAGTGGTGGGATGATCTGACAGGGAGCCACAGGAAAGGGCCCACAGAGCTGCATGCAGCTCTGGAGCCACACATTGCTGATCCCCAACTTAGATTATATAAAGGCTTTCTACATATATAGTACTGACAATCTTAATCAGAAATCCATCTCCTAAATATAAACACAGAGCGACAGAGGGAGACAGAGACAGACAGACAGATAGTGACAGACAGATAGACATTTAGCTTTCTAACAGTTCTTGTTTTTTTCATATGTAGGAAGATGGATGCCAAGCTTATTGGATTATTTGCTATGATTCCTATGATGTCATAAAGCAGTCCTAAAGTGTTTCATTTGCTATTTCTATATTCTGAAAATGTAGCATTCCTTCCAGGTTTTGCACTCCCTTGTCTCCCCCACCTCAATAGATAGGTAGAACATAGGTTTCACCTTGGCATATTAGGGAAGGGTTTAAAATTTTGGAATTGTGTTGATTGTGTTATATTACATTTGTACATATGTTTTTTCCATGTCCTGATTTTTTATGCTGCTTATATAATAACTGTTCTATTACTTTTTTTTCTATCCAACTTCTAAGTATTCCATTCTAAGGATTTCTAGAACATGACTAAACAAGATTCAGGTCCAGAAAGCAACAAGATCATTGAATGGCCAGATCAATAAGATACAAAATAAGAGAATCTTAAATTCTTGCAAATCTCCAGAAATCTCCAGTATTGTCTCCCAATAGTACATACATGATCTAGTAAATAACCTGTCATTGTTGTTGTTGTTTTCATTACCAGGGTATCTGCAGGAAGAATAAAAAACCCAGGAAGATTGGTATGGCCACAATTAAAACCTTTCCTTTTTTGCATATTTTATTTACATGCTCCCATTAAAAAGGGACAGGGTTTAATCAGGCAGCTCTTTTATTTTTTACCTCACCTTGATGCACACTATGTAAAACTCCATATGATTTAAATAAACTATTCTAATATCACCTATTTTAGATTTTAGTTAAAAGTATACACTGAAATTATATACAGTTTGCTAGAGTTAAACTGTTTTATTGTTAAAGAAATTCTCTTTCATTTCTTTCCCTCCAGAAGGATAGATGCCAGCCTGTTCTTTGCTATTGTCCCACAAAGCTGGAACATTGTTTATATATATATATATATATATATATATATATATATATATATATATATATATATATATGTAGGTCTTGTGTATTGGTCTTGTCCGTGTAAGGTTGAGAATACCTTGGCAACGTGAAATCTCATCCGTCATCTTCAGGCTGGTGTCTTCAGCTTCGTTCTCCTGGGAGAATGTGTGATCGTGGCTGTTTTCCCTTTTAAACTCTAGAGTTGGATGTGTTGTTACTTTTGATTGGTTTGTGGAGTTGATGTATGCAGATTGGATGGCTTTTTCCTGAGACCCTGTGTGGCTGAGGTGCTGGCTGTGTGTCTCTCAGCCTTTTGTGTTGTAACGACCTGGGTAATGGGCTGTGTGATGACCTTCTGAGTTCTATTGTTGTGATGTCCTGGGTGTGGTGCTGTAATCTCCTGGGTCGTTGTCTGTGCTGCAACCTCCTGATGTTTTGTGTGTGATCTCTCTGAGTTCTGTGATGTAGTATCCTGGGTGGAAGGCTGTGATGTGGCATTCTGGGCCTTGGTTTGGCTCGAGTTTGAGGTCTGGCTATGTGTTTATAAGTGTGTCAGTTTGCTTAGTTTGGGGTTGGAGGGGTGTAGCAGCTGGTGTTGCAGCCATGGTCTGGTTTCTGGATGGTGGTTGCCTTTCATCTATGGTGGGCTTGGGTTTGAGTCTGGTGAAGATTGGTGGTATCCTGTGTTATTTTGGGTCCGGTGTTGGTTTTGTGGCTGGTTCGTTTGTTGACCAGGGCTAGTTTCCAGATGTCTGGTAGGCGGGAAGTATCATCCCGTTTATTCATGTTATGGGGTGTTTCTCTATTTCGATGGCTTCCCTAATTATTCTTTTGTTGAAGTGTTCAGTATTGGAGATAAGTTTGGATCCTCAAAATCAATTTCATGTCTTCAACAA